>OY720449.1:72927722-73110222 GCA_963082715.1 Harpalus rubripes | reverse complement strand
ACCTCATTCCAAAAATTATAATTCTTTCGTATTTCTCTTCGTTGCATCCATATGAAGAGCTGATTAGATTTTGGTTATCATTGTTCAACCGGAAGTACCCTCATTTGAAGATTTTAACAGTTTTTCTTGAAAAAACGATGTTAAATATCATTTTTTCACATTTAATGTTATTATAAATATTAAAGAGCATTGTATTCTCTATACGATTTGACTGCATTTTATACTTCATATTAAATGGATATAGAGTTATAAAATTATAAATAAATTAAATTTCATAAATTAGCCAGCTATGCTAGAAATAGCTACTATATTAAGAAAATTCTGATTGAAAGATGTCAGTGTCAAGTGCAATTGACATTCGTAGTATATTTGTGTTATAATTTTATTAGAAATATAGAATCTTTTTGCTCGAAACTTTCTGTATGGAATTTATATAAAATGCATGCAACTGTCGAAAGGTAATGTATATACAAGAAATTTAGAATCTTTTGCAAGGAACTTTCTGTATGGATTTTATAGAAAATATATACGCATTTACGAAAATCTACCGACTGTGTTCAAAAACACGAGTGATAAAAAGTTACCGTGTTCGAAAATTGTTCAATATCTACCAGATCCATCTACAGGATTCATGAAGAATCTAATCTCAAAAAAACGTAGTGATGCAAAGCGAAGCGCGCGCGTTGAAACTTTGTTAACTATATCAAATTTGTAACCTGTTTCATATTTTCAAATATTTTTGTAGGTTATGGACTATCCTGTTTACCACTTGCGTTCTTAAAATATCGATTCCGGTAGCTATAACCTGATAAAAAGCTGTTTACCGGTAACAGTTCACCGGTAGAATTTTCGTAAATACCTCATATAATTGACGGAAGGTAATGTGCTGGCCACATCATATTTTTTAATATATTTTGTTTTAGATATGCTAGATAAATTTAGAATAAGTTTAATTTTTAACGGTTGTATTATTATTTTTTAATATATTTTGTTTTAGATATGCTAGATATATAAATTTTATTTGGGGTATTTTTTCTTTAAATCTTGTTGATTTAGGGGATTTTTAGATTTCATTTGGGGGAAATCAGTATCAGTCATCTGGCAACCCTGAGCGCTTGTGCGTTTGAAAAGAGCCGTTCAATTGCACGACTCACTTTAGGGAGCGGAGCAAAATGAACTGACTCACTAAAATTGAACAAACGACCAGGGGCGTAGCTAGCGCCATATCCACCGTATCAATGATATGGGCCCACCGGTTAGAAGGGTCCACCAACCTCTACTATCTTTCAAGAATTTTTTTATCGAGAATTTAGTTAGTCTATAATTAAATTGATTTCATTACCTGACGAAGAAATTAAAATAAAAGCGATAGAATTTGTGAGCAAATTCAAGGATGATTTAACTGATTTTTTTAAAACAATTAATTACTTTGAAATATGTATGAAATGAGAAATTCAGCAGATACTTACCATTAAAGAATTAATCTCAATAAAATACAACAGTATGAGTTCTAATTTTCCTGAGGTAATAACTGCTTGTATTTTAGTTTTAACACTTCCTGTTACGGTTACAACAGCAGAAAGAAGTTTCTCTAAATTAAAGTTAATTAAATTTTTGAGAACTTCAATGATGCAAGAAAGATTAGATTTGTCTATTTTATCAATAGAAAACGAGGAACTTAGAAATTTAAAATCGTCCTCAAATATGGAAAAGCTTATTAATATTTTCGCTGAAAAAAAGGTAGAAGAGTAAAATTATAAATACATTTTCACTTTGTACCTGTACATCTTCTCATGTAAGGATGTTCACCAATACCTATGTCTTGAAATAATTGAAAATGAGTATCTACATTTCTATGTTACGTACCTACTATTAATTTTTATTTAAATTACTGCTTGTTCCTTTTTATATTAAGGCTGTTAAGTAATATATTTAATTTATAAATCTAATATTTATTTTCTGTTTTTGTAATTACTTCAATTTTGTTTTTGTATCAGTACCTCTTAATATGTATAAGCTGTTAATTGAAATTCCTTAGAATGTAATTTTTATTTGTTGTGTTTTTTTATTTAAATTACTGTTTGTTTCTTATAATTCAAATTACAAAATTTTTAGTGTTTATAAAAATATCTACATATTAATAATAATACTCTGTATTTCCAATACTATCTGCGATTATTATTTTTTTACTGAGAGAGGGGGGCTTCCTTAGCAATTCTTGATACAGGGCCCACTGAATGCTAGCTACGCCACTGCAAACGACCCATCACTAGTACAATATAATAAATAAAACTAATGATAAATGTGAGTTTCTTTATAGTTATAGTAAGTACTCGTAGTCGTTATTTCATTGTCTGTGAGAAGAAATGTATGTTCAAACATCTTCTCAAAGCAGTGAAAAGTCAATAGAAGCCAGCCGTGCTTCTAGGAACAATTATTTTTAATTAAGGGTGAGGTAATTTTTAAATTCCAAGTAACACCCTTATATCTCTTCGGAAATTTTTCTTCGCCGGCGTCTTGTCGCTTCCCTGTTTCTGCTGCAAAAATAATGATTAAATACGACTTGTCTGAAAATTAAACCCATAATAGCTGGTAATAGCTGCAATAAAAGATTTTACACTCTTTCAATACTCACTAACTTCAGGATTTAACTTGCAAAACACCCCCTATAAAATCGTTTTCTGTAAAGTTTTAATTGACATTTCCACTGAAATTTAAAATTTCGAGAAACTGAAATAAAAACTAAAACTTTTGTTACCTACGTTGTAAAAATAATTTTAATTAATTAACATGAGTAGAATTAGCAATTTGTTTATCAGACAGTTTTTCGCTTGGGTTGTTTGGAAAATAAATGAAACTGTAAATGTGTAGCTGGCTGTCAGGGCGTTATTACCTCGATGAAAGTGGAGTGGCATTTTTGTATCGCTTCTAACGTACACGTATATAAATAGAATAAAATTAAAGTGCATTGTGTATTGTTCAGTACGATATGAACTGCAGGACAAGAGCGAAGTTAATACGTCACACAGCGTTGGTCAGAAGGGCGAAACGAAAGGGGAAACCTACATTTTGTCCTCAGGTAATTCATCCTTTTATAAACTACTAGCTGATACCTCGCGGGCTTTCCAGCTGCGAGCCAATTTATATTTTAACCCCGTACAACACGATTTTAGTGATAATTTGAAGATATTTCAAACAGTTCAGAAGTGATGAACCCCAAAAATGCATGTTTTAATGTTTAGTTTCGACCAAAAATGGTTCAATATCCCGATTTCGGTTAACAACAGAGTATTTATTCTTGCAACAATGAACTTTATAAGGTTGATTTTTTATATGAAACTTGAGTTAAAAAATTGTGAATTTTTGGTTATAAATGTGAGGTCAATATATCAATTTCGGAATGTCAATTCTTTGAAAAACAAACTCTGGAGGGGCGATTTGTCATACTAATATTTTAAAAGCGTCCATAAAACCTTAAAAATTTCAAAAAATAGTCAAAATTTTGGAAAAAATTTCCCAAAAAACTTGTATTTTATTTTGCTCTCAGTTCCTCAACCTTTTAAATTATCTTAAAATTAACACGAAATTCGTGTTCTACGGGGTTTAAAATATAAACTAACTCATTCCCAAATCTAAAAAACCGTCTGCACAGAGTTTTATTTGAATATTTCTAACATAACGTCCGTTGGGAATTTTCCCAAAACATCAATTTCTTTTATTAGGTTATGAATTTGGCTGAAATTTACAGGAAATTCATAAATTTAATGGAAAATCATTTATTTTTACTTAAATTTTGTCGAAAATGTTGATATTTTAAGGAAAACATGTGATTGACAGAAGAAAACTATGGTTAAAAATCATGGTGCGCGTCTCAAAAAGATTCGGCTGCTTTACAAAATACTCGAACTATGTTGTGACATTTTGACTCTGTTGATAAAGCCGCTCTCGAAAATGTCAATGCTATTCGAACGTAAACTGAAAATTTATTATAAAACAACTATGCAAAATTTTGGTCTCTAACTGCTTCTACGACACGTCTGGCAACTTAAAGAACATCTTTGCAAAATTTATCGTCGATGTGTAAAACGGTGTAGATTTTTTGTATAAACGTCAAGTTTTCACTTTTATATATAAGATAAATAGTAAATTCAATTCAGATTTCCGTTTACTTGAAATTAGTTTTCGTTCCTGTAAATTCAGTTTTGTTTTGTGTGAAATCAGTTTTCGTTAATGTGAAATCATATTACGGTAATGTAAAATCATATTTCAAAAGTATGACATCATACTGTAAAAGGTATAGATATATATTGCTCGCAATTCCTCAACCTTTTAAATTATCTTCAAATTAACATGAAATTCGTGTTCTGCGGGGTTTAAAATATAAATTAACTCATTTCCAAATCTAAAAAAAAAAACCGTCTGCACAGAGTTAAAATATTTCTAACATAATTTAAATTAAATTCATTCCGTTATCACAGCTGTAAATTAAAAAATGTGGGAAAGGATGAAAACTACTCGAACGAATTGATTTGTAGTGCGAGTGAGAAATCTGCTATTGTGATGTGTTAATACCAAACGTTGAACACGGCCTATTTGAACTCTGGATAACTCTATTCCGCATGTCCGGACATTCTCACGTTTCATATTGCATTTCAATAGTCCGCCGATTTTAATTAAAAACGCCATCAATGTAACAAATCAAATTTTTATTCAACTGCTGCGAAAGACAGGAATATGCTACGTCTAAAATCTACCGTTTCAACTTTTCAATTCGAGAGGAATTTATTATGCGTTTAATAATGCACAACAGAAAGTCGGAGACACTTTAGTCCTTCAATCATAATAAAAACAAGAGATTGTGAGTAGGCAGTGGCGTACCCAGAGAGAGGAGGATGGGGGCGGTCGCTCCGCCCCCCCCCCCCTAGACCTACACATATTTTTTATATCAGTGATATTTCGAGTTATTTGTAACAATTGTCATAAGATTGCTCTAAGTTTTGTTTATTTATCTAGAAATTTCTTCTAATAAAAAAATTGCAACTTGTTATCAAGAAAAAAATTGGGGTGATGAAAAAATTGCGGTAGAACTCCTAGAAAAGAGATTGCCATTTTCACGTACAAATTGTACCGTGAGTGACAGATTTTCTTGTTTAATGTTTCTAATATTTTAAAGGTAACGTAAGTATAACTTTCTTACCTTAGTACCTATCGTTAAAAAACCTTTGCTTTTATTTTAAATATGAGAAAATAAGTAATTGAAATTGATTAAAATATATGTATATATTTATAAAAATACGCGAAAAGTAAATACACAAAAATTATATACAGTCTAATAATCTGAAATTTGATTATCGTAAAACACAACTTGTTTTCTGTGTTGTAAATATGACATGAATTATTCATCGTGACAGTTTCCAAATTTCAAGTTCCTTAATAAGGTGTGGACGGCATTTAAATAATGTGTCTGTAAATATTGTATCTTCAATTTTTAACATGTAAAGCACTACACTATTGTAATTTATATGCTGATGATGGACAAATTTTAAGTCCGAAACGTCCAATAAAGTTATATAATAAATATATTATATCATTAAAAAATGGAACCTAAGGCCTACTTTTCCTCATGAATTATAACATACACTGAGAAAAATGACATAGTGAAATCAACAAAATTTTCAATGTTAATATTTTGTATTTCATTCAACATTATATTACTTTATTCAACAATTTTTAATTTTCTCTGAACCAGTTGGATCATTTAGAGTAAATACTAATATCATATTATTAAATTTGTTTGTGCCAAGTACCAAAAAATGTTTGAAATTAATTCAAAATAAGAAAACTGTTTTACCAACATCATCTTTATTCAGCGTAACAACGGTTACTTTGTTGTTGGAAATAGTGTATATATTTTTATATTAATTACTTTATAATACTGTAACAATATGTTGCTTACTTAAGTCAACACTATATCGTTTTGAATTAAAACGTCGTTACTTTGGTCCGGGCCACCCGGGCGGTATTGCGTTGTTATGACTCGTCACAACGTGTCGTGGAGCTCGAAATCTTTCTTGCTCTTGTGTGGTGCTAGTGATTTGCTGGTATTATCTATAAGAGTGTTATATTCAGAATGTTACATTCAGAAAATAGTGAAATAGGCGTATACTCATTGCTAAAATAAGTTTCGTCATCATGAGTGATGAAATAACGAAAAATTTATTGACAGAGTGGGGATTCGTCGAACATCTTACTGCGTTTAAAATTAAGATATTTTTTAAATTAATGACAAATGTGATTTTACTGCCAATATGCGAGTAATTTAATAACTTAATCTTCGAGATTTTCTTTCACCAATCATCTAAATATTTTCATGTGCATACAGAGTAAGAAATAACGCACGACATTGATGACACTCCGACACTCCGTATGTTTGTAATTTAAGAACTAATGGTATTTACTATATTAATATGTAAGTAACTATATATATTGTACAAATAATATTTTGTATTATTTCTAAGGATATTTTTGTAATAAAGAAATACTATTTGCAAAACTGAACTGATTTTAAATTAATACACAAAAACTAATTGATATAAGTTAAATTAATATGAAAATCCTTTCAATGAAACCTATTTATTAGTTACATTAATGCAATTCATTTTTGTTTAAAGGAATATTTTTATTGACAGAAATGTTATAAGTGTTTGTAATAATAATTTAAAGTTTTGCGATAAGAAACTAAACAAATTTAAACAAAACGTAAGTTATTTCTACTAAATGACTATTTTACATAATGCAATATACTGTTGTATTTGTTGCAAAAGTCACACTTATTTGATTCAAAACTATATCTTGCTAAAATAAAATATTCATGCTGTTTGAAACAATAATTTGTACTGCATTGAATTAACAAATCCAAATAGTTGGAACAAACGAATCAACAGTTTTGTACTGAACAGAAATTCTAACAAAAAGGTAGTGTTTCGTTCAACATGATCACGTTATTGCCTCTAGACAAACGAAAAATAGTGTTGAATTAACAGTATTTTGGTTGTTCCAACAAATTTTTTTTCTGAGTGTAGAATGTTAAAAATATATATTTAACTACGTTTTTTCATGATAAAATGGTGAGTCCTTCAAGTGAAGAGGTACTTCCTGTTGAACAATTATAAGCAAAATCTAATCAGCATTTCATTTGGATGTAAAAACGAGGAACACGAAAAATTGTAATTTTTGGAATATATTATTAGTGTTTAAAGACATTTCTATTCATCCTCATCATTAAAGTGTTGCTTCAGTAACAAGATTTCAATAAAGTGTCACTTTAAAAGTAGATAATGGAAGAAAAAATGTTTTACAACGAAAATGGTTTTTTGCTCTCATTAAAGCGTATTGCGCTATCTATTAACTAAATGAATTTAGCAGGCAAGTATTCATACAGTAATTAATTCCTGGTAGCCCCGTAGCAAATTCGTAAAATTACAACATAATCTGGTTGAATACTTCTTAACTAGTTTGTAGGAGCCTACTTGATTTAAATTACAAATTATCCCGGTAGTTTGAAGCATAGCGTTGCGTGAAGTGCTGCACTTCACTAAATTTATGTATTCTCCAAATGCGAGCCACGGAACTTCAAATTACCCTTTTAATAACAATAATAGGCAACTCTTCAAACGAAAATCCACCAGTAAGAAAGACGAAGCTTACCTTTTTTACACTTCATCTAATTTCACTGTGTAAAATTGTACTTAAATGTTCACAACTTTTTTTTAAATAACATGCAGTTGACGGTTTTTTTTACAAAACCAAAAGTATCCAAAAATTAAAATTTGTAAGAAACAATTTTTTTCTCATTTTTACCAGTGTCATTTCATTTCATAGATAATATACACAACTATTAATTTAATTTTGGCCTCCGGAAGTGTAAACATAACAATCACACATCTTTGACGTCTATGCTATACACCGATTTTTCTCACTTTTATTATTTGTTTTACGTTATAGTTTGATGTTTGTATGAATCAAATGGTATTGGTTTTCTGTACAGAGTAATTACGTCATATAATACGTCATAGACTAGCAATGGTTACACTTATAAAATACGAATGTATTGACCTTTTCATTTTCCAAAATAATATAACTATTATTAAAATTATATATTTTACCTTCATTGTGTAGTACCGAGTTGTGTACGTATTTATACACCTTTAGTTATTTATCATAATACGTAGTTCGAATAAAATTTTCTTCATTTTTATATGTTTCCACTTGTGGCAAGTAAACGATTGCAACTTGTTCTTTGATGTTTCAATTTTAGACCACGTTCATAATTATTCTACCCGTGAAAGATATAGTAGCATGCTAATTAGATACAATAATGAAATATTACCTCAACTTAAAGTTGTTAAAGTTTTAGGTCTAATTTTAAACGAAAATTTAGCATGGATTGATGAAATTGACAACAAATGCAGAAAATAGCACCCATGTGTTATATTATAAAAATCTGATGTGGCCAGCACATAACCTCTCGCCAGATATTTTACCTTGTACGCATAAAACGCAAAATATTTTTAAATACAAATACATATATTCATGTCTCACTGTAAAATAATTCTCACATACATTTGCAAAATCTATGGGATATTTTAATATAAATTATGTACAATACATACATTTTCTTTATATACAATATCCTGAAATTCTCTTTTTCTACTTGCCTTCTTTTTCTTTATATTCGTAATTTTTTCGTAAATTCCTTATATATTTTTTTTACGTATATTCTTTTGCGTTGTTGACTTTTTTTTATTTTTATAATCTTCATAATGATGTACAAATATTTCTGACAGTGGCGTAGAAATATTTTTGACAGTGATATTTATGTGTCAATTACAAACATTTGAATTTTTTGCCTTGGAGTAGTTGATCTGAGAATTTTTATATCAAATTATTTTATATGCATTTCTTTATCTCTAAATCTATAGAAGATATAATAATGAATTTATATTTATCGAATAAAGAATTTAACGTTCTTTAATATAAGTATTTACATAAATTTTCGATAAATAATATTTAGATGATTTTTTTCTTGTAACTACTAATTCCGGTTGTCCAATTGTTACCAAAACTTAATCAACTCTTTCCATTATTGTTAGATTGAGGAATCCGTAGTTAAAAATGTCTTAAGTCTTATAGTATTTGAGAAATCGTGGATCCAACATCCACACATCCACACACACATGATCGTAAAAATGTTATAATCGGATCCTAGGGACCTTAAAACGTGCTTATTCACTAAAATCTGGATATGCGACTTTTAGCATGAATTCAATACCTCTCTTAGCGAGAGGTGAAAAGAATTGTTGATTTATCAGGTATTATACCGGCTAAAACATTTTATTTTGCTAAATATAAATCAGTTTTAAGTTATGGCATCATCTTTTGGGGATATTCTTCTGCTGCCTTGAGAGTTTTTAAGCTACAAAAATTAACAATAAGAAATATGTTTAAACTGGGGTATCTAGCATACTGCAGAGACACATTTAAGCAACAAAAAATATTAACACTGCCTTGCCTCCATATGTTTTCCGTATTAATATTCATAAGAGATAATTTAGAGCATCTATTGAAACATGTTGTACATACATATAATACAAGAAATAAAACTAAATTGATAGTTCCAAAACATAAATTACAATTATGCTACATCAATCTAAAAATAATTGGAATTAAAACGTATAATAAACTTCCACAGGAAATAAAAAGTATAAATTGTAATAAATCTTTTAAACTTAAATTGAAATATTTTTTATCGAAAAATGTTATTTTAGTGTTGATGAATTTCTTAATGATGTATGAGCAATATTTTGTAATTATATTTATTGTACTTCTTATTTACAAACTTGTATTTCATTTATTGCATTTCTTTGACGTGCCATATTTCATGTATATTGATCAACTGGCAAAAATAAATATTATTATTATTATTATTTATATTCGGAGCGTAATTTGTCGTTTGATTTCCATGTGTTCGTAATCCAAAATTGTTCAAAATTTAACCTAAATTTGTAAATTTTATGCTGAATTATTTCATTTTTAAACTAAACTACTACTCCATTTTACGATTATTCCTAAGATTATATTTACCTGAGAATAATATCGTTGTAGGAAAGGGTACAAAAAAAATTGAAGTGCCTACCTTTACAATGGCCACGTTCAGCAACACCTAGCGCATCTAGCGGTCCAGCGGGATGTGATGTCACAATGTAGTGTCAAATTGACAGCTGTCATTTGTCATTTTTTACTTATTAGCAATCATTATTTAACTGCATCGCAAAATATATGGGTTTTTCTGATACTAAATCAATGATAAATAAAAGTATAATGAATCTTGTTAGTAAAATGAATTTTAAGTGCTTTTCCTATATATATTAGTAGCATACTACGATGCCAATGTACATAAAAACAGTAGATTGTCAGATATTATATTTAGAAGATATATTGTTGATATATGTCATGTACGTTATATGTTCATCGTAGAGGAGGTGGTGGAACGAACGCTAACCTCGGTTATGTAGATTATTCTCAACCTCCGCCTTCAACTGGAGGATATAATCAAAGTTTAATAAAAATAATCAAGGCAATAATAAATTTCAAAAACAGGGAAACAAGAAGTTTAATGTAATTTGTTATTATTGTCGCAAACGAGGACACATCGCTCGTGATTGCCTGCAAAAGAAAAATAATGCATTTCTTTCTTTAACGACAGGAAATGTTGCTGATTTTTGGACAATGGATAGCGGAGCAAGTGCTCACATGACATATCGAGAAGATTATTTTGCAAAGTTACTAGAAGTGGAGCCGAATACAAAATCAAAGGGTGAAAGTCTTAAGTTATGGCACGAAAGACTTGGACATGTAAATGCTACTCGAATATACAACATGATAAACAAAGGCATTACATTGGATGTAACTGCAGTTGAAAAAGAAGAATTTTTCTGTGAATCTTGTACGTATTTCATATAGACGCATTTATCTGCTTTGCTTCGTTCAAATTTTTGTCCAATCATAAATTCATTGAACTTTGCGTTCCAACATCGCGATGCTGCTAAATCCGCTATCACGTGGTTCGACGGGAAAGACTTCCGCGGAAGCACCATCAAAGTACAGATGGCTACACATAAAAAGACCAACCCGGTACAATGCCCTTTTTGCAGAAATATTAGAACCAGAAACATTTTCAGAAGCGATGAAAAGTCCAGAAGCCAAAAAGTGGAAATCCGCAATAGAAGAAGAACTTGAAGCATTGGAGAAGAATCGTACATGGAAGTTAATTCCAAAAACTAGCGATATGAAAGTTATTGGATCAAAATGGGTATTTAAGATCAAAGAAACTGAAGACAAGAACAAGCCACGTTTTAAAGCTAGACTTTGTGCAAAAGGCTTTACACAAACAAAAGGCATAGACTATCAAGAAATTTATTCTCCAACAACGCGGTACGACACAATAAGAATAATTTTAGCAAACGCAGTTAGGTATGATTTCAAAATAGCACAGTTTGATGTTAAAACGGCGTTTCTTCATGGAGATTTACAAGAAACAATATTTATGGAACCACCTGAAGGATCGAACATTGACGATATGCTGATATGTAAACTTGAAAAATCTCTCTACGGTTTAAAGCAAGCATCACGATGTTGGAACGCAAAGTTCAATGAATTTATGATTGGACAAAAATTTGAACGAAGCAAAGCAGATAAATGCGTCTATATGAAATACGTACAAGATTCATCTATCATTGTCATACTCTATGTTGACGATGGTTTAGTCATATCAAAGAAAGAAGATATACTAAAAGATTTTATTGAGAAACTGAGACAGACATTCGAAATCACAGTAAACAAACCAAGAAATTATATAGGACTAGAGATCGATTACGACGAGATAAATGGTCGAATTTTTATTCATCAAAAATCATATATCGAAAAAATAATACGAAAATTTGGATATGAACAAGCAACACCAGTGACAATTCCAGCTGATCCGCACGTAAATTTGAGCAGTAATGATGACAATTTAGATGAAGATATACCATATAGAGAGGCCATCGGATCTTTGATGTTCGCCGCAATAGTTTCCAGACCCGACATCATGTTTGCCACGAATTATGTGAGCAGATTTACATCTAAATATGGAAAACCCCACTGGAATGCTGTGAAAAGAATAATAAGGTATCTGAAAGGTACCATGAATCTTGGCATTGAATTTCAACGAAATGAGAATACTTGTTCTCTAATAGGTTATTCGGACTCTGATTTTGCCAATGATATCGATATTCGACGTTCAACTTCTGGTTATATTTTTCTATTATCTAGTGGTCCCGTAACATGGTCAAGCCGCAGACAGAAGACAGTCGCTTTGTCTACCACCGAAGCTGAATACGTTGCAGCTTCAGAGGCCACCAAAGAAGCAATTTGGATACGTCAGCTGCTTATGGATATTGGAGAGCCGGTCGACAAACCTACCAAGTTATTAGTCGATAATCAAGGAGCTATTTCTTTGATTAAGAATCCTGTATATCACAAAAGAACTAAACATGTAGACATCAAATATCACTTCGTTAGAGAGAAGTTAGAAGATGAATCAATTGATGTGGAATTCGTTTCAACGAGCGAACAACTGGCGGATATTTTCACCAAACCGTTGACACGTGACCGTTTCAAGAATATCATTTCTAAAATGGGAATGGTAACTACCAGTTGATTACATATCCTTTTTATCAGTTTTTATGTTATTATGTTCGTTGGCATTTTAATTAATATTTCCCTAAAAGCACTCAAATAGAGGGAGTGTTAGTAAAATGAATTTTAAGTGCTTTTCCTATATATATTAGTAGCATACTACGATGCCAATGTACATAAAAACAGTAGATTGTCAGATATTATATTTAGAAGATATATTGTTGATATATGTCATGTACGTTATATGTTCATTAAAGAGCTGTTCTTCGTTGTATTCTGTATTATTCCCATTTATTCCAAAAAATCTAATCAATGAATGTTAGCAATCAGTCGCGTTTAGTATTCCTTAACTTTTCATTCAAATTGAAAGGTTGTTTCCTTGTTTCCGCTGAATTATTTTTGGAAAAACGTAGCTAGCAGTGTCTATCGTTTTTACTCAGCTATTCTAGCTCAATCTTCGCTAAATTGCTAGATTAATGATATCTTTTTTACCTTCCGTCACCTTTAGGTAAGGAAGGTATTGTCTTTGGTCATAAAATTCGGTGGTGAGTTTTTGATGAATAAGCACGTTTTAGGGTCCCTAGAACACGATTTTACTATTTTTGCAATGATGTGTGTGTGTGTGTGTGTGTGTGTGTGTGTGTGTGTGTGTGCGTGTGGGTGTGTGTGGGTGTGGGTGTGGGTGTGGGTGAGGGTGTGGGTGTGGGTGTGGGTGTGGGTGTGGGTGTGGGTGTGGGTGTGGGTGTGGGTGTGGGTGTGGGTGTGGGTGTGGGTACTTATCGCATTAGAAAATTTTTACTTATAAATTATGTACTCTGCACTAAAAGGCTTTGGAATATCTTGAAAAATTCATGTTTATGTGAAACTAATCTATTGCAATTAATGAATCCTTATCAAGATCCTTACTTTATAGTCACAGGGCATGAAATTTCTTCTGCTTGTCATAAATGACATTTCTAGAATACTAAATATTTTTTCATATATAATATCATAAGTGGTAAATTTTTGCCGGAATTTTTTTTAGATTGTTACGAGAGCCGGTTGCCTAGCAATTTATTGAGTGACATTGACAAAAAAAATTACGAGCTGTCAACGAGTGATTTTTGATCAATGTCACGAAATAAATTGGCAGTAGGCTCGAGTAAAGCAATCGGAAAATTTTTCCAGGATTAAATTTAACCACGAATGGTATTCGGATGACTATTTCCAAAATAAAAATCAGATAATCATTTATTTAATTTTTTTCTTGACAAAAACCTTGTAATATTTAGGGTGCGTGAAGTTGGCATAACAAAGTTAGGCACAAATTATGGAACTAGTATAAATAATTTGTGCTCAATTTGTGCCAATTTGTGCCCGCAAAATTATTTTAGAAATATAACAGGGTTACGAAATAAGAGACTTACAAAAATTTTATGCTGACTTCACGCCATCATAATAAAAATAAAAATTAAAAACTTTTATTATTTAAATAATTTGTGCTTAATTTGTGCTAATGCCCATGGTTTGAATAATTAATTACAACTGGTCTATGAGTTATTAGCGTTTAAAAAATTTCACGTTAGCATAAAAAATATTGAAACTTGATATTTTTATTAATGAAATAATTTGTGCCTAATTCGTGCTGATTCGTGCCAAAGAAATGAATTTGTTATAATAATTATTATCAGAAATATTGACAGTTGTTTTTATGGAAGTGTGAAGTTGGCATAAAAAATATTTTATTTTAAATTTATTTTTACAGCAAATCAAAGCTTATAATATGTGCCTATTTGTGCCCATACTATTTTTAATTTGTACTTATTATCAGATTTATTAACAATAATTTTGTAAAAATGTGAAGTTGGCATAAAAATATTCAATTTTCAATTTCTTTTTGCAGTATTAGCAAGCTTATAATTTGTGCCTATTTGTACCCGTGGTTTGAATAATTAATTACAAGGGGGTTCATGAGTTATTAATGATTTTATACCGAGTCACGCTAGCATAAAAAATATTGAAACTTTAATTTTTTATTAGTGAAATAATTTGTGCCTAATATATGCTAATTTGTGCCAAATAAATGAATATGATATAATAATTATTATGAGAGATGTTGACAGTTGTTTTTGTGGAAGTTGGCATAAAAAACATTTCATTTTAAATTTATTTTTACACCAAATTAAAACTTATAATTTATGCCTATTTTTACCCATACTATTTTTAAAAAAAATCTGTACGCAATGAATAGAATACTAAGAAAATAAATAAAATTGGCGGGAAAATCTTAAGTTGAAAAGAGGCGCTGGGCTGAAGCCTATACAAAATTATAATAAACAGCCTGCAAATAAAAAATAAATTTAAGGTAATACAAATAACTTGGAATATTCTTTGGAAACCTCCTTGAGATTTATCGTCGAATGAATTGTAGGTCTTCTTACTGTTCCAATTTTTATTAATAAAACACGCAAACGACGTTTCGGGTGTAAATTAGCCATCATCAGCAACAACAGTAGAATGACATTTATGTTAACCAATGAACAGCAAATTTGGTGTTACATTATATAAGTTACCATTTTTGGTTTAATTCAAATCCATGATCTATTGATAAATATAGCAGGAAAGAATTAATAAACGTAGCGTTCTCCATGGTACCGGTAAAGTTCTCCTGTCGCCATGAAGAACGATAATTTTGCGAAAGTGTGAAGTTTGCAGAAAATATATTTTATTTTAAATTTATTTTTATAGAAAATTGAAGTTTATAATTACAATGGGTTCACAAGTTATAAATGTTTAAATTTTTTTATACCAAGTCACGCAAGTATAAAAAATAATATTGAAACTTGAATTTTTTATTAGTGAAATAATTTGTGCCTAATTAATGCTAATTTGTGCCAAATAAATAAATGTGATATAATAATTATTATGAGAGATATTGACAGTAGTAATGTGCTACTAAAAAATTCCCGCAAGGAATAATAAAATTATTGTTAATAAATCTGATAATAAATACAAATGAAAAATAGTATGGGCACAAATAGGCACATATTATAAGCTTTGATTTGCTGTAAAAATAAATTTAAGATAAAATATTTTTTATGCCAACTTCACACTTCCATAAAAACAACTGTCAATATTTCTGATAATAATTATTATAACAAATTCATTTCTTTGGCACGAATTAGCACGAATTAGGCACAATTTATTTCATTAATAAAAATATCAAGTTTCAATATTTTTTATGCTAACGTGAAGTTGGCATAATTTTTTTTAAAAGCTAATAACTCATAGACCAGTTGTAATTAATTATTCAAACCATGGGCACAAATTAGCACAAATTAAGCACAAATTATTTAAATAATAAAAGTTTTTAATTTTAATTTTTATTATGATGGCGTGAAGTTAGCATAAAATTTTTGTAAGTCTCTTATTTCGTAACCCTGTTATATTTCGAAAATAATTTTGTGGGCACAAATTGGCACAAATTGAGCACAAATTATTTATACTAGTCCCATAATTTGTGCCTAACTTTGTTATGCCAACTTCACGCACCCTAATATTTATTGTGTTTTAGAGGTATTATGTTTCAATTTGCTTTTTCAACGTTTTAAATAGATTCCTGTCCAAATCGACTCGTTTTTAATAAAAACTGATAACAATGAAAATATACAGACTTTGACAGGTATGCAAACAATATGTTTCTAAAACGTCAAAAAATTTTCGCTTATCAAAACTCACTTACTTGTAAAAATACGACATCTTATTGGCTTAAAGAGTGCGAAAAAATTTTTGTGACGGTGTTTTGTCGAAATTAAACTTGGTAACTAGGTAGAATCCTGGATTGATTTATATATTTATAAGTGAAATAGTCAAGTATAAAGCAGTGGAAATAACTTCATATTTTTAAAGAAAGGTTGAGGATATCTAAACGTAATCGATTACGTCTATTCTTGGATATTATTACGAAATAGAATCAAATATACAATTCAAGCGCTAGGAATGAACTATTTGAGAAAAGCTCTAGAAGTAACGATGACAGACAGAATAACAGAAGAAATAAACAATAAAACGAGAACTACAATGCAATCTTATATTAAATTTTATCGAACAGATGCAGCTTGCTTGGTGAAGCAACTAAACCGAATTTCTGATGCGTGACTGATAAAACTGATTTGACAAGCGAAGATAGAGGAAAAAAGAGATCGTGGTGGATTGAAGGAAAACTGGAAAAAAGCTATTGAAGAACAATATGGAATGAGAAATTTGGAAAATATTTTGTTGCATTGTCAAACATAATATTAAAATATAATTAACAATGAGTAAACATGCTATATATTTGAAATAACTTGTCAGCCACCGGGGTTTGAATCCGAGACCTTTACTTTGCTCGGGTTCAAATATCGGTGGCTGACTTGATCTCACAATTTATTTCAAATAGACTGTTAACTCATTGTTAATTATAAAAAATGGTCTGATAGGGCCACGAGTAAATTATGACATTTTCACAAGGGCGAGCCTGCGTACGTACGTGCGTGCGTACGTGACTCTAACTCAAATACTATAATCTAGAAAATTTTTAAATCATGTATTTATACGTTATTCTAATATGGAAAGAAGCCGTTAGTTTTTGGTGTAAATCAGATAAACGGATATGGCACTTTACTTGAAGTTCAAAATAGAATTTCTCCGCAAAATACCTTTAAATGTTATTTTTTCGAGATTTATGTTATTATAAAAATTATGGATTATTAAATTTTCTATAGGTTTGCATTAATTTTTTTCTATATATTTAATGGATAAATTTATAAAATTATCTATAATTTAAATCCCAGAGCCTACGATTTAAACAAACAGCAAACACAACTTGGTTACACAGTTCATGTCTCAAATGTATGTAACTGACAGATAAATGTCACTGTCAAAGAACTAATCATTTCAAATTAATAATTGTAATGTTTTTAAAAAGAAAATAGTAAATAGAACCATGGAATGGGACTTAATACAATTTTCAGCATAAGTAAATATGTAAGTATTTATATTTGAATTAATTAAAATTAAATGGCGGGAGGTATTGTGTTGGCCACATCAGATTTTTACGCAGAATATTATAGTGTAATTAATTTTTTTCAAAACTTAAAAACAATATTTTTCAAATGGGAACATATATTGAAAATAATCTTATCTTTTTCCTTATTTTATTTTTTTTTTAAGTTTTTCAACGAAGTCCATATTCTTTTTTTTTTCAAACATGAATAAAAAATTAATTATTAATTTATTGAAGTGAAAGAATTGAAAACTATTAAGAAACAAATGAAAAAATCAATTACAGATCTTCAATTGTTTATTTCTAATTTTATCTTCTTTATATTAATTCTTTTAATTTATATACTTCAGAAAACATATTAAACCACATATTTGCTTGTGTCAAAGCCAACTATAACGCCGATAAAAAATAAATTAACTATTGCAAAAATAATTGACTAAAATAATATTCAGAATTTTGTTAATAGACAGAATCAAAATGATTTTTTTCGTTTGTTTCTTATGCTGTATTTCAGATAAGAATAGACTTAGGAGTAAGATAGGGCTTACGATTCCAGCTTTCTGATTGGTCTAAACGTAAACTAAGTTTACAATAGCGATATGTAAGCAGGTATATTATTTATTACATTTTGATTTTATAATCTATTTAACAGTTTTCAAGAAATTGTTTATTTACTAAAGAATTAAAAATGATCAAATTTTGACATTTCGAGCTGTCAAGTATGTCATGCACGAAACAAAACTAATAAGCCTGTTTCACATTTTTCAAAAAGTATTTATGCAATATTTTTATTAATAATTATTTTTTAATAATTTGTTATTTTCGTAAATAATTAAATATAAATATTGACGCCAAAAATAGTTATAAAAAAACCCCACTCCTTTATCGTAGAAGTACATACATTACGTCATTCATAGCTAATAGAAAAACAGTTTTTCCGTCACCTACGTTTATTTTTGTTATTTAGATAAATAAATGTAAGCGATAGTTTGTCACATGTTAATAACAAACTTCTAATTTGACTTTTGACGCTTACATTTTCCATTATAAACGAGTAGTAAAAGTAATAATACAGAATACACTCAAGCTAAATCAGACAGTTTACATTTTTACAAGAAGGCACGATACGATACTGTAAATTACACACTTTACATTAAATTTTTGATTATCTAACACGAATCAAACTCAAAAATTTGACACTTGTTTGACAACTTTATTTATCATAACACTTGTAACAAAACACAAATAATTGACACTATAAAGGGACCAATTGGAGTCGATGAAGATGTATGTGCTATGACGTCACAGTCTGTTTCAGATCACGTGACTTTTTCAAAATATTATTCAAATTTCAAAAATTAATTGCAAAATATCTAATGGATATTTGGTGATATTTTCAAATTTGAAGCTATTTAAATAATGACATCTTTTTAAATTTAATACTTAGAAGGCATATAAAAATTCTTTCAACAGCCCTATTCATAAGTTTTATGTGTGTAAAACAGGCTTGCTCTGCAGCGCCATTAAGTCTATTCTTAACTGAAATGCAGTATAATAATTTTAATTTCATTCATCCCAATAAATTAATAATTAATCTTTTATTCATGTTTAAAACAAAAGAATGTAGACTTGTTATACATCGTTGAAAAGCTTATAAAATAAAGAAAGATATGAGTTTATTTTCAACATATATTCTCATTTAAAAAATATTATGTTTATGTTATATCTCGCTGAAAGTTTTGAAAAAATCCAATTATACCATGATATTCTGCGTTATTATTTCTTATAATAAGCGAGATACGAAGTATTTTCAAAATAAGCCTGTAGATCAAAAACTAGAGACGATAGAAAATTCCTGTGGTGCCTATTAAAATTGTTTTAAAAAGTCATTAAGACCTACATCTATTTATAGCGTGCGAAAAAAGAAAGTTTTTCATATAAGGAATTCGTATTTATCCACCCTGTACATTTATTATTAGTATTATTTCATACTTGACTGATAGAACACAACGTGTAGTACTAAATGGCTTCACATCTGAGGTAACTGTTACTTCTGGCGTACCACAAGGTTCTCATTTGGGTCCACTCCTTTTCAATATTTTTATTAATGATATATCTACATGTTTTAAATTTACTAAATTTCTATTATATGCGGATGATCTTAAAATATATCATACTATCGAATCACTCAATGACTGTCATCATTTCCAACAAGACATAAATAATTTAGTAACGTACACGAAAAAAATTAAATTGACGCTAAACATTGACAAATGTTTTTATATAAAATTCACAAGAAATAGAAATGCTTTTAGGTGCGAATACAAAATAGACAATATTGTTATTAATAAAACTGATAATGTGAAGGATTTAGGTGTGACACTTGATACTAAATTAATATTTGATATTCACATTGGCAATATTGTTCAAAAAGCATACAAAATGTTAGGTTTCTTAATTCGAGCAAGCTCTAATTTTATACATCCCTCCACTTTAATTAAATTATATAATTCTCTCGTTAGGAGTCAATTGGAGTTTGCATCTGGATGTTGGAACCCATGCTATGCTGTTTACATAAATCGCATTGAATCTCTTCAACGAAAATTCTTAAAAAAATTTAGTTGGAAGTTTCCAACATACAGGCCTAAACTACTATCGTTAGAAAACAGAAGAAAATTAAGTGACCTCTCATTTTTGCATAAACTTTTTAATAACACCGTCGATTCACCAATTTTACTATCGTCTTTTTGCCTTAGAGTACCTAATTACGGTACTAGAATAAATAGCTTTTTTACTTACTGTCATTATCGCACAAATTCTATCCTAAATTCTCCTGTTATAAGATTGTCACACTTGTACAACGGCAACAATATGCCAGATCTGTTCTGTACTAGTTTACCGCAGTTTAAGCGCCTTCTTAGATTTTCTTAAACTAAAATGTTTGTATTCATATTTGTATTTACTATCACTATACTATTTATTTTCTACAAAAATTTTATAATCACGGTACTGTTATTGTTTATTTCCTATAATTGAATTTTTTCTGTAATTTTTTTTTTGTACATAATGCTAGAGCTTCTTTATTATTGGGATTTATTCCTGTTAAGAAGCCAAATTTCAAATAAATAAATGAATAAATAAATTATTTTATATGTATGTGTATGAAGTTTTGTAAAGTCTTTACAGTACGAATAATGTAATGAGTTACTGCCTTAATGTAGTCCTATAATTGAACAGGTGTCACAAAAGCTAATTTATGGAATTTTTTAAATAAAATTGTAACAAAAAATGAATACAATACTTACACGGTGCGTAATCCATTTTACGAATGAAAGGTTTTCCTGCCACAAACACAAATGCACGTACTGTGCTAAAGGTTTACTTTTATTTCACAAAATTCATAATTTTTTGGCTTATTTTGCACGCCCATGGAATAAAATATAATTAATGTGCGAAGTAATTATTTTATTTTGGTATAATGATTATAATGAAAAGGCTTTGCTTTCCCTTTGGATGGTAGTAACTCTTTCCGATGAGCTCAGGTGAATTGTATGGCAGTGCAGGCTAGGGTTAGCAGTGTAAACTTGAGTCACAAATTATGAAAAGCGGGAACGAAACTCACACAAAACTTGGCTGGCGTCTGAAGCGGGATCGACGGAGCAAGTTGTGAAGGTTGGAAACTTAGGAACTTTACCCGCTTCGTGCCTCATTCGCTTTCATTTAACGAGGTATTAGAATACCTGCCACAACCGCCCCAATTATTACACAACAAATATATACCCACCCGACGGAATTATATTATGACGCATGATATACGCACTTTAAAATTGGGAACTCTGTCAAATGAATTATGACAAAATTAACCAACCACTTAACAGAATTTCTTCTTTGTGCAAAATACAGAATATATAAACTCTAAGACAATCCGTGGTAATGTAACAATACGATATTTATTGTTATATAATTAAACGAAACAAAATTAATTTAAATTAATAGATATTCGTACCTACTATCTTAAATCTTTCGATATGCTGCCACCACCACCTGTGTTCTTACTAATAAAATACAGGAAAAATATTACATTAAAAGAAACTCGAAACCCTATTTAAATAACAGTAATAAAAATGTATGTACAGGTGTCTCATTTTCGATGTTTTTTAAGGTATCTCGGGTAATATTAATGACAGAGCAAAACCGTTTGCACATTCCAGGGTCAACTTTTCCAGAATTATTTAATAGTCACCACAGGAAATTTAGATCTTCTTTTGTTTCTGAGCTACAGGCAAAAACTCGTTTTTCGCTCATTTTGAAAATATCGCATATCTTATTTATTATAAAAGTTAGAGAAAAAATGTTTTTACAAAAATATTAACGTTTTTTAAATAGAATAAAATGGCGTAATTAGATTTTTTGTAAACTTAATAATTCTCGAGATATAACACAAACTTATGATTTTTTAAATGGGAACTTATGTTGAAAATAGTTTCGTTTTTTGCTTATTTTATAGGCTTTTCAATGATATATAACAAGTTTACATTCTTTTGTTTTAAACATTAATAAAAGCCAAATTATTAATTTATTGAGGTGAAAATATTGGAAATTTTTAAGAAACAAATGAAAAAAATTATTACAAATCATAATTTGTTTATTTCGATTCAATATATATTAATTATGTTCCCAAAATTATTCTTAACCAATTATTTTCGGGATAGTTAAATTACTATTTATCGACGTTACATTTGGCTCTGACACGATCCGAACAAAATGGTTTAATATGCTTTTGAAGTAAATAAATTGAAGAAATGAGTAAAACTGAAACAAATACTATTAGAAATATGCAAAGGATGATCTGTAATAGATTTTTTCATTTGTTTCTTAATAATTTTAAATTTTTTCAACCCAATAAATTAATAATTATTTCTTATTCAAGTTTAAGACAAAAGAATGTAGACTTGTTATAAATCATTGAAAAGCTTATAAAATAAGCAAAAAACGAGACTATTTACAACATAGGTTCCCATTTAAAAAATCATAAGTTTGTGTTATATCTCGAGAATTATTAAGTTTTCAAAAAATCTAATTGCGCCATTTTATTCTATTTAAAAATCGGTAAAATTTTTGTAAAAATATTTTTTCTCTAACTTTTATAATAAATAAGATATGAGATATTTTCAAAAGCAGCGAAAAACGAATTTTTGCCTGTAGCTCAGAAACAAAAGAAGATCTAAATTTCCTGTGGTGACTACTAAACATTTCTGGAAAAGTTGACCCTGGAATGTGTAAACGGTTTTGCTCTATTATTCATATTACCTTAACAAAACATCGAAAATGAGACATTCTGTAAATGAATAGACTTAAATGAAAACAATGCTAGTTTAAAAATAAAAAAAAATGAATAAAAATGATTTACCATAACCTAACATACGGACAAGATTAGGCAATATCTTTTACTACATACTGACTATTTCATATGGAGGTAGGCATAAATATGGAGAGAGCCTAAACTTGAACTATGGGCAAGGGGAGTGTAAAACGGTGGGGACGAACGCAGGTACTCTAACTCCTCCGTGTGGCAACCTAAAAAAAAAACAGACTTCGTTTATGCTTTTGTTCACCTTGACTGTTTTTGTGTTCCTTGGAATCTTATCTTCTCTTACTGATAAAATTTGTCTTTTTTAAAACTAAAATCAGTTTTCAACTATTATATTTCATTCTTATGTTATATCATATGTTGTAGGTATTATTAAAATTTCTAAATGATGTTTCTGTATTTTTGTACTCCTTTATTTACTATTTTACAAAAGATTGTCTATTTTTATAATTCAAGGAGAATTAACTTGTTTAATGCTTTAAAATTAGGTACTAATAAGAAATAGTTTCATATCATAACTGTCATTCTTTTAAGTTTAAATTTCGCGCTGAAAGGTATTCCTAAAACATGGTCGCTAGTTTAAATTTACTATTGAAACACCAAGAAGCGGACGGTAAGTGTCCCTACGGTAAGTTTCTTATACTGTGCCTAGCCTAGGCCTCTAGGCCCTAGCTTATTGTTCAAAGGATTAACAGTATTCTTTACTGTCATTTTGACAACTGGGGCTCCAGCACATATTTTTTTCAAGGACACTTAAACATCTGTTTGCCCGCGCCCTATACAATAATGTGGGGATTTGCACGGCAAATAAAATTAAATATTTGAAATTAATATGTTTTATTTCTAGTAATATCGTTAAACTTACATATTTTTCAGCAAATATGTGCTTAGAAAAAATTCGAATATATAATACCGATCGAGTGTATGTATTTGATCATTAGTACCTAGGGATTGATTCACTTAATTTCCACTTTTATTGACAATGGTTGTTTTGTTTAGTGGTTACATTACGAATTGTTTTTAATAATAGGATCACTTTTAAATTGTATTTTTATGTATTTCTTGTGTCTTTTTTGTACATCACCGATATATCGATACTTCGATATTCGATATATTTTCATCGATATATCGATATAGCTTCAAAATATATCGAATGATACGATATGTCGATATATGCTACTACTTTTGCCAGCCCTAGTGGTGCATATACAAAATCACTTACGGTTGAAAGTCGCGAATGTGTTAATTTTATAGTTTTCGAAAAAACGTTGTCTAATACTCGATTGCGAAATGTTTTTGCATTCGAGAATGAAGTTTTTTGCGAGCATAGCAATCTAGAATCTAAAATAATTACTTATTTGCTTTCCAACGATGTAAAATTTGTCTATGTTCTTTGGTTTCCCACAAATCAAATTCTGTTGCTATTTGAACTAATAATAGAATCCAAGTTCATTAGTTTAATAATTTCTGAGTCATAAAATTTAATGTACTGCACAAGTTGCCTAAACAGATGTAAGTAATAACTTTTATATTAGGCAAGCAACGTATTAAATTCAGTCTAATATGCTGATATTAAAGCGAGAATACCAAATATGAAAATAATATTTACCATTGTCATTCATATCTTCTGCTAATGCATCACGTACAATGAAAATTCCAGATATATGTGCGAATAGCTGTGCACATCTGTCATTCGAAGATAAAAGACATTCTCGACATGATATATTTATTTCTATTCCTGCAACATAGTTTCAGTGACATTCTGTCTGTATCTCAACGAAGCATTACACTGTGTTAGAGAACATAATTCTGCTTAATCTATATCATGCATATAAACATTTTATAATGTCAGAAAACTTGTTCGTGAGGTATTATTCACTCGAAGTGGAAACTACAAACTGAGCCGTCGTTGGAGAGTTATGATATCCCTCGTGGCTTCATATAAATTATATAAACATCCCCGCGTATACTGCTAGCTCATGCTCGTCAAACCAGACGAGAAAGATATAGGTTAATATGTTTTGTTTCATTTAAAATGCTCGAAACTTTGCCAAACAATAGTTTTTATCAAATTAACAAAATATTTTAGAGGGGAACTGTTTTTAGTCGGATTACCTAAAAGTTTATAAAATAATTATGATATACAAGTATCTAGGATAACGAGTCCAACATAGGAATCTCGAGAGATACAAGTTACCTTATTCGGAAACCATTTTAGCGATGTTCATTCAGAAAAAAGCATGGGACACCAGATAAAGACGAAAATGTTAATTATATACAGTTTTTACCCCCCGCCATAGGCAAGGGAGTTAATGATTTCGGTCCAAAAATTCGATAGTGAGATTTCAGTGAATAAGCACGAATTAGGGTCCCCACAACACGTTTTTACTATTTTTACAATGATGTCTTTGTGACGACTTTATCTTCCACAATACGATAACTCGTATATCAAACTTTCAAAAATTTCTATTTTCCGTATTTAAGCATTTTGCATCCATATAAAGAGTTGTTTAGATTTTTGGTAAAATTGGACAACCGAAAGTGGTACTTTACTTGATGCCCATTACAGTTTTTTTCTGCAACCGGATGCGAAACGAGCATTTCGCAACCGCAATACAGGCCGCGAAATTGGATTTCTCGACAGTTGTTATAATGATAACGGCCGCGAAATCACTCTTTAGCGTACCGAGAGAAAAATTGTCGCCGCCTCGGCAGCCTCTGCTTGCGGCCTAGGCAAAACAATCTCGAGGGCGCTAAAGGATTTCGCGGACAAAGTGTACACAATATTTTTTTCGTACCTCCGTCCATTTTGACTAGTATTACAGAACTTAAAATCGTCCAGAAATGCGCTGTTGCTGACCTAGGCCGGCAAAAGGAGTTGGCATTACTGTTCTGGTGATATGTCAATTTAAGATTATTTTCAACACAAGAATTAACAAAATGTTTATAAATTTTAAGGCTAAATTTTTAATTATTGTAACTTAAATAACTAAATTTTGTCATATAAATAATAATATGCTGTCATTGCTGTCATCTCGTATAGATTAATTATAAATTCTAACTTTGGGACTAATTTGTTTCGTTTGTTTTGTAACTACAACTAACTTCACGTGACACAATTGAGTTTCCGCTATCTGTCATTGAAAATATGCGAAATTACATAAAATATATACGTAACTATTGTTTGTATAATATATTTTCAACAAATATAAAATAATCACGCATTTTTAACTCAAATGTAAGTAATTATATTTAAACTTGCAATGCAAAACCGATAAAAGTATATGTTCATTTTTTTAGGTTATGTAAAATAGAATTAAAGTGTTGAGATATATACGAAGAATTTATGGAGATGTCGGCACAAAAAATCTTGTGTATCACACGGCCAGAAACTGTTTTGCGAGATCTCGTATTTGCAGGCCTCGCTTTCAGCTCGGCCTGTCAAAATAAACTCGTTCTCGCAAATATTCAGTTTCTGGACTAGTGATACAAATAACTATTGTGCAACCGTAAAAAATATATAATTACAAATTTTATTAATTTTAAACAGTTTTATTGTAAATAGAAAGTTAGCTTTCAAAGGTGGATATGGGATTGACATTTGATAAACAAAACCATGCAATTCTGAAGTATCAAAGTGATTGTTTACCTAATTTCGCGGCCGCTACCATAACAACTGTCGTGAAATCCAATTTCGCGGCCTGTATTGCGGCTGCGAAATGCTTATTTCGAGTCCGGTTGCACAAAAATAACTATTAATGAAAAACTATATTAAAATATAATCCAAAACTTTTCAATTTTAGTATTTGAGAATTTTAAATCAATAGGAACAACGGGAAGTGATACTTTACTTGAAGCTGTGAACAGATTTTTGTGAAAAAATATATTATGATATAATCCAAAACTTGTCAAATTTGGTATTCAAGACTTTTGTATTAATAAGAACGACATATTAGATTTTTACTAAAATTGATATACCGGAAGTGGTACTTTACAGAAGCTCTGAACAGATTTCCTTGAAAAAATATATTAAAATATAATCTAAAACTTTGCGTATGATTGGGAACAACATCAGGATGTTCATTTTAAATGGGCCATCTTTGCTATCTCAAAAACTATAAGAGCTATACAAAGACTGTTAAATGGGCAAACAATTTCTATTTTATAAGACATACTTAAACAAAGGAAAAATATTTTTTTCGACCAGTGGTTCTCAAAATACGGGACCTAACTTTCTCATTTTAATTAGAACATTTTATTTACTCATTCGTTACTGAATTTAATTCTGAATTCAGTGATATAATATTTTTATGCTCTTACCTAACGATTTTTTTTAATGAATGTAAAGTTGGTACTAATTTAATTAAAATATGGCTGTAGTAAGAGTGCCACGAATGGAAAAAAATGAATACGTCTTATCTTTATTACACAGAATTAGAGTGCCTTGATTGAAAGAAGTAAATGTTTTGTTCTTGTAATTGATCACAAATGTCAACGCAAACAAAATATGCATGTATTTATATAAGAAATAACACGTATTTGTTATTTTCATTCATGACACTCTTGTAATAGCCATATTTTAATCAAATTATAATAAAATTTTACATTAATTTTTCTCAAAAAAAATCGTTATGTAAGGGTAAAAAAATATATCACTGAATTCAGAATTAAATTCTCTAACGAATGAGCAAATAAAAAATGTATATGTTTTCATTTAAAATAAAAAGTTAGCTCCCGTATTTTGAGAACCACTGGCGAAAAAACTAATTTGCTTTTCTTTAAATACGTCTTGTGAAATAGAAATTATTAGCCCATTTAACAGTCTATGTAGCTCTTATAGTTCTCGAAATAGCAATGGTGAGGGTGACCTATTAAAAAAGCGCATCCTGTATAAGAAACCGGATGTGGTACTTAATTTGGAGCTCCTTAACAGATTTTCGAAGAAAAACATAATACAATATAATCCAAAATTTCGTGTTACAGACTTTTCTATTTATTGGAACACCAAATTAGCTTTTGTTTACCGGAAGTGATACTTTACTTAAAGCTCATTGCTATTTTACATATAATTGGCGGGAGCTCATATGCTGGCGTCATCAGATTTTTTAATTTTAGAAATAACTTCCAAGCATGAAATAATACTAGGTCTGGGCAATTGAATTTCCCGCGCTCGTACGCCAGTGGGCTGGTTAAGAACAAGCGAAAGCTATACTGTAGTCTTTGTGTGAATTCCATTAGAGCACTTTGTTTACTTTTTCGTATGACGATTCTTATTTTTTATCACTTTTGGATTTCGAATTATGATGTTAAAGTTATACCTAAACCTAATTTATATACGGGCAACGGGCATCATATTACAAAATTACTTCATTGAAAAAAATTCATTGCTTTTGAATGATATATAATTTTTCAATTTGATTCAAACCGTAGAAATACATTTATTAAATTCATGGGATAAAAACAGTGGTACTAGGAGTAGTAATGAAACAAATGAAAAATTCAATTACGTAGATTATATTATTTTGTTTATTTTCCATTGCCAATTTCCTAATTAATTTCAGAAAATAGCATTCAATTCAATTGATTTTAATATTTTTAAATGGATGTCATAGTAGACAATGATATATTCAAAACGAAATTTGAAACATGTTTCATTGCTATGAGTAAAATAAATAAATATATTATTACATTCCTGGATGTGCCATTGTGCTTAATGTACAGATATCGGCAATGATAAAATATTTGTACCGTGCGGACGTTTACAAAGCGTCACCTCACGGGTACTCATTGCTGGCGTGGAGAGTGCACCACATCATCATCATCATCATCATCCTTATCATTATGTAAAATCTGTTGTTTTCATGCTAATCTGTCTTGCGCGTCCCTCTTCAGCCTCTCGTAATTTTGTCCGTCCTTAATTTTCGTTAACATTCCAAATTTTCTTCGCCCTCTTCCCCTTCTTACATGTATTTTCCTTTCAATAATAATTTTCTGTATCCACAGAGGTGTGCCATTTAAAATTCAAAATAATAATACGTGACCAGACAAATTAAAGATATTAATGAAAATGCAGGAAATAAACTTACAAACAAACACAGTTGATAATAATTAACAGATAATTTTGTCTCCATAGTCATAGGACAGTCGGCACGGAGTTCAGCAGATGTAAATATGGTTTTAAATCGGAAAAAAAATATTTATCTATTGGAATCGGTTTATTGTAAACCTCTTTTAATTAATTAATTAATTATTATTATAAAAAATGTACTTTTGACGTTTTAATGTTTGTCAATAAAAAGGTTCATAAAATCCAGCATATAGCATTAGTGTTTTAACTACTTTTCAGCCTAAACACAACAGGTTATGGGCCCAGGAGCGTTTAAGCGGGCAAGTTAAAGTTGCTGTTGAAAAAAGTTGTTAATAGTGTTGGTTTGGCTGGTTTGGTTTTGACTTGGTATAGTTTGGCCTATTGAATGTTAAAAATGGCTGTAAACTATTTAGCAAATATACCGAAATTAAAAGGTCGAAAAAACTTCGCTGAGTGGTCTTTCGCGATTGAAAATTTCATGATACTGGAAAGTCTTCAAGGCTGTATCAATGGAACAGAGAAGGACACAGATAAAGTTGCCAAAGCTAAAGCCAAAATCATATTGACAATACATACATCGCTTTATGTACATATTAAAGAAGTCACGACGGCTAAAGAGTTGTGGGAAAAGTTACAGTCGATGTTTGACGATAAGGGATTTACAAGAAGAATTAGCTTATTGAGGACATTGATAAGCTTACGTCTAGATAATTGTGAGTCAATGAGCTCATACGTAGATCAACTAGTTGAAAATGCTCAAAGATTAAGAGGAACGGGATTTAAAATTGATGACGAATGGGTAGGTTCATTGCTTTTAGCATGGTTGCCTGAAAAGTATACACCAATGATAATGGCAATTGAGCACTCAGGTATTCCTATTACTACAGATTCCATCAAAACAAAACTATTTGATATGAAGGATGAAGCATCTAGAACTGGCATTGCTTTCGCCGGAAAATGGAATGGCAAGAATAATAAAACAAATTTCGGTAGTAATAAAAAAACTCTAAACAAGAATGAAATCAGGTGCTATAACTGTAAACAGTTAGGACATTTCAAAAACAAATGCCCTCTGTTAAAAGATAGAAATACAATAGTGAAGAAGCAGATTAAAGACAATGCTTTTAGTGCAGTTTTTCTGTCTGGATCAAAATTTAACCGTGATGATTGGTATGTGGATTCGGGTGCTAGCGCACATTTGACTGTAAATAGACATTGGGTGAAAAGTGACTCTATAAGAGAAAATCTCGGTGAGATCATGGTAGCTAATAAAAATAAACTCCCAGTGGTTTGCATCGGTGATGTTGACATTAAGACATTGGTAAATAATGATGTTTTTGATGTGGTGATCACAAATGCATTATGTGTGCCAGAACTAACTACCAACTTACTTTCTGTAAGCCAGTTAATTAAAAATGGCAATACAGTTGAATTTAAGAAAAGCGGTTGTGAAATTTTTAATACAGAAAAGAAACTAATAGCTACTGCTACACTGACTGATAATGTGTATAAACTAAACATTAAAAAAAGATGTGATAATGCAATGTTGACAGTTGACAACAGCGTGTGGCATAGAAGATTAGCACACATAAATTATAAAGACCTAGAAATAATGAAAAAAGGTGCAGTAGAAGAGTTAACAAATGAAGATAGTACTAAAATTCTAAAAAACAATTGTATAGTGTGTTGTGAGGGTAAGCAAACCAGATTACCTTTTCCTAGAAAAGGAAGTAGAGCTTCAAAGGTGTTAGAAATTATTCATGCCGACATTTGTGGTCCGATGAATACAAAATCTATAGGAGGTTCAAAATATTTTTTGATTTTTGAAGATGATTACAGCAAGATGGCTTTTATTTATTTCTTAAAAACGAAAAACGAAGTATTCGAAAATTTTAAGAATTTTAAAAAACTTGTTCAAAATCAGAAAGAATCCACAATTAAAATATTAAGAACAGACAATGGAGGTGAATTTTGCAACGAAATTCTTCAAAGTTATCTCAAAAATTGCGGAATAATTCACCAAACCACAAATGCTTATACACCTGAACAAAATGGAAGCTCAGAAAGGCTCAACAGGACAATTGTTGAGAAAGCTCGTTGTCTGATGTTTGATTCCAAATTAGAAAATAAATTTTGGGCTAAAGCTTGCAACACTGCGGTTTATATAAGAAACAGATGTAGTACTTCTAGTTTGAATTGTAAAACACCATTTGAAATTTGGTATGAAAAGAAACCAAATGTTAGTAAAATGAGGATTTTCGGCAGCATAGTAATGAATCGCATTCCTAAGCAGAAACGAACTAAATGGGACAAAAAGGCAGAAAGAATGATTTTAGTCGGATATGCTGAAAATGCTAAAGGATATAGGTTATATAATGAAAAGAAAAATAAAGTCGTAACTAGTAGAGACATCATTATAAGGGAAGATGTTAATCCAGATTCAAAATCATATGTAGAAGTACCTGTTCGTTGTGAAAAAACAGAAGATAAAGAAAATTGTGAATCAGTGGAGGATAAATCTGAAAAGAATGAAGAAGAAAGTCTTTAAAATGAAGATAATATTGGGATTGAAGATGAGAATGACGAAGAGATAACTATAGGCGGAAATGTAAGACGATCAGCAAGACAGCCAAAACCAAAAATTTTCGAAGATTATGTCACTTATATGTGTACAGATAATAGTTCTGCAAGTGAACCAACGAGTGTCGCAGAGGCTTTATCAAGTGTTGAAAAAGATAGCTGGAAAAGGGCTATGGAAGAGGAGTTGAAATCCTTTGAAGATAACGAAGCTTGGGACCTAATGGATAAACCTGTGAATGGGACTATAGTACAGTGTAAGTGGGTGTTTAAACGAAAATTAGAAGCTGATGGGAAACTATGATATCGTGCAAGACTAGTTGCGAAAGGTTTTTCGCAAAAAGCAGGCGTAGATTATGATGAAGTTTTTTCGCCGGTGGTAAGATACTCAACGCTCAGACTTTTAATTGCTTTATCAGTAAATTTAAATCTAGATATTACTCATTTAGACGTTAAGGCTGCTTTCCTTAATGGTTTCTTAGAAAATACTGTATTTATGCATCAACTAGAAGGTTTTATTGTCAGAGGACAAGAAAATAAATTTCTTAAGTTAAAAAGGGCCATTTATGGACTAAAACAGTCTTCACGTGCTTGGTACAAACGTGTAGACGAAGTTTTGTTAGACTTAGGTTACCGTAAGTCAAAATATGAACCTTGTTTATTTATTAAAAATAATGAAAATTTGTTAACTGTAGTAGCATTGCACGTAGATGAATTTTTCATATTTTTAAATGATAAAAAGGAAACAGATAGATTAAAATCAGGCCTAAATGCTAACTTTGAAATCAAAGATTTAGGACAGGCTCAACGATGTCTAGGAATGAGAATTAATATTGATAAGGATTTAGGTGTTATAACCATTGACCAAAGAGAATATATTAATCAGTTACTGATGAAATTTGAAATGTTAGATTGTAAAACTTCCAAGACTCCATTAGAGACTAATATGAACTTAACTAAAGCTGAAAATATTAATAACAATTTACCATATCAGAATCTTATTGGTAGTTTAATGTATTTGGAAGTATTGACACGCCCTGATATTGCTTACAGTGTAAGTTATATGAGCCAGTTCAATAATGCCTACAATGAAACTCATTGGAAACAAGCAAAAAGAATTCTAAAATATTTAAAGGCAACTAGAGACTATTGTTTAAAGTTTGAAAAGGATTGTAAATCGGAAATAGAATGTTTTGTAGATTCTGACTGGGGAAGTAATAGGTACGTTCTATTGGTGTCAGAAATCTTCCTACTTCTTCTAGTAGAACATCAATTGTCGTTCTTTTGCGTCAAAAAAATCGAAATATTCCTACGAACTATTCCAACTTCAGAGTTGGAAGCGTTGGTAGGAAGATATATAGAGTGGAGATAAAATTTTATTAGCCGACTGTCGCGCGTACATTTCTGTCACATTTGTGAATGTTTAGAGTAGACCGTGCTCAACAAAAATATCTCCTTTACGTTTTTATTATTTAATATATTTTTATATAATTATAATTTCTGAAATATTTGCATAACAACATTTTGAAGATCCAAAATAATTATACAAAGTTATCTTTAGTTGTACACTAACAATAACACAACCACTGTCACTGTTCTATTGTATTTATTTTTTTACTTGACAGTTATTTGCTACTGAGCGTTCTATTGCTTTAAGAATATTCTTATTCTAGTGGGAATATTTCTGACACCGATAGAACGTACCTATTATAATTGACAGAAAATCTTATACCGGTTTTTGTTTTAAGATGTCAAACTCGATTATATCATGGGAAAGTAGAAAACAAAACTCAGTAGCTTTGTCTAGCACTGAGGCTGAATATTTAGCAATGTCTGAGTCAGCCAAAGAAGCTATTTATTTAAAAAATATATTAGATGAATTAACGGGCAAAAATAAAACTATCATAATGTATAATGATAATCAAAGTGCTCATAAATAAAGTTTTTTCGCCGGTGGTAAGATACTCAACGCTCAGACTTTTAATTGCTTTATCAGTAAATTTAAATCTAGATATTACTCATTTAGACGTTAAGGCTGCTTTCCTTAATGGTTTCTTAGAAAATACTGTATTTATGCATCAACTAGAAGGTTTTATTGTCAGAGGACAAGAAAATAAATTTCTTAAGTTAAAAAGGGCCATTTATGGACTAAAACAGTCTTCACGTGCTTGGTACAAACGTGTAGACGAAGTTTTGTTAGACTTAGGTTACCGTAAGTCAAAATATGAACCTTGTTTATTTATTAAAAATAATGAAAATTTGTTAACTGTAGTAGCATTGCACGTAGATGAATTTTTCATATTTTTAAATGATAAAAAGGAAACAGATAGATTAAAATCAGGCCTAAATGCTAACTTTGAAATCAAAGATTTAGGACAGGCTCAACGATGTCTAGGAATGAGAATTAATATTGATAAGGATTTAGGTGTTATAACCATTGACCAAAGAGAATATATTAATCAGTTACTGATGAAATTTGAAATGTTAGATTGTAAAACTTCCAAGACTCCATTAGAGACTAATATGAACTTAACTAAAGCTGAAAATATTAATAACAATTTACCATATCAGAATCTTATTGGTAGTTTAATGTATTTGGAAGTATTGACACGCCCTGATATTGCTTACAGTGTAAGTTATATGAGCCAGTTCAATAATGCCTACAATGAAACTCATTGGAAACAAGCAAAAAGAATTCTAAAATATTTAAAGGCAACTAGAGACTATTGTTTAAAGTTTGAAAAGGATTGTAAATCGGAAATAGAATGTTTTGTAGATTCTGACTGGGGAAGTAATAGGTACGTTCTATTGGTGTCAGAAATCTTCCTACTTCTTCTAGTAGAACATCAATTGTCGTTCTTTTGCGTCAAAAAAATCGAAATATTCCTACGAACTATTCCAACTTCAGAGTTGGAAGCGTTGGTAGGAAGATATATAGAGTGGAGATAAAATTTTATTAGCCGACTGTCGCGCGTACATTTCTGTCACATTTGTGAATGTTTAGAGTAGACCGTGCTCAACAAAAATATGTCCTTTACGTTTTTATTATTTAATATATTTTTATATAATTATAATTTCTGTAATATTTGCATAACAACATTTTGAAGATCCAAAATAATTATACAAAGTTATCTTTAGTTGTACACTAACAATAACACAACCACTGTCACTGTTCTATTGTATTTATTTTTTTACTTGACAGTTATTTGCTACTGAGCGTTCTATTGCTTTAAGAATATTCTTATTCTAGTGGGAATATTTCTGACACCGATAGAACGTACCTATTATAATTGACAGAAAATCTTATACCGGTTTTTGTTTTAAGATGTCAAACTCGATTATATCATGGGAAAGTAGAAAACAAAACTCAGTAGCTTTGTCTAGCACTGAGGCTGAATATTTAGCAATGTCTGAGTCAGCCAAAGAAGCTATTTATTTAAAAAATATATTAGATGAATTAACGGGCAAAAATAAAACTATCATAATGTATAATGATAATCAAAGTGCTCATAAATTAGCTACTAACCCTGTGTTTCATAGAAGGGCTAAACACATAGATATAAGGTATCATTTTATTAGGGAAGCTATTTCTAATAATTTAATCAAACTTTGTTATTTAGAAACCAATGACATGCCTGCTGATTTTTTTACAAAAAGTTTAGGAGTTACCAAGCATTATAAGCATTTGTTAACCTTAGGCTTAAGTAATTGTAAAATTTAAATATTTGTACGATACAGTGGAGGTGTTAAAAAAGTATCTATCAAATATTTAAAAGTTGGCCTTGTAATTGTTTTATTATTATGTTTGTATAAAAAATGTGCTTTTGACGTTTTAATGTTTGTCAATAAAAAGGTTCATGAAATCCAGCATATAGCATTAGTGTTTTAACTACTTTTCAGCCTAAACACAACATTATTAATCTGAATATATACCTACATATTTACTTATGCTGGAAATTGTTTTGATTTCCTTTCCTATTGTTCTATTTACTTTTTTCTTTTTAAAACGTTACTATTATTATTTTAAATGATTAGTTCTTTGACAGTGACATTTATCTGTCAGTTACATACATTTGAATAACTGTATAAGGAGTTTTGTTTGTTTAAAGAGTAAGCTCTGGGATTTGATTATAGACAATTTTATAACTTTATCCATAATATATGTAGAAAAAGTATTAATGCAAATATGTAGAAAATAATAAGTAATCTTTAATTTTTATAATAACGTTAATCTCGAAAAAAGAACATTTAAAGGTATTTTTCGAAGAAAAACTATTTTTAGCTTCCAGTAAAGTGCCATTTCCTGTTATACATTTTACACCAAAATCTAATGGACGCTTTCCATTACAGAAAAAGTTCGAAATACAAGATTTCAAAATTTTCTGAATAATAATATTTGAGTTAGAATGGAGGATCCACACATACATACACACAGCATCATCGTGAAAATGTTAAAATTGGATTCTAGAGACCTTAAAACGTGCTCATTTACCAAAATCTCGATATGCGATTTTTAGCATGATCCCTATACCTTCCTTACCAAGGGTAGTGGGAGGTAAAAACACAGTGTTCTGTTTAAAAGAAAAATGGATACGTTATATGTAACCAAACTCCTTTCTTGCACTGCATCATACATCGGCCCGTATTCCGAGCACGCTTTTATAATAAAAGCGCTTTATGGAGCACACTCCTCATAAGAATATAATGTAAAAGCGCGCTCCATAATAGCGCTTTTAATATAAAAGTGCAATCGGAATACGGACCATTATCTTTACAATTAATAATAAACAAGATTCAGCCTTGTAAATTCAATGGTTTGAGCACCATTGCGACTTTAAGAAAACCGCACCAATCAGGTATACAACCCGCAATAACCATGGTCTGCGGGGCATTTCCGGGTGGCTACATCTTTTCATCGGTAGGGTATGGTCTAAGCAACATATGAACCAAACGGCTTGCTTGCATCATAAAATGCGGGGTGGAGTCCTTAACATCCGGACTAGATACGACACATGAATTCCATCGCCTGCAGCTCATAGGATATTGATATGACGTAAAAATGTGTATAAACCTTTTCGATCGAAAATTTATTTATCTTTAATTTTGATAATCATCTTATTTATTGCAAGACCATCCAGAACCGATATATTGGCAAAAAACCATTTTTGAGCCATATTTAGGCAAAATTGGGGGTGTTCCGGAGGAAGGGGGTGCACAGGGGGGGGAGGAATGGGTATGTCTAAAAGAGGCCTAAAATAAACCGATTCTAATAGTTAAATCTTTTTCCCGATTTCAGACCATCTTAATCTTCCTGACGAATGGCCCATAGTCTTTGTTTTTAAGATATAAATTTAATAGTTGTATTCGTAATTCGTACCTATGTGTTATTGTTCAATACAGCTTGTATAATTGAACAATTTTAATATGGTGCACTCATAGGCTGTACCTAAGTGTTGGTGATACTTCTACTTGGGCAGTTTTTAAGAGTATGAGTATGGTCTTCATACTCGAGTTCTTGTATGTATGCAAATACAAATCCTTTTTTAAAATAGTGCGTGCAGATGTGCTACGATCGTTTGACCATTCAATTACTGCGAACGACGTAACTTGCGTAATATTGCAGCCATTATCATAAAACGTTTTTATGGTGCGTACATGCTGTTATATCGTATAAAGCTCCATAATTAATTTGTTAGATATGCTCTTTAAAACTGCTGAAATACAAATCATTTACTTATACAGAATGTTCAGGATAATAAAAACTGTATAATTTATATTTTCGCTTATATCAATATAGTATATTTGAATTAAGCATTTGATTTGACCAAACAATATAAAATAAAATGACATACCTCCACTATACATACATAAAATCATACTTTCGTAAATAAAACTTAATATTATGCATCCGAATAAATAAGCATAATTAATTTTTGAATGCTTTGTATTGGCAGAAATTAGGAATGATACTTGAAAATCACCTCAAAAATACAGATAGCCATGGAATTGAAACAAATAAAGTAACACATGTTCAAGTGAACAATTATCTGTTCATTTAAATTCATACATGACTATTCACTTGAACATAAATTGCAAAATAAATAAATTAGTCTAACTTGACATATAAACCATTTAACATTTGTTAAGTTTTTGTTTGAATTCCATGGCTATTTGTATTTTTGAGCTGATTTTCGACACATTGCTCGCGTTCAGCCGGGATGGCGCTAGCCTACCAAAAAATTGCGCTGTGTGTTAGTGCTAGTAAACTAGTAATGGAAAACACATCCTACCTACACATTCTACCTGTCTAGTACTGAAAACTCATAGACTTCAATTTTAAATAAATCTAATATTATTTATTACTTAAGCTGTTAGATGTACTTCTTGGCTCCTTGTATTTTGATACTTTGTTACTGTGCACTTAACCTCGAAACTAAAACGTAGGTACTAAAATAATACCAAAGAGGACGCATGCAACTCACTGCCATTTCGCTAGATGCCTTATGCCCAGTTGCATCACCTGGTTTTATTAAGTTAGCCAAATAAATTGATATTAATTTCTATTAAATAATATTTTTAATTAAAGTGTAAAATTTAATTGACTAGCTAAATAAAACCAAGTTTAAATTTTAAGTGTTAGTGGTGCAACGGGGCATTAGTGAAATATTTGTCGCTAGCTATTCCTTCTAGCGCGAGATTCTAGCAAAAGCATTTAAAATTAATTGTGCTTATTGATTCCGATGCAAATTTTTTAACTTTACAACTTTTATTTGAAGCTTTTTTTCCCTAAAACAATTAGAAGAGCAGGAAATTATAAAAATCTGATTTTACATGTTCAAGTACTGTAACGTTTTTATTTATATGAGTGAAGTGTAAAAATCAAAGAAAGGAAAGGTAATTAAAATAACTATTACTATAGTTAAACAAATATGTAGATACTAATTTAAGACTAAGAATATAATTAATTACTTAAACACTAAGATTATTTATTTATTTAAACAATGTAGGTACACAACTATTTATTTCCACGATATTACTGATTATTTATTTTCACTATTTATGTCATTAATTATTTATATAACTACATTTATTTATGCTCACTTCTCGTAGACAGCTTGTATATATAAGCAACTATTCACTTCACAACGCTTGTTTATATCAGACTGCATGTCCAATGCCTTCGCTAACTGGGCTTATATACTCCGGTGTTTGTATTCGAGAAATTAGTAGAACATTATTCTAGATAAGAACGTCAAATACAATAGATCACGTCACCTAAGTAATTAAACAAGTCAGGACAGGTCTGTTTACATCGCACGACGGCGGCGGCGGCGATGGCGGCGACGACGCCGGGTGCTGTACGTTACAGTACTATGTTCGGGTGTTCGAGTCACCACCATGTATGTGTAAGTAATTATAATATTAATATGTGCTTAAGTATGTATAATAACATCAATGAAGTTCAAAAATAATAATATAAAAGTCTTAAATACCAAATTTGAAATTTTTGGATTGTATCAATTTAATTTTCACGAAAATCTGTTCAGAGCTTCAAATAAAGTATCGCTTCTAGTTTATCAATTTTAGCCAAAATCTAATATGTTGTTTCCCTTTATATAAAAGTCGTAAATACTAAATTTGCAAGTTTTTGAATATATCCTATTATATTTTTCAAGAAAATCTGTTCACAGCTTGAAGTAATTTTAGAAAAAAATCTAACATGTTCTCATTAATATATTTTTCACAAAAATCTGTTCAGAGCTTCAAGTAAAGTGTCACTTCTGGTTTATTAATTTTAGCCAAAATCTAATATGTTCTTCCCCTTGATATAGAAGTTTTAAATACTAAAATTGAAAAAAATTGGATTATACACACACACACGCACACGCACACAAACACACTCATCATAAAAATAGTAAAATCTTGTTGTGGGGACCTTAATTCGTGCTTATTCACTGAAAAATCACCATTGAATTTTTGGACCGATAACATTACCTCCCTTACCTACGGTATGACGGGAGGTAAAAACAATATGACAGTAAGAAAAACAAAAATTCTACCCAACTTCGAGTTTGGATTTATACGCCATGGTGTAAGTTTTATATATTAAAAGACATCGATTTTATACGTGTATACTATTATTCACGAAAGATGACTATTTAAGGTCGTTTTCGAAGAAATAATACACATCACTTTATAGCAGTAGCATAGCAACATTTTGTATTAGAAAGAGTAAGATTATTTGACCTATGTCTATTTAATTTATGTGGTATGACAGATATACGTAATTAGTGGTATTACTTTCTAACACACTATAAACAATGATAACATATGTCGTAGAATTGCAGATACCTAATTATCTACTACACTGCCCTCTGTGCTAATATTTACCCAGTGGCGTTGACGTTTAAATCAAATTATTATTCCTTGGTTTATAAGTTAAGTCTATGTTTTGTATTTTGCAAAAACATAAGTGAAGAACATAAATCTTTCAAAAATGAATGAATGAATTACTCTTAGTTTTTCAGTTAAAATGTGTCCATAAATATTTCATGTTATACGCCTATGCATATAAAATGCAATGAAGTTATCTGCACGTAATATTATATCAGACGGTTTACAAATGACCTTGAATAGTCATCTTTCGTGAATAATAGTTCAGTTCTCGAGATCCCCACGCTGGACTCGTTATCTGCAGATATCGTCATAATTCTGTAGTTGGCCACTATTGTAAGTGTTAATTCTTCTCACAATAATATAATTCGTACACCTAACATCTATCATAATTATAAAATCGTCTGCGAACAACTGCAGAATTCATGTATTTTCTACAGTAAATTCTTTTAATATTATTATATCTTCGACATCGTATATTTATTTTCTTTACAAGATACTTTTCGTTAAAAAGCTGCTTACTATGTCCATTTTAGATTATATCGTCTTATTGTTTTCTGAAATTAAATGATCCTTCTTTCCCTATCCAAAATGTAATCGGCTTGGGAGTTTTGAAGAGGAAAGAAACATTTAGTGAGATTTTTATTCGATAATCCTTGCTCTAGCGAGAGTTTTGGCAATCGTTGTCATTGATAATGGGCGGTATATAATCGATTCCAAGTGGAATTTGAATTTGAAGCCGGCTCGGTTCAGTGAGCAGGGTTTTAACGGATTCGGCGACCGGAATTTTAATCAGGTTCGTGCAAAATGTTGCAGTTTGGGTGATAAATGGTCCGAGGTCTGCGCATTCATAACTAATAGACTCGCTGATTTTTACTCGATCAAAGCAGATGTATTTCCATGCGATAAATCAAAAACACAAGGATGAGGAATGGTTTTACATTTTAGAAAATTATACATATTTATCATATGATAATAAGATCAACTGCTCAACAACAAAGTTTTTCTCAACTGACATTACATCTTTCATCAAAAATAAGTATCGGTATATTCACATTTCACTGAAATACTACGAGTATAGTTTGTTCTTGGTTTATGTATTTAAATTAGTTTTAGAATTTGTAGGCAGTGCTAAACATTAATTTCAAAACCTGTTACAAAAGTAATAAGTATTTAAGTACAATAAATTATATTAAATCTGTCACTTAATGCAAGAACAACCAATGTCGATATTTTGTAATTTTGAGAGTGATTTTAAAATCAACCAGAAAGCCTTCAGTGATATTAACCCTTAAGTCAGGGGTCGGCAACCTTTTCAATGTGTTGAGCTACTTTAAAAAAAATTTAACAGAGAATGAGCTACACCTATGCTTGGGGAGGCAAGGTATTCAAAAAAGCGCCACAGGCAAAATTTTTTTTCATTCAAGGTCAAATGTTTTGTAATTAAAAGTTACACTTTTTCAAGAGATGTGAAGCTGCATGTGTTTCCCCTCTCATGTACAATTATAAATTGCCAGATCGCAGAACATTTTAGAAAAGAGCATATATATTTAACGGATTGCATCCTTTACAAATACGTCATTATAATATTGTAAATATGACATCATAAATATAGATATCATATAAGTTTTAAAAATAAAACAAAACTTAAGAAAATAAAAAAAGTAAGCCTGACACTCAGACCCGTCGATAATTTTTTTAATATTCGCAGTATAGTTGGTTACAGCCATCCGAATACAATTATCCAAATGTTCATCTGATAATCGGTTGTGGTATTTGTTCCTTATCACTTTCGTATTAGAGAAAGAAGATTCACACAAATAGGTCGAACTGAATAACGCTTTTACTTGTAAGGCAACTCTAACTAAAACTGAATATTTTTCTTCACTTACTAAAGGATAGACAAATTTTGTATTTGACACTAACGATTTTATAGCTAAATCATTTTGAAGCGTAATAACATCCATTTCAGTTGCAGCACTGTTTTCGCCGAAGTGCTGCATAACACAAATAGAAAATTGCTCAATATTAACAAGCAACAAATTGTGCCACTAGTGCGATTTCGTTGAAATCTTCAAAACGAGATTTAAAGGCATTCTTCAAGTTAGAAATTATTTGCACATGATTTTTACTGTCATAGGGTTGCAAATATCTCTTCTGAAAGAAGACGAAAGTGCTTGGTATCGCATAAAGTGTATATATTAGTAGAAAAATGTAGTATCGGTAGTATTATAGATTTATTTTTATAGCGAGAAATGCTTGTCAATTGAGCAACGAAAAATTATTGTTATTCATTTCTAAACCATATACAATATACATAAAATAATTAAAAATACACAATAAATATATAAAACATTACAACAAATAATTCTCACTCCTTAGATACTGAAGTGATCGATGAAAAAAATATGAGAATTTACGGAAAATTCTATCATTTTTAGTTCTTTTGAGTTATACCTGTGTGAGCTACAAGAAGTATCCACGCGAGCTACCGGTAGCTCGCGATCGACGGGTTGGCGACCCATGCCTTATGTGGTCGCGCGAGTGCACTGAGTGCTCCGTTCGTATTAAAAGCCCAGTAACTTTTTTTAGTTTTCTTGTAATTGAATACCCTTCCATGTAACCTATGACTGTTGTGCACTGCCGATGGAATTTTTATTCTGCACCACACTTCTCGGAGATATGGACGTGTCTTCAGCAGAATGTTCGAGCGGTGCACGGAGTGCTACGGCGCGACCACTTATGTAAGTAAATTTGAAATTCTCATCTTTGTGAAATTGCAGTATTTTTTAATCAAAGTAAAATTTGAACTATAGTATGGTTTGCAAAAATTTGCAAGAGACATACAAATAGATAGACAGACAAGGCAAAAAAATTGTGATTCGTGATTATGATAAATAACTGTGGTGGTGCAAATACGTACATAACTCGGTACTACACAATTAAGGTAAAATATTGTGCTTGTACACATAACTGTTTGAGATCTGCTAGTAATCACTATCACATCACTATCAATACCAATATCATTTGATTCATACGAACATTAAACTATGACGTGAGGGTCAAATGAGAAAAATCGGTGTTTAAGCTTATCTAATAATAACAAAATAGAGATAGACGCATCCGAAGATGTATTAATAAGAAAATAATGCAAGGTATATCCATGGATACTAGAGATGATCATTAGACCAGGCACCGGACAGCTAAATGAATGTGCCAAAACACTATCAGGCTTGAATTACATTAGCGGTACAATGACGGTACAATAACGGTACAGTGACGGTATGTAAGGCTTGATTTACATTAGTGGTACAATGACGGTAGGAGGACGGTACAATAACGGTAAAGTGACGGTATGTCAATTACTCGAGGCATTTACATTAGACGGTATCGCGACGGTACGAACATAATAAAATACCATGACAATATAGTTTTGTCTTTTATGTATTATGACAGTTTGTGATGTATATGTCATGTTTCTATCGAAAATAGAAAATGTCGTGCAATGTTTAAAAATTTCTAAAATACCGACTTTGCTATAACTGTCCTTACTCTTTCCAAAGAAGAAGAAGAAGAAGAAGAAGAAGAAGAAGAAGAAAAAAATGAAGAAAATCCAGAAAATTTTACAAAACGACACTATTTTTTATGTACTTTCTGTAATAATCTGTAGTGTATATTTCACGTTTTTGTTATAAGCAGAGAACTTTTGTTCAATAAATGTATATGTATAATCATTTCTCATTTCTAGCTCATTTTGACTACATTTTGGTTTAACTAAAATACAAATATGAAAACGTCAAAAACATGTCAAATGTGAATCACCTACTAGCATATGTTTACTTTCACTTGACTGATTTTGGCATGAACGTCAACTTGAAGTGCAAATACTCTTCAAACGGAACCTTCTACTCCCCATTGCATGGAAATACTACGCTGTTACTATGATATAGGGCGCGAGCAGACACGTGACTCGAGCGTCCTTGACGTGCTAGGAATCAGCTGATTTGTGTGCACTTGTCATTTTGACAAGAATAATGTTACTTTGACAAGACCAATGTTTTGACTTATTTTATTTATTATTTTGAACTGTTGAGAAGTTATTTTTAATTTCATATGTTTTACTGCCTGAAAATTGTACATTAATAACATTTTAGCAGTTCAAAATCAAAATAAGTCAAAAAATTGGTCTTGTCAAAACGACATGCGCACACAAATCAGCTGATTCCAAGTACGTGAAGGACACCCGAGTCACGTGTCTGCTCGCGCCCTATAAATATTTTTTCAATAAGTACAACACTATACTGTACCCTGGTCGTATCGCTAATGTAAATCAATAAATATCACTGGACCGTCATTGTACCGTCATCGTACTGAGAACGTAGATGTAAATGGGTCCATTAAAATACATTGGACAAAGAAGTTATTGTACCGTCTAGTGTCTAGTGTTTCATCAAGACAAGAAATCTTTTCTTGATGATCATTTCTTGTCTTGGCTTGATTTTCAAGACAAGAAAATAAAAATTTCTTGTCTTGCTTATTTCTTGGCGACGTAATTTTTGTCTTGTTTCAAGAATTCTTGATATTTCTTGTTTCTTGACATTTTAGGGGAATCCCCTTTTTCTATCGCAGCGCATTGCAGGAGAAATATTTATTTAAATATTTCTTCCGATCGACGCGGCGCAATTCGGGAGAAATATTTTACGCATAAAAATATTTCTCACAAAGTGCAATGCTTCGTCTGGGAGAAATAATTTTCGTAACGGCCACGAGCACTCACTACTACGCACTCCGGTAAGAACAGCTAGCTCAGCGCCATCCAGCGGTAACTAGCTCTGTGCCATCTAACAGAAACTAGCACAAAAATATGTCTTGCGTTACGTTTCCGTTATGAAAATTATTTCTCCCAGACGAAGCATTGCACTTTGTGAGAAATATTTTTGTGCGTAAAATATTTCTCCCGAACTGCGCCGCGTCGACCGGAAGAAATATTTAAATAAATATTTCTCCTGCAATGCGCTGCGTCGACCGGGAAAAAAATATTTAAAAAAATATTTCTCCCGAAAAGCTCGGCATCATTCGGGAGAAATATTTTGAAAAATATTTTTCCCGAAACGCCCTGTGTCGACCGGGAGAAATATTTTAAAAAATAAATATTTCCCTCATTTCATTATAGCGCACAAAATAAAAAATAATTTAAGAAATAAAAATTATTTCTCAGTATATTTATTTATTTCTTAAAAAAATATATTTCTCACGATGCAAAAATAAATATTTCCCACATTTAATTATGACCCAAACGGCGCTTCATATCAAAGTTCAACTGAGCTGAAGTTAAAAGTAGGTATTATTAGTATTTCATCTCCAGAATCTTATCGTTATATAAATTCATAATTATTTACTATAGTGACGTTAATTTCATTTCAATTACCAACATAAGAAAACTGATTTATTTATTAGATATTTTCTAAATTCACATCCTAATATTTTCTTCTTAAAACAATACCATTATTAATTTGAAATGACTAGTTTTTTGCAGGGCCGCTCCATGGGTATCAGGCGCCTTTGTGCTATGTTACATTTTAGCGCCCCTTCTCCTCATGATGTAAAATTTGCAAATTAAATTTTAAACTATACTTTTTGTTCTTCAAAAATGCTAGATTTAATATATTGACAAAATTTTCCTAGATTCATTCTTGTAATCAATAGGTTATAATCTAAATCGTTTGTTGTAATCAACAATTTTACAACAGATTTCAGATTGGTATATGCATTTGATTCTTTGCAAATATTCTTGAGTTATAATCAATATATTAATTGATGTAATCAACATTTTCATAGTTATTATTTCATTATAACAATGCTAGAATAATAACGAACCGGTTGATAAGATAATTATTTTACTTATAATTAGAGCTCTAATGCAAACAAATTAACAAATATATTGTTCACTTCTACATGTTAATTTGTAAGTTTTATAGTAATTTTTCTTTACGAATAAGAGCATTTTATAAAAAAATTACTAATATTTACTTTACTGTCATAAAACGGCGCACCTCAAAGTCAGGTGCCTTTGTGCGGGGCACAACCTGCCCACCCACACGGTGCGGCCCTGGTTTTTTGAGATTGACTTGTATCTATATATTTGTATATTTCAACTGTGTAACCAAGGAGTTGTGTTTATATTCGTATTATAATAAATCATAGGCTGCAGGATTTATTAGAATAGTTAATTACATAAATTAATTAAAAAATATATAGAAAAAGTATCAATATAATATTACAGTATAGAGAATAGGCAGTAGCGACACTTCGCTGATTTTCGTTCCAACCTGCTCGGGTCGGGTTGAAGGAGGAATAATGAGGAGCGGGATTTTGAATCAGATTTAAATAATATATTCAGTACAGATTCATTGTATTTGTAATAATTATCATGTATTTGTTAGAATTTTATAAAAAAAAATATATTTTAATATTATGTACAGGTCTCGGAAGTAAGTTCATTCTATCATAAATTTAAAATATACATTATCCGGTACAATATGTAACAAATAGCTTTATTTATTATAAATATGAACAATAACAAAAATCTTGTGTACAACACGTAGGAAAAGTATATTTTTCATTATTTGCACAAATAGCTATTTTTATAATATATATTTTTATCTTGGTGATAAAAATATATTTTTTTTAAATAAAAGAGTTCACTTCTTATTTGTTTACACATGCACCTAAAGTGAGAAAAAATTACAGAAGAACGAAAACGTATAACAATTGATGATTTGGAAGCAACTATATACTTGGTTATTGTTTATATTTATTACTTTGATACGAGTATTTTTGTAAATATGTAATATTTATAATAATTATTTTTTGTTTAGTGCAATGGATTTATTGAAATAATTGCGTAAGCTTCCATAGTCTGAGTCATGAAAAATATTCGTTTTCCGGGAATGGACTGTGTCATATTTTGAGTCAGAGCTCAACGTTTCGCCCGCAGTCGTATGAGGCATCTTCAGGAGCAAGGGGGATAGTACTGTCTTAAACAAGGTTATCCGACGTGTCAACCACACTAGAGGTCGAGTTTAAGCAACAAGAGGGGGAGACTCAGTTTACAAGGTTACCCGACGTGTAAACCACGCTAGAGGCCAAATAAACCAAGTGACGAAAGGAAGGCCGAGAAGACAGTTATATACTAATCTAAAGATACGGTAGATGAGCAAAGCTAATGAGGACCAATGGGAATCGAGTTCGTAATGGTAGATTGGGCGTGTCGGGTTCCGAGAATCACCGGTTTCCACATGTGGTTCCAGAAATAGCCATTATCCCGATTGATGTTATTAGGATATTTCCATATTTCTAAATTTCCCTGTATTTACGTTTGTAAAACTCAGGGACAGGAGCTAAAATGCGGGAATTTTCAAATAAGATGTTATGTCCTGTGTTGTGTTGGTGTTCTGCGACCGCAGATGTTAATACCATACCATTACGCAGACAGCGTTTGTGTTCTGACAATCTAGTGTGAACACTCCTTCCTGTTTCACCTATGTATACTGTGCCGCAAGAACAAGGAATACTATAAACACCGGGTGACGACAAGGGTTCGCGTTTATCTTTACTTGGGGGGAGTATTTCTGAGATTTTTTGTGGACGTTAAAAAAGACCTTAATATTGTTTTTATTAAGAATTCTACCTATTTATCCGAGAATCCTTTAATGTAAGGGATAGATGCAAATGTTTCGAACGAGGTATCCACGGGTTTTTTGGGTAAAGGGTTTAATTGTCTATGAATTACATTACTGATTAATTTTACGTCATCGTTGTTCTGGATTAAACTATGTCTGATGTGGTCAAGCTCCTGCTGTAGAATATCAGGTTCAGAGATTTTGATGGCACGGTGTACGAGAGCGTTGACTACTGAGAGTTTCTGCGAGGGATGGCGGTGAGACTCAGGCCTATTGTCAGCACCATCGACTCTCCTACTTATAAACTGTCAAAATATTTGTCTTATATTTTAAAACCTTTTACAGGAAATTCTGAGTCATTTATTCTAAACTCAGAACATTTTGTACAAAAAATCAATAACATCACTACAGACCCCGGCGACATACTGTTCACTAAACTCCCGACTGATCAGTCAATCTCTATTATCGATAAATTGTTGGAAAAAAACGGAAACTCGTCTAATCTAGTAACTCATTGAAAAATGCTTGACATCATCCTATTTCACTTTTAATAAACAATTTTACAAACAGGTCTCAGGTGCAGCAATAGGCTGTCCTCTTTCCCCCGTGGTTGCCAGTATATTTATGGAACACTTTGAAACAAAGGCACTAGAATCATCTACATTCAAACCTAAGGTATGGTTTCGCTATGTAGGTGACACGTTTGTCATTTGACCACATGGTCCGGAAAAACTCACTTTGTTCCACGAACACTTAAACAGCATACACCCGGATATTCTATTCACCATGGAGGTAGAAAATAACAGAACTCTCCCCTTCCTTGATGTTCTTGTTAATCGTAAACCCAACGGACAGTTAGGGCACGCTGTTTATAGAAAACCCACCCACACTGATAGGTATCTCAATTTTAATTCTCACCACCATCCCTGGCAGAAACTCTCAGTAGTCAACGCTCTCGTACACCGTGCCATCAAAATCTCTGAACCTGATATCCTACAGCAGGAGCTTGACCACATCAGACATAGTTTAATCCAGAAGAACTATGACGTAAAATTAATCAATAATGTAATTCATAGACAATTAAACCCTTTGCCCAGAAAACTTGTTGATACCTCGTACGAAACATTTGCATCTATCCCTTACATTAAAGGATTCTCGGATAAAATAGGTAGAATTCTTAATAAAAACAATATTAAGGTCTTTTTTAAACCTCCCCAAAAAATCTCAGAAATACTCCCCCAAACTAAAGATAAACGCGAACCCTTGTCGTCACCCGGTGTTTATAGTATTCCTTGTTCTTGCGGCACAGTATACATAGGTAAAACAGGAAGGAGTGTTCACACTAGATTGTCAGAACACAAACGCTGTCTGCGTAATGGTACGATATTAACATCTGCGGTCGCAGAACATCAACACAACACAGGACATAACATTTTATTTGAAAATTCCCGCATTTTAGCTCCTGTCCCTGAGTTTTACAGACGTCAATACAGGGAAACTTTAGAAATATGGAAACATCCTAATAACATCAATCGGGATGATGGCTATTTCTTGAGCCACATGTGGAAACCGGTGATTCTCGGAACACGACACGCCCAATCTACCATTACGAACTCGATTCCCATTGGTCCTCATTAGCTTTGCTCATCTACCGTATCTTTAGATCAGTCTTCTCGGCCTTCCTTTCGTCACTTGGTTTATTTGGCCTCTAGCGTGGTTTACACGTCGGGTAACCTTGTAAACTGAGTCTCCCCCTCTTGTTGCTTAAACTCGGCCTCTAGCGTGGTTGACACGTCGGGTAACCTTGTTTAAGACAGTACTATCCCCCTTGCTCCTGAAGATGCCGCATTCGACTGCGGGCGAAAAGTTAAGCTCTGACTAAAAATATGACACAGTCCATTCCCGGAAAACGAATATTTCTCAATGGATTTATTTACATATTTGTTATTGGTTATTGTTTATATATATTAGTATTTATAAATATTTGTTACTTGTTTATTATTTAAATATTTGTTACTTTAATACGTTTTTTTTTTATAAATATATATAATTTATATTTATCTTGTGTTTAACACTAGGAATGGATTTATTATTACTTTAATACTAGTATTTTTATTAATATATAATTATTTATAATATTTAATTTGATATATAATATTTATTACTACTAATTAATTATTTATTATTATTGGCTTTAAATATAATTTTTTCTACAAATACTATTAAAAATTGAATTTTTAACACGGCATACTTCAATTAAAAATGCGATATTTTAATTCTAGTGTTAAAAGTAAATTACCTTGGTAATGTTGAAAGGAACAACAAATCGACATGTTTGACATACTTATGTCAAAAAACACAAATTTAAATTAAATAAATGTGTTTGTAGAAAAAATAGTGTATGATATACGTGTTAAAAGTGATTTTATTTTGTTCGAAGTTTTGGTCACTCCGCTTCGCGTCGTGTTCCAAACTTCCTTCTCACAAAATAAAATGTATCTTTTAACACTTATATCATAAATAACTATTTTTACATATTTATATTTCACTATTATCTATTTTTACCATATCACACTTTATCATTTGATATTAAATAACAAATAATATTAAATATATATTTTTATGTTTTCTTCAACTTTCGCGCTCCTCATTATTACCCCCTGCAGGCTGAGCAGCCTGGAACGAAATATCAAAGGTTCCGACAAGAGTGTCGCTACTGCTTGTATTCTCTATACTGTGATTATATCTATACAAAATTTTATAATCTTGCACTAAAATCTAATGGCGTCTTTCCTCTTTTCATATTAGAATAAGGTAGAAATACATGATTTCGAAATTTTCTGAATAATAGTATTTGAGTTGAGCGTTAAGAGGATCTAGACAATCTAGACACATAAAACATACAAATGCAAATTTACAATATTAACTGTCAAGAAATCAAGATGATACTTTTTTGTCTTGTCTTGGGAAATAAAAAATATTTCTTATCTTGATTTCAAGACAAGATCAAGAGTATATCTTGATTTCTGTGAAACACTAGTACCGTCATTGTACCGCTAATGTAAATCAAGCCTAAATCAGTAAATATCAAAGGGTCGTCATCGTACCATCATTGTTCCGTGAACGTAGATGTAAATGGGCCCATGAAAATACATTGGAGCAGAAAGTATCGGTACCGTCATTGTGCCGCTAATGTAAATCAAGCCTCATAGTTCCAGAAGAGGCGCGACAGTGCTTCAATTTGAAGAAAATGGATTAAGTCACCTTTGAGTTGCAAATATTTTGCACTAATTTGTATTGTAAAGTCACATAAGTCATCACACATGTCATTGAACCTACGCTTTAACATCTTTAATTATTTGGTAATTCAATTTGTAAAAGTTTATAGTTTTAGTTATAGTGTCAGTGGTGATTTATTTCGTGATTTCTCCAGTTTTGAAATGTATTAACTGTGTTTATTTTTGGACGTAATATAGAATTGAAATTCTATAAGCTGATGAAACTTCGTTGTACTGTTTGATATAAAACGCAGTGCAAAGAAGCAGATAGACGTTTACTGTTATATTTAATGACAAAATGTCGTACCATTTCCAATACCGTTTTATCCTACATATAAATAAATATTAAAATAGAAGTGTATGTCTGTGACTAGTAATTTTAAATTTATTTAGAAATGAATTTATAGTTATTGTTTTATGATTTAAAATATATGTGTGTATCTATATTCAATTCTCTTATTTCTTTTATTTTCAAAATTCAAAATTTCAATTTGTGTATACAATATGTCACTTATGTCACAGACTACCTAGCCTACCAACAGGCACCGGACAGCTAAATAAATGTGCCAAAACACTGTCATAGTTCCAGGAAGCAAACTGTAGAGGCGCGACAGTGCTTAAATTTTAAGAAAATGGATTAAGTCACCTTTGAGTTCAAAACATTTTGCAATATTTTGAATTGTAAAGTCACATAAGTCATCACACATATCATTGAACGTACGCTTTAACATCTTTAATTATTTGGTGATCCAATTTGTAATAGTATATAGATTTAGTTAAAGTGCCAGTAGTGATTTATTTCGTGATTTCTCCAGTTTTAAAGTGTATTAACTGTGTATATTTTTTGACATAATATAGAATTGAAATTCAATATGCTGATGAACATTCGTTGTGCTCTTTGATATAAAGTGCAGTGCAAAGAAGCAAATAGACGTTTACTTTTATTATTTAATGATGAAATGTCGTACCATTTCCAACATCCTTTTATCTTAAATTTAAACAAAAATTAAAATAGAAGTGTATGTCTATCTGACAAGTAATTTTAAATTTATTTAGAAATGAATATATAGTTATTGTATTGATTATTTAAAATATATATGTACTTATATTCAATTTTCTTATTATGTCTTTTATTTGAAAAATTCAAAATTTCAATTTATCTATACATGACATGTCTCCTATGTCACAAACTACTAAGCCGACCAAGCCATCACAGTGTTCGTTAGTTTATGGAAGTAATCTGTAGATGTCACTATTTTGTATTTCGAAAAATACATTAGCTGTCCTATCTGTAGTCGAGGTGATCCGTGCCTACCAAGCCAACATAGTGTGCGTTAGTTTATGGAAGCAATCTGTAGATGTCACTATTTCGTATTTTGAAAAATATATTGAGTGTCCTATCTGTTGTGGACATGATCCGTGCATTAGACTGAAGAAGATTTCTGAATTCGGTCCAATATCTTTAATGGCCAATTGCAACGCTTATAGTTAAATTTATTTTTGGTTAAATTGACAATATCGTATCTAAACGAAATGTCAAATGAATTGATAAATATTACTGTCAAAATTTCAATATGCAATTTTTTTGTTAATCTGTACAGGTTAAGTACTTAAGGCTTTGACTGCAAGCGGTGCCACTGGCTATAAATGTAATTTTTCTGCTATTTAATATTTACATACCAAACGAATAATCATTAATTGTCTTCCTAAATATTTAAGATATAAATTTATAAAATAAAGAACTTACTGTGAAATTTTTCATTTACTAATTCTGCGATGTAAACTGTCTAAGCACTAAAACCCTTCAAGATTTTACTGATATGTTTACAGTGGTTATTATTGCAATAAGTATTTCCTTACTTAATAATTAGGACATTGATTAAATTGATACCGATTACTATAGGTTCCCTTATTAGACTTCAGTTGTTCTTATTTATAAAATTATAAGTAGCGTTTTCTGTAGCCGATCACTCAATCAGTCTAATGTTGGTCAAAATTTAGATTGGCTGATGTGGCATTAAGCCATAAAAATATAAGTAAACATAAAATATAAATTGAAATGGCGAGAGTTTATGTGCTGCCTGCGTCCGATTTTTATGATAATAAATTTGTTTAACACAATCATAAATCCTTTTCGGTTTAAAATTTATAACCATTTAAAAGGGACTTTACGCATATCTCCGTCGTTACTCCAATCCTTCGCGACTGCGATAAATTTGTTAACTTCGTTACATTCCAAATTTATGTCAGTTTTAAAAAATATCTTCATGTTTATGATTACAAACAAAGATTTAAAAATTTCCCTCTTTATTATTGTAGGCAACTAATTGAGCTGTTCTTTCAATTTCGGGCCTAATATAGTAAACCAATGTATTTCATTCTGCAAATTTTCTCAAAATATTTCCTATTAGAGTCAATCCATTTTTGCATTCGAAAGAAACCAATTTTCTAAATATTTCTTCCATATTTCTAAAGGTATGTCATTTATATCTCTTTCAAAAGCATCAATATCCTCAATTGCCGTAGTAAAATGCATTCCACGCAATGTTTACTCTTGGAAATAAAGAGAAGTCGTCAAGTCGAGAGAAGATGGAGGATGATCCATTACGTCAATATTTTACTTGTTTAAATAAGCAACTGTTCAAGCGGTTGTATCGAAATGAACATTATTATAGTGTGGTATAATATAACCCTCCCTTCCCTTTGTTTCACATTTCATAGAAAAGTCATGAAATTTAAACTATGAGCATTTTCGAATAATAATTTTCCACAATTTCAAGCTAGGTTTTGGCTGTCAAGAATATTTTGACGAACTGAAGAAGATGCCATGTTTATTTGCTACCAAGCGTAATATGTTGGTACAATGGATTTCGTTTTGGCTTAGCAGTAAATCATTACGCGATAAGGTTCGTTTAGAACATTTAAAAACAACTGTTACTGTCGAAAACATTGCGATTGTACGCGGCATGATAGAGGAAGACCGTCATACGAGTATACAAATATCATTAAATCGTCCAAATACTAGTGACTTTTATAGTATTACTCTTCTGGGGAGCTATCAATTATTGAATATTTTCAACAGAAAAATTAGCAAAATGTTGACAAATTTTAGGACTAACTCGTCAATTTTACCTACAATGGTTTCATTTTAAGATTATTATTTAGTATTTATCGTACGGCAATATATACAATAAAATATAGAAATATGATACAAAAGACAATATACATAAATAAAATACAATATACACAATTACAATAAATAAAAATTATACAGTATAATATTATGAAATACAAAGAAATTATATAATGATGCCCAAATTTTCTAACAGTCTGCTAAGGAAATCATAAGTAAATTTTGCATGTTTTCCCTAAAGCCTAAATGAATACTGTTCGCAGCCTTGAACAATGTGAAGAATAGCTTCATTTGGAACCTCACAGGTGCACTATGGACTGGTAATTTTTCCCCATAGAGCATCAGCACACACACCATGATTAGTCTTGATTTTCAGATATATGTAACTAATAATATTTGAATTGCAATGCAAAACCGATAAAAAATACAAGTTATGTTTTTAAATCTATGTCAATTAAAATTAAAATCTTTTGATGCTACCAACATAATAAATCCCTATTATTTAAAATTTGGACAATTTTACTATTTATTTTATTATTTATTTAACTAATTGTTTTAGGAGTGGCTCCTATACCTTGTGACGAAGCTGGGCTTCGCACAAAATATATTTAATATAATTATTCTGCATCAGGGTTTTAGGTAAATCATTAATTTCGTCAGACTGCAGTCATTCATTTTTATATGTTACATTCGGGCTTTTAACTACAATAATAGAATGTTATCAGTATTAAATAATGAGGTAGTACTTCGCAAATTTGTGTGTAGCGAGGTATTGTTACAGTTTTGCAGGGAGTACCGTAAAGTAATGAGAAGCTAACCTTGCCACCCTTATTTTGCTTAATAACAGTAAACTTCAAATAAGTATAGATTTAGTACTAGTAAACCAGTTAATACGAAAACTTTTAATTGGAAGATAGGGGCTTGCGAATCATGTTATTGTAAACCTGGTTTCTTAGGTAGCAACCCTTGTTCCAAATTTTACAATATGTTACCATTGTCATATGCGTTGTAGACCACTTGGTGCAAGTTTAACTTGGTTTGTTAAGATTTGACTATAAAAGCCGGGGCCGATTCGCGAGTAGACAGTAGTGTTCCTCCGCGAGAAGCAGAGAGCTCCAAGATAGCGACCCTCAGCGAGAAGCCGAGAGAATCGAAACCGTAGAACATTGCTGGAAATTGCAGGTAGAAACTTTAGGGAGTTTTTGTGGAAAAGATCAAAAACGGGATTTTTGGACAGAACCCTAAGTTCTGGGTAGAGTAGACCGTTAATAACCACGCGACCCAATATATGGGTGTGAGGTGTCACGATCCCTGTGTCGCCCACTGAGAGAACCTAGACTCGTTGAGTGGAGAGACCATCACATAACCTTCAGTGGAGAATCCTAAACCAGGGACCGCGACGCCGCAACGTTTGGCGCGAGATTTTTTGTCGTGACCCAAAGTTGGGTGTTCATAACAGTCGTTGAGTTAGGGCTAATCCTCGGAGAGAACCTCGGCTCATTGAGTGGAGAGATCACCATGCCTCGGAGGATAGACTAAAGCATCGACCGTCGGCTCCAGCGAGCATCGAGATCGGGGGAGGCGCCCAGTAGTCAGTAACGTTTTGTTTGCCTACTGGAGATCGTACAAGTGAAAAATTGGGAACCGTTCGTAGTTATGTACGCGAGGCGAGACGAGACGAGAAATATAAAATACCGATCTCGTATCGTTTTCGGACCTGTAATCTCGATCTCGCTCTCGTTCTCGCACATTTTTTTAGGTCTCATCTCGTTCTCGCACTAGAGTCTCGCTATAAAAATAAGCGCTTGGGCACTACGTATTTACGTAACTATTTAACTACAAGAGACAAGTTCGCACAAATAGCACCGTCCTCCATGTATTTGCAGTCTATAACTATAATAAAGGGACGAAACACTAAATTCTAGTCACCAAATTATTTCAATACGAACATAATGTTTATTCATTTACGGTCACCAGAAAATGTTATAAGTTAGTAAATAAATTCTGTCATCAGTAAAACGAATTAAACATTAAAAAAATATATTTTGTAACTAAAAGTAGCTACACTTTTTTATTTAATATACATATATATATATATATATATATATATATATATATATATATATATATATATATATATTGTAACGTTTTAAGGGTTCAAAGACAACACGAATAACACAAATGCAAACTCAAATAAAACAGTTTAATAAGCTCGTTCTCCAAACAACAATAATACATCAAAAATGACTAAAATTATTCCAAACTTGACAATCCTGTCAATCTCTCCAAATTTTACCACCTTGATCTCCCCCATCTCCCCTCTTTTTCCATAGTTTTCTTGATATATTACAATATCAATATTTAAGTAAGATTAAGTCATAAAAAACCGCTACACTGGTAACCCGCTGGCAACCAATAACTCCGCTTCTCTCCCTGTGGGCGTCCATCGACGTTTAATATAACTTCCTTTATTTTTCAGTGATGACAACAGTTTTATTAACCGTGGTTTTAACTGGAGTGAATTAGGGGTTGACATATTAACTAATTCTATTAGATGCAATACCGATTTTGTCTTTATTTTTGCATTTTCTCGCTCAGAGACTGATACTAAACGACTCTAAATAGACTTAAAAAATATTGTGAATTCATATAATTTTCACATTTACGTGTTCTATGCATGAATTAGCGTTGACTCTACTCCTTGTACGGTGCATTTTTCATTGAATTTATGAATCAAAACTATAAAGTTACAAATACTTTTTATTGCGAGATTCTCGCGAGAGTCTCGCGAGATTTCTCGCTTCTCGCAGTTGTTATATCGATCTCGCCTCGAATTTTAAACTGCAATCTCGCTCTCGTTCTCCACTCGCATAATGCAACGAGACGAGACGAGATGCGAGTACTCTCGCCCCGTCGTGCATCACTAACCGTTCGTGGTATTAGAATACTGATTTCGGTATTCGACTTCGTATAAAGAGTCAGCGACGCTGATCCGCGTCGCGACGCCGGAAGGAACCATTGTATCGAGGGAACACAATAATTAGTCAAACCATTAAGCTTGCACCGGCCGTAATTCAGGATTTATACAGTCATTCTTTACGATCCAAAGATACTGTAAGAGGAATTGGCTGTGAAAATAAAAGACCACATCATCATCGAGCCCTGTGTTTTATTTATAACCCTGGACTGGACATAACCCGACTGTGACTATCCGAGATTGGCGCCCGAGGCAAACTTGCGTCAAATACCTTGTGTCTAACTTAAAGTACGTCACAACCTATTAATATGTTTATGGAGATGTCGGTACAAAAATGTTGTGAATTACACATCAAGATATAGTATAGGCAATTTAGGCTTAAATATGGCTCAACACTGATATAATTATGAGAAAGCTGATTCCTTCTGAAATAATTTCTTTAGGTCCCCCTGTATTTCCCCAGAAAAATTCCAAAAAATCCTGCAGTCATTGGGTAGATTTACCCTGCAAATCAAAAATTCCTATTTTTGATTTTTGGCTGTGTTATATATTTAGGGGAGCACTTCGTCACATATTAAATACTTAATGTTGTTTATCTTTAACTGTGTTGAAATTTTGGATGAAAAAATGAGAACTAAGCCAACTTGCAGATGTTTAAAATTTTAAAAAGATATCATGTGAGTTTAATGGGTCGATTCTGTTCACATTTGTAAATCTTTAAAATCTGTAAATTTGTAAATAATGAACAAAATCGCAACGAAACCTGCCACTCTTATGCATAATTTTATATTAATCAACAAAAATAGATGCGTTTTTGTCAGCCTTTTACAGATTTACAGATCTGTAAGACTTATAGATGTGAACAGAATCGACCCATAAGTTTGTTAAATCGTTCATCGGAAAAGCACGTATAATACACGGTATGAAGGGAATTTCATGCTGATTTAAAAAATTTCAAACCGCGTGAATGCATTAACGTCCGACTGCTTTCAGGGTTGTTATACAGGGTGTCTCACAACTCGCGCCCCAGAGCGAATGAGGAAACACGAGACTGCACTCGGATGTGTAATTTCGAAGAAAAAAAAATCTAGCTTAAAAGATATTCGAGAGAAGACGTCTTAAAATTGACCAGTCAGAGACCTACACGTTTAACGTGTGTTTGCCGTAATTTTACGTTACTAGGGTTTTATACATATCAAATCTTCTTTAAAATATGTGGGCGACTGTAGTTTTCGAAAAATGTCAGTGTCAAATTAAATTTGACAAGGTGAATAAAAAAAGGCAAATACGTACCATGTCAGCCGCTGATTAATAATATTTTCGTTTAACACATTTTACGCAGCTGCTAGAACACGTTGCACTGTACGATATAAATGATGATATCGGATGACACCTTCGCTAACCTAAGTTTGTTGACAGTGAAAAGTCAGCTCTAAAGTGTCAAAATTACAGTAAGTCAAACAAATTTTGTAACTCACTAGTAGTATTTTTAAAACCTAGCAACCAGTCTTATTTTGTAATAATATCATCACACCTCAAGATATCCTTCCGGGATTGGTGGATTAAAAAGTCTGTAACTCCGTTATGCAAGCAGCCGCAAATTATTTTCTTCTATTTGTTGGCAACCTATTGTCGTCGGCAAGTGTCAGTTGCATCTGGGGCGCAAGTTGTGAGACATAACAACCTAGGATGTTATGAGTTGTTGTTGTTAAGAAATTGATATTGATACTGAGATAAAGCCTAACAAATAAGCAGAAACATTCATAGCCCACCTACTCCGTAAATTTTATTAAAACTTTCTGATCCGTAATCCGTAGAATATTAAAAAATTATAGCCGGACGTTAAACATTGAACGCACCACGGGAGTTAAACGGACAATAATGCCTTCGGTCAACGGACACACCTCGGGCCAGAGGCCCTCGGACAGTACACTGCTGGCTCAGGCGTTATTGTTCTTATAACATCCTTGATACGTTAATTACTACTTTAACACTTATTAGAGGGATATTTCATAAATTTCTTCCAGAAACTAAGATAATAATTTTCAGGATAAAGTCATTTTATTGGTCCAGAAATCAATATAATTCAACAAAACAATATTTTATAAAAAATATATTAAAATGCGTGTGTCAAAAACTATATAATTCCTTTGGTTTAAACCGAATTCATATCGAAAATGCATTGCATATACATGTATTTCTCTTTACATGCCTGGAAAATCATACTCACTAGTAGAATGCTTTTTATTTCATATTCCTTTCCGTTCCTTTTAGCTTTTGTTTTTGTGGGTAATTGAATCATCTGATACAAAATCATAATCAGTGCCACTTATGTTAGCCAAATGTTGAAGTTAGCTTCGCTCAGGTATTTTCTAGCCATTTTATATTTGTACTAACCTATCCGGGCTTTATAATTACAATATTTGATGCACTGACATAAGTCATTGTCGCGCTGTCTATGATTTTTTTTAACTGCTCCACCAGACTTGACTCATAATTTAAGCCTATCGAGATCCTAATATAAATCTATCAAAACTGTATCCCTTGATCGTATACAGTGCAAAAACGAGCCCGCGATTTGTGACCAAATGTGGTACAAATAGTTTCTGGATAAATTGTAATTGCGTACCAATGTTGGTACACATAGTAGCCAAAGTGTTAACAGAATCGGAGTGGTGGATAATTTTTTTTAAAAAAATGGCAGTAAAACGTTGACGCGTGTAACTGTTACAAAAAAAAAACGAACAAATTCGAATCAGTTTTTTTGTTCTTATGACATTTAAATCATTGCTGTCAAAAAATCGCGTTGCATTTGTTCGTTTTGATGAACCGCTAACCGAATAATGCGTTGATTAACGTTTCTGCAACCCGGCATAAATGATAAATACATAATATTATTGAAATAATTGCGTAGGCTTCCACAGTCTGAGTCATGAGAAATATTCGTTTTCCGGGAATGGACTGTGTCATATTTTGAGTCAGAGCTCAACGTTTCGCCCGCAGTCATATGGGGCATCTTCAGGAGCAAGGGGGATAGTACTGTCTTAAACACGGTTACCCGACGTGTCAACCACGCTAGAGGCCGAGTTTAAGCAACAAGGAGGGAGACTCAGTTTACAAGGTTACCCGACGTGTAAACCACGCTAGAGGCCAAATAAACCAAGTGACGAAAGAAGGCCGAGAAGACGGTTATATACTAATCTAAAGATACGGTAGATGAGCAGAGCTAATGAGGACCAATGGGAATCGAGTTCGTAATGGTAGATTGGGCGTGTCGTGTTCCGAGAATCACCGGTTTCCACATGTGGCTCAAGAAATAGCCATCATCCCGATTGATGTTATTGATATTATTCGGATGTTTCCTACAGCAGGAGCTTGATCACATCAGACATAGTTTAATCCAGAACAACTATGACGTAAAATTAATCAACAATGTAATTCATAGACAATTAAACCCTTTACCCAAAAAACCTGTGGATACCTCGTTCAAAACATTTGCATCTATCCCTTACATTAAAGGTTTCTCGGACAAAATAGGTAGAATTCTCAATAAAAACAATATTAAGGTCTTTTTTAAACCTCCACAAAAGATCTCAGAAATACTCCCCCAAACTAAAGATAAGCGCGAACCCTTGTCGTCACCCGGTGTTTATAGTATTCCTTGTTCTTGCGGCACAGTATACATAGGTGAAACAGGAAGGAGTGTTCACACTAGATTGTCAGAACACAAACGCTGTCTACGTAATGGTATGGTATTAACATCTGCGGTCGCAGAACACCAACACAACACAGGACATAACATCTTATTTGAAAATTCCCGCATTTTAGCTCCTGTCCCTGAGTTTTACAGACGTAAATACAGGGAAACTTTAGAAATATGGAAACATCCGAATAACATCAATCGGGATGATGGCTATTTCTTGAGCCACATGTGGAAACCGGTGATTCTCGGAACACGACACGCCCAATCTACCATTACGAACTCGATTCCCATTGGTCCTCATTAGCTCTGCTCATCTACCGTATCTTTAGATTAGTATATAACCGTCTTCTCGGCCTTCTTTCGTCACTTGGTTTATTTGGCCTCTAGCGTGGTTTACACGTCGGGTAACCTTGTAAACTGAGTCTCCCTCCTTGTTGCTTAAACTCGGCCTCTAGCGTGGTTGACACGTCGGGTAACCGTGTTTAAGACAGTACTATCCCCCTTGCTCCTGAAGATGCCCCATATGACTGCGGGCGAAACGTTGAGCTCTGACTCAAAATATGACACAGTCCATTCCCGGAAAACGAATATTTCTCACATAATATTATTTATTTTTTAAATAATTTAAATATCTTTCATAATTGTTATGAGTAATTGCCAAAAACATAAATATGTCGCTATTTTCCCAATTGGCGGGCGGTTTCCATGCTCCGATTTCCGGAAAATTTTAATATATGTAGCACATTTTTCTGGGCAGGATTCCGTAAAAAAGCTTTTGTTGCAATTTCTTTGAGGTAAAATCAAAAATGTATTGGACTATAAAACTTCTTTAGAATGAAAAAAAAAAAAGATAAACAATAATTAATATATGTGTATAATAGTAGTTAAATAATAATAATTAATGAATAATAATAAATATATTGCAAAAAAATAAACATATAATATGGTCCAAATGAAGCATTAAGGAAATTTTCAGAGATATTTTGAAAAAAACCTCTTTTTCGCGTTCGCATCATTTTTTCCAGGTGGGCGGCATTTCCGAAGGTCCCCAAGGTCAAAAACTTGTATTTATAATATAATGCTCGATCTTTTGCAGGGTACCTAAATATATCCAATGACTGGACTATTATGGCATTTTTTGATAATATCCAAGATGGCGGCTGTTCCTCATGCAGGATTTTTTTTTTGTGGAAGTAGTGGACCTAAATAACGTATTTCTGAAGGAATTAGCTTTCTAATAATTATTTCCGTCTCCAATTTTATTTTGCCTGTACTAAAATCACTTTGCGAGTGCTTATTTAAAATATACTCATACTTGCAAAACTACAGTTTTTGGACGAGTGATACAAATAATTATTATGTAAAAAAATTACGTCCTACTAGTTAGGATCAGCATTAAGGGAAAACTCTGCGAATACTATCAATTATCAATTTTTTCCTTCCTTAATTTGATCGCTATTACTGTTAATTTTCTATTTTTCATTTCCTCTCAATATGTCCATTTTCCCTGTTCGTGTCAAACCGTTTTGATAGTTTTAGGCATTTATGAGTTTATGAGTTGATGGGAGGGAATTGACATAATTTTCATTGGGCGGTAGACAAGCTGTCTAGGTTTAGCAGCGTCGGTGTTGGTATCGTGGCGTGGAACTGCACATGGAATGATACCGCTACTGTGGGTAATCGACCGAGTTCGCGCACAGATCTCACAAACCTGGACAGAAAAGCAAGTTGCTCTATCGATTCAGATTAATTTATTATACTTTAGGAATGCCAGAGAATCGGAAAATGCATAGAATAGACATTGTGGACGGTTGGTAATAATAGAAACTCTCAGCTGAAAATGTAACAAATTTTAGACAGGACATGTCTTATTTCATTTCGTTCTCCTTTTAGATATCGTATATATATATATATATATATATATATATATATATATATATATATATATATATACAAAAAAGTCTGTTCGTTTAAATAACATGTACTGAGAATATGTCATTAGTGCAGTGTAAGACAAAATAGTACACACTTATTTTCTAAATAAAAACAAACACAAATTAGACAAATTATAGGTTAACTAGCAAAAATAAGAATTGTTTTCATTGGAAAGGAATTTTTCACGTTCATTTTTCACAAGAAAACATTTCCCTTGATACATATATAGAACAGATTTCGATTTTTGAAAAGAAAATGTTAGTTATAAGTTTACAGCAGCCTGTTTGTCAAATTACTTTAACGATCAGACTGTACTCTGTTATACTAGCTCGGAAGGTAGTACAGTTACAAACGAACACATTGCTGACTACGTAGAACACACAAATGAACATATTTTTTTACAAAAATTTGAAGTTCGTGAAGTTAGAACCCTGCAGATCTCTATCTTGCCGGGATAGCGCTCTTACCATCTAAGCTCTCATCTCGATGGCTGAAACAATCTTCCACTTAGCTTGGTATCTCTCCATTGAGAATATTGTAAATCTTCACGTTTTTAGATGTGGGGTTGCAAAGTCACTACTGCATTTATACATCTTGTGAACGAGTCATAATTTATTCAAGATCCTGCCAGACAAATTCTAATATGAATTAACAGTTAACAGTTTCTATATTGCGAAAAATTATTAGCCATAGGGTTTCAAATCCAAGACCTCTAAACAGCCAATGGTTAGTTGATAAGATCGCTATCCCGACAATTTTTCACAATTTATTTTAAATATACAAACTGTCAACTCACTGTTAATACATATTAGAACCATACAATTAAACAGACCAATTGAACGGTGTTCTCCATTTTTATTAAAACTAGACCTCAAAACTGTATATTAAAGACTATCAAAGTTTTAAAAAAGTTGTGGGTTTTTAAAATATTCGAGCTTTTAATGCAATTAAGTAAATAAATGTAGAAAGTAACGAAACAAATAAAATAAACCAAATAACACGTTTCAAATTACGATGCCATGTTAGAAGCCATATAGAAACCAGTTACATTTGTATGAAAGTCAAAGAATGGGCCTGTTCAAGTCTTCGATTTTTTAAAAATTACATGTCGCATATGAATTTTGAATATAAATAAAAAGAAATAAAAAATGCTATATATATATTGTATTTTTATACCTATAATAATGTAATTAAAGTTTTTAGCGTCATTAAAATAATCCGGCAAATTTTTTATTAAGATCAAATGAAAATTTACTTATGAAATAAATTTATATTATAATTTATGATTTAATTATTGTAATCTCAATAGTTGTCATTGTTGTAATCATTTAGTAAATAGTAATGTAAATGTTGGATTACTAATGAACTATGCTTTGATTATTGTAATCAATGGACCTTTTCAATTTAACGGCTATCTCTTTCTATCGCTGCAAATAGTAAGAAAATGACGCGAACAACTGCCAGTTGGGCTGTCAAACGAAACGTCAAAAATATTGCAGTCACTAAATAAAATAGACATTTTAACTTCAATAAAAGCTTTTAAAGTTATCTGAGATATTCTCAAATTTTACGTCTAAATTTTTTAGAAACAATTGCCATATCTCATTTGTTCTTACTATACGAAGATCCCCATTGCGCATATATTCTACCTCTTTAAATTGAAAAGGTCCATACTGTCTTTGTTATATTTAATTATAAATAGAAAATAGTTTAAATACTATTTTAATTATAATAATGGCACTTGGTGAGTATGAAAACTTCAATCTTATATTAAAGAAAGTATTAAAGTCACATTAATCTAACCGAATAATTAACTTGATTATGAAAACAAGCAAAAATTATTAATTTTACTTACCTGATTTTTATTTATTTATGTGTACTATCGAAGTTTTATATAAATTAACATTTAACACTAGGTACTTGTATACCTATTCATGTAAGTAAATCAAACAAATATATATATATATATATATATATATATATATATATATATATATATATATATATATATATATATATATATATATATTGAAATGATATAATAACTATCTGGCTTACTCTATTACCATTAGCTCAAAAGAGTTTTGATCAGAGTTTGTAATGGATACGTATTTTTATTCAAGCAACATTTATTGTTGCCATATTAATGATAACGTATGTCGGTTTTCTCTATGACAAAGTGACGCTAACGTCAGAACTTTCGCGCCAAAACTTTAATAATTATTTTAGGCGTCATTAAGCGTAATTTCAAGAAAACAAATACGGAATTTCTATTTTTAAATTCTTCGTAACAAGTAAAAAATTCAAAAAAAGTTGGACGGGCCCATTGTCGCGAATGCTGTCGCGAATAAAGCGATAAGAAGTGATGCAACTAATATGTAAGGTAGATGAGTGGGTGTGGAGTTGTTCTTTTCCATGTTACTTTGTTTTTCGACAGATATTCAGACCTATTCTGTAACTCAGTGGTTAATTTTTAACAATTGATTAAAACTGTTATCCAATAGCTATTGATTTAACAACTAAAAATCCTAATTTTTGTTATGTATCAACATACTTGATTGGTTAATATTTTTAACAAGCTGTTAAAAATTAACAACTGAGTTACAGAATAGCGTAATACGATTAGGTATTGAGTGAGTGGGGTTAATTAGACAGTTGAGGTTACGTCAGGGAGAGAGGTTACGGGCAGAAAGTAGAGAGTAGTGTAGAGTTAGTTGAGTTAGTGGTGAATGAGTGAGGAAGTATTTCGACTTGGACAGTTGCCGTATTGGTAAGGTAACAGTTTATTCTTATTACAGGTACTTATCAGACTAAGTGCTTAAAGAGCAAGTACAAGTAATAAGAAATATAACAGTGTGTTAGTTCAGAGACGTAAACTTTTTATTTTGGCTGTGGGTATGCACCATTTTTATTTTAAATATGGGTACCTAGTACCTATATGTTTTTAAAAATGCAAATAATACAATAAAAATAACCTACTTATTTTATTATACATATATTAAATTATGTATACATTTAACATAAATAAAATTAATATCTATTACAAAAAAATAAAATAATAATACTCCTAATAATAATATACAGGGTATCTCTAAAATACGTAGATATGGCTTAAACACAGATTCCTGGGCCCAAAATAACACGATTTAACCTAATTTACCAATTTCCGAAAAACCGAAAGTGTACCGTGTAGTAAAAATAAATTTGCTTATAATGACAGAACGCTTTGTTCGGTTTGAATGAAACTAAGGTGTCACGACAATGATACATTCAATGTTAAACTTTTCTGTCTCTGCGTAACTTGTAATATCTGTAACGATTTAGGCAGAAAAAAATTAAATATGAGTGACAGTGTACAGTGCAATTTTTAAATATATTTCGTCTAGCAATCTATCCAAATGTCAAACAACTAATTTTTTATGACAGTAAAAATTGTTTATAGGTTGCCAATAATTTTCTTCGCAATATCCTATAATTATTAACATATCGGTTTGTTCGGCTTAATAGTAGTATTTTACTGCCATAGGGCCCTATTCTCTAACTCTGTAGTTAATTTTTAACCACTGGTTAAAATTTTTATCCAATAGATAATGATTTGACAACTAAAAATCCCCTTTTTTGTTATATGCCAACATACTTGATTGGTTAAAAAAATTAACCAGCAGTTAAAAATTAACCACTGAGTTACAGAATAGGCCCCATTATCATGACACGATTAAATAATGTCAGCTTACTCTTAAACAACTTAAAAAGATCGACAACTCATTTTTACAATGTATAAAATATAATTAAAATGTTACAGCGAAATTATTGTGGGTGCTGCGCACCCACACTCTTACTTTCTGTGTTTGCTCCTAATACCAGAACGTAGTGTTTACTTCTTATACCAGATCGGAGCGTTTACTCCTTATATCAGAACAGTTTTCTACGTAAGAATAAGTAGGACTGCCTTGTTTTGCAACCAGACCGGAGTGTTTCCTCCGATTCTCAGATTCATAATAAGTAGATCATCAATAATTAGTGCAAAGCGGATTGAGAATCCGTGGGGGACTAATTGTCAGATTAGATCAGATGGTTGTGTTTGCGACAATTGTTGAATGATAGTGGCAATCAATAATTGGACTATAAAATATTTAGTTCAGTCATTTCTAATTCATTGGTTACAATGTTTTGAACCCGCCCGTAGGTGATGCCTCTATGGCCATATCGTGAGCCAAATTAATGGTTTCTTCACTGGTATTTCATTGCGTTCTCTCCCATATTTAAATTGAGCTGCCCACTTTTTTTTACTATTATGTATGAAGAACAAGATGTTCTCAAAATATACGCCAATTAATTTGTTTCGGTGTTAATTCCTATTAGTGCAGATGCACTGCAGAGTGTTCTATATTTTGTTAAAAATCAATGTACACATTATTTCAAAAAATTTAAATCACAAATTAGCGGACACTAAAGTATCATTCGCAACAAAAAAAAAGTTAAGGTAGCGGTAGAATTAGTGGCTGTAGTAGTGGCCTGGGTAAAAGATTGAATGCGTTATAGCAAATGTATTCGTTCACATCCAAAAATTAAGAAAATTAGTAGTAGCGCAGTGGCAACGACAGCGGTAGGAGTTTGTAAACTCCAAACTTCTACGTTGCCACTATCGGTACCGCTAAATTTTTTTGACGTTTATTGACATCTGAATTCTTATTGCATCGGATAAAATTAAAAGTGAAAACATAACTTGCCATTTTTGCTTATTTCAGAGGCAATTTGTGCCCATGCATTTTATTTTTTTGAATTAATTTTAAATTCTCTTAATCTCCTATCCGACACAACGGTGTGCTTGTGGATAACTATTATCCATGTTAGTTGCCTTTTGCGGAAAAATAAAATGACAGCTACAACCGTCAACCTTGCACTCTAGTAATTTAAAATAAAAAATTCCTAGAAACTATAATTTCAATAATTTTTATTGTGAACGGAAATAATTATTACTATAAATTTCTTACGCTACCGATGCCACTAATTCTAGCACTGCCGTTAATTTTTTTTAATTCTGAATGGGCCTTGATGACAGCTCACATAACCATACAAAAAAATATTTGTTCGTCTAGTGCTACTCTCTTAGGCCGCGAACTTTTCATTCTACATTAAACTTTTGTTTCCTGTTAGGGAAATCAGCAGCGGAAACTTTCTCAATGCTTCGGAGGGCTTACGGGGAGCAAGCTTTGAGCCAAGCAAGGTGTTACGAGTGGTTTTCTAGTGTCAATTGAAGATGATCCTCTATCTGGACGTCCCTCGACTTCCAGAATTCCCGAAAGGCACAGAAAAATCCGTGATGTGATCATGTCTGTTCATCGTAAAACAATTCATGAAATGGAGGAACTCACTGAAATATCCTAGAGTTTATGAATTATGACTGAAATTTTGAAGATAAAACGTGTCACAGCAAAATTTGTTCCACGTGTAGTTTTCAACGACCAGAGAGCCAACCATTTGAATGTGTGTCAGGATTTGAAAGAACAGTCAGAAATCTATCCAGATTTTTTGCAAGCTCGGACAATAATTGCTGCTTATTTCCTTGACATAAAACAGAACGATATGTTAATACGTTGCTTTTTAATGTTCGCCATTATAAAATCGTGGAACACGTCAAACAGCGCTTACGAAAACAATCGCACTGACCGCTCAGATGTTTGGGGATCAGATCCAAAATGGTGTCTAGTATAAACACTTAGCGAAAGAAGTCGGAACTAGCGCCCTATCACCCGCCAGAAAGTAATTTTCGTTATTTTTGGTTACTTCCTCGTATATAGGAAAGGACACAGGAGTAACTCTGGAATGTGAATAATAGTTATATACATTATCACTTATGAAAAGAGTGATATTGTTTGATGAACATAATATTTACAAATTATGTGAGTCAAACAATATTACGTTTTCAGAGCGTATTATGTACAAAGTTTTATCTAATTCCGCTAAAATAATTTAAAAATGCACAAAATTCTTGGTTTTTCTATGACAGCTCCATGTTTATATTTCAAAATTAATTTACCAAAGCGTGGCTGGGAAAATAAATGAATTTCATTATTTTATTTTAATGCTTCTGTTAGTGCATGCACATATCATTGAAAAGGAGTTTTGAATATGTTCTGAAACCGATATAGGCGTTGTGCACATTTTGAGCGTCAGCGCCTCTAACGGCTACATTGGCATATTTGGTTACCGAATCAATTTTGACATTTCGAGAAAGTGATATAATTTACAATTTTATTTTGAGTTGTTGCTATTGTGTATGAATATTATACATCATAGTATATTGAAATGAATAAAGAAAATATTTAAAATGCTATATATGTGATGTGACAATCAAAAAAGTCAAAATACCAGCGAAGGTACTGTGGCAAAAAATATAATTTTTTCATGAAATGTGTGATTTCTGTAAATCATTTTATCATATTTAAATTTATATTATAATTTATAATACTAGTTAAACCTTACAAGATGTACAATACATGGAAATTGAGATTTAAAAGTTGGAAAACTTGAATGATTAGAAAGAAGAAAATTTCTACATATCACGATATCAATGTATGATGTTAGCACCTTTCTTTTATATTCGCAATAAATGAAGAAAATTCTTCATTGAAAATATACCAGGCTCTAAGTGGAAACAGTTGCACAAGCTCGGAAAAGAAAATACACGAAATATACGAACCATGTGAATTTCTATCATTTCTAACATTAACAATACATGTACAAAATCTATAATATATAGTAGGTATCGACCGATACCGATATCGGTATCGGTATATCGGCCATATCGGTCTTCTTGGCCGATATCGGTATCGGCCGATATGTAAACCACGATATCGGCCTATATCGGTATCGGCCTAAAAAAATATAAATTGCTTAATATTTCAGTCGCTAAGGATTTTTTAAAGGAAATTAAAACAGAAATACTAAATAAAAAACAAATCAAGTTTATTCTTATTCAAAATTTAGCAAAAAAAGTCATTAAAAATGTAGAAGTAAAGTTACACACTTAGTTAAACAAATTAATATTTAAAGTTAAGTTTTGGCAAGTTGTAATGTAATAAAATTATTGCGCTTTCATAAACATTTCCAGCTGAAGAAAATAGCTGTTCACTAGCAACACTATTTGGCGGTGGTGCTAAATATATTATTGAAAATAGTATATTGTGTTATTAGGAGTAAAAGTGATACTTTGTGTGGCGATCATGGAAGTTTGCACGACGAGCGAAGCGAGTCGAACAATTGCATGCGAGGCACACAAAGACACTTTTATTCCGAATGACACATTGAATTTTTTTTCAAACGCACTACTTTTCTTTTTATTCGCTAATTCTATGTAGTTTCTATGGATATTTATTTATTTTATTTCTACGCCGCCGGCGTAGAAATTAAGCTTCTACCTTGTGAATTAAGTCACAAAAATTCCATTTCTACAACGTTTGAAAAAAATGTCTTTTTTTGCATTTTCTCTACATTTTTTTGTGATTTATTTATGGTTAATGCGTGTAACGGTAACAGTATATCATTATAAATCACTTTTACCTCATTTATACAGCAAAAAATTTACGACAAAATTTTATGGTCGATATATCGGTATCGGCCGATATCGGATATGAGTATATCGGTATCGACCGATATCGGTATCGGCCACAAAAAATCATATCGGTCGATCCCTAATATATAGACGAATTATGTGGAAAATAGACTTCTATTTCATACAACTGCAAGTATTATACAATTTTAAGACAACTTTCTGCTTCTTGCATTATATCTTGTTCAAATATTAACTTAAGAAATACTTTTTTATATAATTCATTATTGCAATCAGACGACCATTGTTGGAATTTTATTCATACGATAAGTATCTTGTACAATGAGAAAATATGTGTAGCTAAAAGAATTTTTCATGTTAGTAGAAGATATCTGTTGAAAAGTTATTTTCTTACACATCACTCCTCATATAATCTCCTAGGAAATTTATAAAATTTGATACTTCAATCGGTAATTTTGTAAGAATTGTTACATCCCCCCCACTGCATCACATAATATTTGACGTCCTATCTTTCGCATTCATTGCAAATATTTTATAAAATAGAAATTGCAAAATTATTCTGACATAAAACATAACCTTGCTATGTTTCAATGAGTAACCATTTTTTCATTTTTGTCCGCTGTCGGCGCTGACTACTTTTGCACACCGCCTATAGATCCTCCCCCTTATGTAGAGGAATTAAATGTGAGTCAATAATTCATAAATTGATATTAAAAAATCATTATTGATATATTTTTGTTTCTTTTATTATCAGTTGTCAGTTGTGTAATATCCTTTACCGGTTTCAGGATATTAATCCCTAGTTTACATGTACAAAAGTAGGCTGGTAACTAAGTAATAACTGTATATGTACGGTAACATTATTACCATACTGACTTGTGGACAACGGTCTACAAAATGAAAATAAAATGAAAGTATATATAATGCTCTTCATTAGTACATACTGATAACGCTAGTGTATCGTTCTAAATACGGTTTACTTTATTCTAAAATAATGAACATGAGGAATAAAGCACATAATTTGAATATTTGTCATAATGGCATGTCAAAATAATAATTTTCAAAAATGATATTTATTAATAATGTCTTCATTTTCTGAAACCGATAAACTATTGACAAACCACGGATGTTATGAATCATAACAAGCCTTAGATGTCTTAAAACAGACATCTGCGGCAGTTATGATATACATAACATTCCTAGATATGTTAATAGCTATTACGTAACTCAGTTACGTAAAGATTTTTACAAAATTCAATTCGTGTCATTAATGTAAAAATTGACGTTTCATAACGTCATACAATTTGGAAAAATTCAACTTTTTAAAACGGAATTAGGTAAATGTATATTAAACATTGTCGAAATATAGCAGCTTAATAAGTGGAATCCTCTGATTAGCATGATTTAAATATATATATATATATATATATATATATATATATATATATATATATATATATATATCTATATATATATATATATATATATATATATATATATATATATATATATATATATATATATATATATATATATATATACCGTGTGTCTGACTTAAAGGTGTACATAGGAGATTAACATGGGAAATCAGTTTTTTGCAATTTCCTGCTCGTCTAATTATTTTAAGCAAAAACGCATCAAATAAAAGCTTTAGGGCATAAAATTCTGCATCTAAACAAATAAACAGAATTACCTTTACAAGTATTGTAACGACAGAAATTAATTATGAAAATGTCGAAAATTACGTTGAAAATATCGACAGCCATGAAATTGAACAAAAAATAAATAAATGCTTGACGTTTTATCTGTCACAACGAAAGTTAACTTATTTGACGTTTCTGACAATTTGATAAAACGACAAGCATTTATTTATTTTTTGTTCAATTCCATGGCTGTCGATATTTTCAACGTAATTTTCGAAATTTTCATATTTAATTTCTGTTCTTACAAAGTATGTAAAGGTAATTCTGTTTATTGATTTATATGCAGAATTTTATGCCCTAAAACTTTTATTTGACGCGTTTTTATTTAAAATAATTAGGCGAGCAGGAAATTTCAAAAAACTGATTTCCCATGTTAATCTTCTATGTACACCTTTAAGATAGACACACGGTATATATATATATATATATATATATATATATATATATATATATATATATATATATATATATATATATCATCACGGCATATTACCCCCATTGCTGAGTGTGCCAATCTGCTTTGTATGCAGATATCGGTAATAATGATAACATATTTATACCGTGCAGTCGTTTACCAGGCGTCACCTCACGGGCACTCATTGCTGGCGTGGAGAGTGCACCGCAGGGGTGACCACTGAAAAAGATCTGGCAAATGAAAATAAAGAAACAGATCGTTGCATACCGAATAGACCGAGGGCCTAGTGCTATGTGATAAATGTATTATGGTATTCCAAATACTGACCATTGGTGCTTACTTTAAATACCTTGCAGAACAATTTACAAAATGATATTTTCGAATCAAGGTATTCGGTATCGGACCTGCAGTTTTTGTATCTTTTAGGATAAAAATTGTCAATTGACTAAAGCCCGGATGAAATGGCATGGATAATTTCTGATAGTTAAAATTCACAGCAATAAAAGGCTTTAGCGCCTTTTGCAACGATTGACAATGGCTGGCATTTATTATCAGCTACCATTTACATATACATAACGTCATTTTATGCAAGTCCCATACAGAGAATACCTAGATTCTAAAATATCATTTTTTTAAACAGTTTTGGGTAGATTCTCTTTTTTTCGGGGAAGACAGCAAATCATTTGCCAGTGTATTTATAGTGACCATCAAGAGACAGTCATTGGAATACTATGATACATTTTTCTCGTAGCACTAGCCCCTAGCTAAAAGGAGAACTGAGACAATGTAATTGAAAAATAAAAACAAAAGAAATGTAAATAAGTAAAGCTAGCAAGATGACTGGCGAAAAATAAGGAGATTCTGATTATAATTTGAAATTCCCAAAACAACAATTTTTAATTGGTCTTGTTGATTTAATTTTATTTTTATTCTTTCTTTTCTTTAGTAGCAACACCAGCTGCTATAAACTGTGCAATTTTTTGGATGAATACTATTTAGTTCGGCCATTTCTCTGCCAGTTTTTCCGGATGATCTTTATCTGGCATAAGGAGACAATCTGCGGAGAAGATGCATCTTCTCCGTCCTAGTTTATACCGGGCGATGCATCAGGCCTTTGATATCCAAATTTGTCTATTGATATGGTTTTAACAACAAGTGCTCAGCAGACTCACTTTGTGGCCCGGATGCGATATTTCGCTACCGAAAATCGGTCACTTCAGTTTGTAAGGAGTGAGAAAAAATTGTTGAATGTATTATATATTTATTGTGTATTTTTAATTATTTATGTGTATTGTATATGGTTTGAAAACGAATAATAATCTAGTGCAATCCCTACAACCACAACTACCCTGTAACTTTATAAAATACTTCTATTGTTTCTTCTTGCTATTAATATTTTTCTTAATATCCAATTTCATTCCTTTCTATTTTTATATACAAAGATATTTCTTTCTAATAACTGGTTTCATCGACACATTTTTCTAAATTATACTACAGAGCATCCCTCAGTCCACAGCAACAACATCTATGAGCGTTACGAGATGAGGCCGTGACCGGACTATTGATTGCGACGCCATCATCAGGGACGCGGAGGGACGCGCGGCGTCGGATGCTGAATACGCGACGCCGGCTCCATGTGCCGAGAAGTAAGCTTATTCACATGTCCACCATGGCTAGCGGGACGGCGACGGGACAACCGATGTCAAAACAAATGGAAATAGAACGAAAATAATACTAAAATGAAAAGGGATTGATATTAGAATGAATAAATGTAGCCCGGTTTCTTTCTTAGCAGTCATTCGCAATTCGGGACAGGCATTGTAAACATAACGTAAATATGGAATAATTTTCTTGTTTGTTTCTAAACTGATAAAATAATAATTTTTAATAGTTTATTAATATCGTGCATTAATACAGAGATAACTAATGACAATTTCTGACTAAAATGAGATTGTGTTTTCGGCTAAGAAAAAAACGCTGTATTTTTATAGTGTTTCCCACTTAGAACTGCCAGCATTGGGATTCAGAATAAAAAAATTAGCGCCAGTGGTAGATTTAGTGGCATCGGTATCGTACGAAATTTATAGTAAAAATTATTTCCAATGAATAATTATTGAAATTATAGTTTCTATATCCGCTTTCTTTTTACCAAGAAGATCAATTCCTAGTAACAGGTTTCTACCCTAAACCGTTCTTTAAGAGAATAAACGATCTTGTACTACCATTTACTTTGCGAAGCACCACCTTTGAAACAGGAGTCTGAACCGATCCCGAATGTCAATGTCGCATCAATGTGACTAACTGCTATGTACTTTGCCTTGTTCGTAAGCATTTGATATTAAAATGATAGATTTTAATATCAAATATATTAAAATGATAGAAATAGAAGAAATTAGTTTGTTTGATTCAGAAACAGAAACGTTATAGATATCATATTTCCACTACCTTAAGAAATACATTCATATTTAAACACTCAAATGTAAAATGCACACTGACAAAACTGTAACAAAAATATCAGTAGTGGCAATATGGAGGTTTGGAGTTTGTAAACTTCTACCGCTGCTGTTGCCACTTTGGATGTGAACGAATACGTTTGCTATTCCGCATTCAATCTTTTACTCTTGCCACTATACTACTGCTGCTAATTCTACCGCTAGCATATTTTTTTTGTTGCGAACTATACTTAAGATATCGGTTAAATGGAACTTTTTGTGCACCTATGAGGGGACATTTCAGATGTGCACCTCCTTAGGCACTTTTATGTTCTTTTGATTGGTGATGCTGAATTTTTTATATCACTGTTGGATTTTAAGTTGGCATGGCAAAGTTTTAATTTTTATACACCCATCATTCAAATAATGGCATGCCTGAGTGTCTGGTCGTGAATCTGGGGACCCGGGTTCGATCCCAACTGCCGCCAAATATTTCGAATTTTAAATGGCACAAAATTGACCCCTGTGGTGCACTCGCAACGCCAGAAATGAGTGCCCCTGATGTGACGCCTGGTAAACGCCCGCACAGTACAAATATGTCATCATTACCGATATCTTCGTACAAAACAGATTGGCACACCCAGCAATGGGTAATATGCCGTGATGATACATTTATTTTATTTCATTTATCATTCAAATAAGATTTTTTAAAAATGCACAACGTTGTATAACTTGCAGTGGCGGATTTAGAAAATTATAATAGGGGGGGGGGCACTAAAGTCGGATATTTTTAAAATATATAGGGTGAGCCCCCCCCCTACCTCGTTAATTTTTGTATTGTATTATAATAAATTGTTCATATAAAAGTTTTATTATTTTAAATATGCTATTTGATGGCAGATGTAAATATTTTTTATAGTCAGAACTTTTATTTTAGAATAGCAACCTATAATTATTTTACTAAAATATAAACCCCCATTTTTTTGTCTTTTTAATGATCTATTTGGGGATCCTGCACCATAAAACAATAAAATGTACACTTTATATTTAAAGTATTACTCAATAAATAGGGATAGTGTCACTGTGACGTCACATTAGTGGTACCTTTCTCTCGCTGCCTACTATAGAACTTGTGTGAGAGAAAGATATAGCAATAGGTGTCGCCGTGACGTCACATTAACTTTAAAAATCAAACTCAGTTAAACCAAAAACAATTAAGACTTTTTAATACTACGAATTGCTTCAAAATTAAAAGAACTTTCATTTAAAATAATAAAAAATCAGAGTGCAGGACCCCAAAAGTATCCATGTGAAAATAAATAAAATGCAACAATGTTATACAATACAAGTTAAAACATCAAATTAAGATACCTAATAAGAATAACTTAAGACAAAAAAATGCCGGTTTATATTTTAGTGAAATAATTATTCTTTGCTATTTAAAAAATAAAAGTTGATAGTCGTATCTTTTAAACGTGACTATAAAAAATATCTACATCTGCCATCAAATTTATTTATCTATGATGTGTAATACGTAAATGATAATATGTAATAAATATTTTTTTTTAAATAACAGGGGGGGCACGTGCCCGTCTGCCCCCCCCCCCCCTCTAAATCCGCCACAGATAACTTGTCTATGTTGTTTCAAACCTACCCTTAGCAACGCTAAGCTAGTAGTCAGGTGCATCTTCCAGCTTAGTATTTATAAAAAAAAATTATAGCAATAATGAAAGGTTTTTCATTAAATTGATTATAATGATCTGAATAAGGAATATTTGTTGTATGACGTTCGGTGAGTAATAATGTTGCTGAAAGAGTGAGTGATTATTTTTGTGGTTGTTGTTGTTGTTATTTATTTTTTTCGGGTTTGTGCTAACCCACTAAGTGGGACATATGTGATTTTACATATGTATGTAAGTACGTTCTGCAAAAGTTTTTTAATGTGCATACGTTAAAAAACAAAAAATCCACAACTAAGTTACATAGAAAGTTATAATATATTTAATTTGTAACATTTTGTAGGAGTGAGTGTCTGAATTTAAAATGGATCAAGTCACATAGTTTGTTTGGCGAGCAAGAGCCGTAATTAATATTAATGTCGTTTATAATGATGGCGGTCGCGGGTCGCTTGTGCTCGTAAAACGAATCAATAGGCGATAAACGACTCACGTACCTGTAATGCGAATGGCGAACTCAAATTTTACACCCGAGACATAAATTTGCAAATTTGTGAGCAGATGAAATATTTAATTGGTAGGTACATTGTAAGCAACAAACAAGATGTATAAAATTTATCTAAAAAAATATTTTGAAGTGTTGCACAAACAACAAAGTATTATCAGAAACGAGTATAACTCTATTGCATTAAGGTATACTACATCCACTCTTAATAAAATTTGGTAGACCGAATTCTATTTATTTGTTGACAAATCTTTAATTATATTCTAAAGACTCAGGTCTCAGGTTACCTTCATAAACTGAAACACGTCAGTTATACAGGGTGTACTCATACTTTGGGGAAAAAATGAAAGGGCATATAGTACTGACCAAAATGAGTAAAAAAGGCTTAATCAACATGGGTTCGATCTTCAACTGTTTCCGAGAAAGAGGCCATTTACTATTAGAATCGAAGAAAATTGACAAAAATAGACTATAAAAAATCTGATGTGGCCAGCACATTACCTTCCGTCAGTTCTATGTATTTTGTACAAATTTCATACAGAAAGTTTCTTGCTAAATATTATATTTCTTGTACTTTACCTTCCGGCAGTTGCATGTATTTTATGCAAATTCCGTACAGAAAATTATTATTTTGTGACGTTTTCTATATACAGTGTAATGTATCTGCAGAAATAAAAGATTTATTATTATTATTATTATTTCTTGTAAATTACCTTAAAGCAGTTGTATGTATTTTATACAAATTACATACACTACATAAAGAAAGCAAAAGATCCTATATTTCCAGTAATATTAATAATAATACACACTATGTCAATTTCACTTGACACTGACATCTTTCAATAAAAAATTTCTTAATATAGTAGCTGTTTTCATAGCTATAGCTACTTTATGAAATTAAATTTCTTTATAATTTTTTAACTCTATATCCATTTAATATTAAGTATAAAATGCAGTCAAATCGTATAAAGAATAAAATATTCTTTAATATTTATAATAACATTAAATGTGAAAAATTGATATTTAACATAGTTTTTTCAAGAAAACTGTTAAAATCTTCAAATGAGGGTACTTCCGGTTGTCCAATTCTAACCAAAATCTAATCAGCTCTTCACATGGATGTAACGAAGAGAAATACGAAAGAATTATAATTTTTAGAATTGTAGTATGGCAGTTATCGTAGACGAAAATTTTGTTACACACACACACACACACACACAGACACACATACATACACACACACACATACAGACATCATCGTAAAAATAGTAAAATCGTATTCTAGGGACCCTAAAACGTGCTTATTCATCAATAACTCGCCACCGAAATTTTTGACCAAAGACAATACCTTCCTTACCTAAAGGTGACGGAAGGTAAAAAACAATAAAATTTTATGTGATACATTTTTCTCGATTTCTAATAGTAACGGAAGTTATTTGAAAATGAATTATTGGCCGAGGTTGCCACAACATTTAACTTAGTACAATTATTTGATTTAAAAAAAAGCACATATACTCGTAAGTTGACCTCTGAAAGGTAAACAAAAAGTCTTATTTAATCGAAATCGTAATTCTTATAGTTCTCGAGATAGCAGAGGTAAACCTCGTAAAAACACATTTTTGACGGCCTTATATCTCGGGAACTATTGAAGATCGGACCCATGTTGATTAAGCCTTTTTTACTCATTTTGGACAGTACTATATGTATAACCTAACTTGTCATATATTGTAATTTTACAATTGACTTATTAAATTCATCGTTGTTGATATCAAACAAATCCCCTAGTAACCAATATAAATAAGGTGATAATTTCTTTGTTTTTTATCATCGCTGTGATAGACATGTAACTAGGGAGATTCTGAATGTTGATTGGCGGAAAACATGTCACGTGACTCATGAATTATATTCTCACTTTAACACTTTAAAATTAAATTAAAATTGTTTTCGTTTTCATAATATAATTTTACCACTTTACCGAGCACTGTAACTTTACGTTAAAATAAAGCCAAAGTCTTAAATTAATTTATATTAAAGTCTTAAAGTGAGCCTCATTATGAAAACGGCTTTAAACCGATTTGCAAAATTTTGGAGGAATTCTATGTATGCTTAAGGTGTTAGTAACTCGCAAACCGTTCTCGGAAAAAATCGTGTAATACATGACATGAAGCAGAATTTTATGCTGAATTCATATTTTTAAACCGCGTTTTTGTATCTTGAACCGGGTCGGAGTTGTGGATGAATTTGTAGGAAAGTGTTGCTAAAAATTATTCAAAAATCATTAATAATTTATTTCTTTCGATGCCACGACGAATGTAAACTGTTACAAATAGTAAAACCTATTATACTAAGTATTAAATATATAATCAGATCAATTTTGTAAATAGTTCCTTTTATAACTTTCGTAGTAACTTGGATAGGCACTTTAATTTTTTTCATATTCTGTAGCATAGAGTTATAACAGTATTACTATGAAAGTTATGTCGTAAATACAGTTACTATTATCGAAATTAGTAGCAAGTTGCTATTTGTATATGCGCACTGCAATAGGTACCACAGTTTCTAAACATTTATCTAACCTGAAAATTGAAAATACGTTGAATACTTCAGAAATTATTTAGACAATTTGTCATTTATTAAATGTTAGAAAAATTAAACGTGCCGAAGTGAAATAAGAAAGTGAATTCGCTAGTTAGAAATTTTGTTTAAATTTCAAGGAAAAATAAGGATTTGTTAATTGCATTTAATATATTTTTCAGTGAAAAGGAAGAATGAAATAATTTAGATAAAGAGTTTAATAAAAGTGCAAGATAGTTAAGATTATAATTTGGTTAATCCGACGTACCTACGATTACGGAGTACCTACACGAAATACAAAATACTAATACACTAGCAATCAAGTGTATCAGTATAGCGCAGATTAAAACTACCACACGAGATTCTAGTTAACGAAAATATAAAATGTAACACTACACATCTCGAAACTCTAGTTTGAGACTCATTACGATTCAGAGTGAGAAACATACAAGATTATTTCTTTTACTTGGAATTGTACCACTGTCTTTTATCTCTTTACTATACCTTTGGTTTGTTTAGTTCTTAGAATTTGTTCAAATGAAATGATGAGAGCATCCTTATAATTGTTTGAAAGCATTCTCCCTTGAAAGGTTAAATAATACTTTTAACCAGAAGACTAAACGATTTTTTTGTCCCTTATAAACATTTTTATCATATACAGTTTATTTCTTGTAATAAAATATGAGTAAGTTATTTTATTGCATAGTTTTATTTGAAATATATTCATTTCTGTAATAAGTTACATCGTAATTACCACGTTTCATCAGTTGCTATGAATAGGAACTTTTATAATAACAAGTTACTATTTTTATGAAGACTTTCGAATTACAGAATACCAAATAGTGCAAAGTAACTGTGAATGAGCATGTTTATAGCAACAGTAAAGCTGGATTTATAATGACGCAACGTAACAGGTAACGCGAACGCAGTAGGTAAGGTAAAAAGATGATCATGTACTACAGCTATGGATGATTTATATTGAAGTAAAGTAAGCAGTAACGTAACAGCCGCAACGCAATATTTGGCTAACTTTCATCTTTCTGCGTTACTTTACCTAAACTTCTCTACCGCTGGCCAATCAGAAGTCAGCATTTTAAATATTGCGCTGAGATTGAGGGCGTAATCTATTTTACCGATATTCGATACCGACTCATCTGTCAGAATTGTTTGTTTGACATAAATATGACTAGAAAAATTATAGACAAAAGATTTCGATGTTAACATTAGTGTGATGAATGTGTACATGCTTCTAAAAGTGTAAATAAACGTCATTTTACAAATATTGTGTGTTATTTTCTATATGCTCAACAAAAACCTATAAAAAGCTTATAAGATTGCCAGCTAGTGCCGAAGCTCAGACAAGATATATCGAAGTTGAACGAATGATGCCGAAATTTTTGCATATTATTCTGATTGGTTCGCAATAAGACTTTCTGCGTTTAATATAAATCAGTTAGTTCGCTTGCTTTACTTTCTACTTTACTGCAACTGCGTTACGTTTTGCGTTACTTCATTATAAATCCAGCTTAACTCAAATGGTTACTATTTTCGTAGTAACTTGGTTACAGAATTGGGCTGATTGTTTATTTTTTGAGTATTTTAAATTTCTATCATAAATTATTTTGGTGAAAAGAATACAGATTGGGATATACGTAAAAGCAGAGTAATACAAAAGAAATACAGCAGATATTTGGGTAATAAATATGCCCGAATATAAAAAATGTATGCTCCCTATTGTAACAATTTTTATTACTAGTAAATCACCAAGGTATATAATTTTTAATAAACCATATGCGGATTTATAGCAATGCGTCTCTCGTTCCCATATTGTCTTGAAAATCTAACATTATTTTCTTATAAAACGAATGGACCTTTCGAAACAATTGCTTGCGTAAAATATGTGCACATCGACCTACGCGTAGAATGTGAAACATTCCTCAAACTACCCGTATTTTACGCTAGCTTTTACCCTCACTTCTCCACCTTTACATTATCTACATCCCTTTTCAGAATTCGGTAAGTAATCTGTGTTTTTGTTTCCCCAAATAGCGTGCCTTCACGGTCATTTGTACTGTTCAACTCCGGACGTTTTATTTAGTATAAAACCGCGCTTGAGTTAATGAATTTTGCATGTTAACATGGACAAAATTTCTATTTCTTCCTGATGGTTTAATTAATTTCTACAGTGTTCCGGGATCGTAAAGAATTTGTTCCAATAAGCTATCGGAGATCTAAACGGAGAAAAAAGCCATTGGGATGATTTACTACGGACAAAATTCAGGGGAGGAAATTGTTATTGTAGAGAATTATGAGACAAGTTCGCGGAAGAAATATGTCAATGTTGTATAGCGTTTTATTAGACTACTATAATAAACGATACAGCAATATCAAAGGATGGAGCATAATAAGTAATTTAGAACACTTTAGTTCAATTAGAGCATGTCAGTAAATAATAGATGATATGAGAAATGACCTGTTGTGATTGTAATAGGCCGGGTTCGATCGCTAGATTTACAATTTGTTTGTTAAAAATGTTATCCGACCCAACTAATATGAGTTTGGGGTTGTATGTAACAAACAAACGAACACATATAATATGTGTATAATTTTTATTTGTTCTAAATTTATTCAGTATCATATATGTTTTTATGATAATAATTATCAGCTTGCAATCATTTCATAATTTTATGTTAATGTACGAAGCCAAAATAAACTTGAATTGTTCAACTTATTAAGAAAAGTTTAATCCAATTTAAAAAATGTACTATATCCACGTACACTGCATATTCATCAACGTGACACACATAATTGTCTCCTACAGATGCAGATACAATTCCTCTGAGATACCAAACTTCTCCGTCCTGCTCATAAAAACCACTGCCTGAATCTCCGTGACACGGACCTTCTTGTGCACCACCTAAAAAGACTTACTTAGTAATTATTTTCTAAAAAATAAAGTTTTCGAATTTATACAAGATGAATTCATATTTCCAACAAATTAATATATTCACAATAATAAGTATTTCTTATATTTCTAAGTAGCTGCAAATCATCATTCTGCGCGAATAAAACTACAATAATATAGGTTTTATTTAATAACAAAAATTATAAGAACAATTTTACAGGATGTCTCACGTCGAGCTTACGCGCCCTTAATTTAAAAACTGCTTAATATTATTGACCACAATTTCGCAGATATCTACCCACGGATGTCAACTTCAAATAAAACGTTTTCTAAGAAATGGAAATTCGGGCTGAACCAGAAGTAGCCTCGACTTACTTATTTTAAATAGAATGCTATTTTTTACCTTCCGTCACTTTTAGGTAAGGAAGGTATTGTCTTTGGTAAAAAAATTCGGTGGTGAGTTTTTAATGAATAAGCACGTTTTAAGGTCCCTAGAATACGATTTTACTCTTTTTACGATGATGTCTGTATGTGTGTGTGTGTGTGTGTGTGTGTGTGTGTGTGTGTGTGTGTGTGGGCGCGTGTGCGCGTGTGCGCGTGTGCACGTGTGTGCGTGTGTGCGTGTGCGTGTGCGTGTGTGTGTGTGTGTGGATGTGTGTGTGTAACAAAATTTTCGTCTACGATAACTCTAATACTGCATTCCCAAAAATTATAATTCTTTCGTATTCCTCTTCATTGCATGCATATGAAGAGCTGATTAGATTTTGGTTATAATTGGTCAACCGGAAGTACCCTCATTTGAAGATTTTAACAGTTTTTCTTGAAAAAACGATGTTAAAATATCATTTTTTCACATTTAATGTTATTACAAATATTAAAGAACATTGTATTCTCTATACGATTTGACTGCATTGTATACTTCATATTAACTGGATATAGAGTTATAAAATTATAAAGAAATTAAATTTCATAAATTATCTAGCTATGCTAGAAGCAGCTACGATATTAAAAAAATTCTGCAATTGACATATTCGTAGTATATTTGTGTTATAATTTTCCTCGAAATATAGGATCTTTTTGCTCAAAACTTTCTGTATGGAATTTGTCGAAAGGTAATGTACATATAAGAAATTTAGAATCTTTTGCAAGGAACTTTCTGTATGGATTTTATAGAAAATACATAGGCATTTACGAAAATTCTACCGGTAGATACCGCATCTACCGACTGTGTTCGAAAACACGAGTGGTAAAAAGTTACCGTGTTCGAAAATTGTTCAATATCTACCAGATCCATCTACCGGATTCATGAAAAATCTAATCTTAAAAAAAGGTAGTGATGCAAAGCGAAGCGCGCGCGTTAAAAGTGGAAATGTGTTCAAAGTAGGACTCTGCTCAGTTTGTTAACTACGTCAAATTTCTAACCTGTTTTAAATTTTCAAATTTTTTCATAGGTTATGGATCTACCCTGTTTACCACTTGCGTTCTTAAAATATCGATTTCGGTAGCTATAACCTGATAAAAAGCCGTTTACCGGTAACAGTTACCGGTAGAATTTTCGTAAATACCTCATATAACTGACGGAAGGTAATGTGCTGGCCACATCAGATTGTTTGTTTTTCAATCGATTTCAAACGAAAATTCTACTTACGTATATATTAATAGTTATTTGTTTAACAAACTAAAATACCAGATTTACAGCAGAGGCTGCCGTTTCATTGACGAGGCGAAGTCGAGGCAATGAATACTGTCTTTTTACATTTTTTAATATGAGTTTGCTTTCTTCCCATTTTTAAAAATAAATTTCAAGTTATCCTGAATTCGCTTATATCTATTTCCACAATAATGTAACGTGGAACGCCCGCCGTCGACGCCACTTTGAGCGAGTGTCAATTTATAGCGGTGACGTAATCGCGCTAGTAGCCGGGCGTCGTAAACAAACAGGTCGCAACATGTTTATTTACTTCCGGTCGCCTGAACCTTTTGTGTTCATTGTTATTATGCGGTCGAATATTCTGGGCTTTTCGAGAAAATAATGGCAGCTGTATATAAGGGGCGTAGCTATGCTCGAGGGACAGTTAGTTCAGTTGAGTTCCTGATCACACCACATTAGTTGTGTGATCGGGGGTTGACTTACACAGTTAGTGACATACAGAGTCATAGAGACACATGGAGTGTTAGAGAGTAAAGTGTTAGTGAAAAGCACAGCAGTATCGTAGTGAGCGTATGCAGTTGGTGTCGAGTAGGTACTCGGGAAATTACTGGTATATTGGGATATCTGTGGATGTGAATACTCGGTAGTGTTGACGAGTATTGGGAAGCTATAGTGTGCAAGGACAGTAACGGCGAGTCGGAAAGTTACTGGTATACTGGAATAGCTGTTAAAGAGAATACTCGGTAGTGTTGAAGAGTATTGGGAAGCTAGGTATACGGGGACAGTAAAGACAAGTGGAAGTGAATACTCGGCAGTGGTGTTGAAGAATTGTGGCATACGGAGAGTCGGTGATACTGAGGCTGTGAAAGTTAGACAGAAAGTTACATAAATAGACAGATAGTGTTGTGAAAGAGGTGACTTCTGTCCGAACAGTTGAATATACAGACGCTGTTGAGTCAGTTGAGTATACAGACGCTGTGGAGGTCGGTAGGCGGACATTTGAACGTGATATAAGTATGTAGTGATATAAATATAGGGATATAAATATCGCGTAAACAGTCTACAAGAGTCTGCAACAGACCGGCAGTCTAAGATTGAAACGCGTAGTGAAATAAATAATTTGTAATATCGTGGAAATAAATAGTAGTGTTACTTAGTTAAATAAATAGTGTTAGTGTTATCTAGTTGATTATAGTTTTAGTCTTAATTAGTTTTTAATAATTGTGTAATATTAGTAATAGTAACTTTCATTATAGTTTAATAAACACTTAATTTTAATTAATAATAATTGTCTGATATTTACACTTCGCCCAAATAAATATAAAGCGTTACAATAATAATTCTTTATAATAAAAACACGTTCCTTATACGAAAAATATTTATTTAATTTACTTTTACAAAAAAAATAATGACAATATGAAAAATTTGCTATTTGTGTATTAAGAGCGCAAAATGGCACATTGTCGATTAAAAAGTTGTTGACTTTCTGTCGAAATCGACAATGTACATTTGCGCTCGAAACACAAACAAGATTTTTTTCTACATGCCCGACTATAAATTTAACATTGTTTAGAGACCTATTCTTATATACGAGTTTTCAACGTATATCTGTTGTAGGACATAAAAAAAAATGAAAAGTGATATTCTCTGTCACTTGTTGTTATTGCAGCCTTCAATGAATGTGTGATTTAGAGTTAAAAATTCGAAGAATGAGAGTTTTTCTGTTTTGTTTCACATGATCGATAAAGTGACATTTAGCGTTGAGAATTGTAAGCGCAAATGCCTGCTTTGCATATTAATTGTAGAAAAATAGTTGTTTGTATACCAAGTGCTCAAAGTGGTGTCGTGGCAGTGAGCCTGAGTGTCAGGTAACGGTAACGAATCTGGGGAACCGGGTTAAATGGCACAAAATTGACCCCTTTGGTGCACTCTCTGCGCCAGCAATGAGTGCCCGTGAGGTGACGCCTGGTAAGCGCCCGCAAATATTAATTTCATCATTACCGATATCTGTGTACAAAGCAGATTGGTACACCCAGCAATGAGTAATAAGCCGTGATGATATATTTATATTTATTTATTTTATTTAAGTGCTGAAAATGTTTGTTTGTCAAACCAGGTAGCAATCGCTTGTGTTCAACAAACGACTTTCAACACATGTTATACTTACTATATTTTCTACTCCTTCAAGATAAATAAAAAGAAAAAGAAGGAAATAATTTTATATTTGTTATCAATTTTTGTTTTTTTACAACATCCATAACTAAAATTCATTGCTAGGATACCGAAGCGTGCTGCAAAGAGTCTAAAAAATTATATTTTCAGAGCTGGAGTAGAAAAATAATATTGATCCCTACAATGCCATAAGTCATGGCTGAACATTTGAAATTTCTTTTTAAAAAATTAAAGAAACGAAGCACAATAAAAAATATAAAAGAGTTTTGAATACAACTTTTAATTCTATGCAATTTTGCACTCTACAGTTTTTATCGTAAAATAGACGGGGGAACAGAAAATTGCATAAAAGTAAAATCACATGTTAAATCCCCATGTTCACCCCTAACCGACACATTCCAGTATAGTAAGTACTATGTTGAAAGTTGATAAATATAAATGGAATATTAAATAACTAGTTTCATCAATGAAGGTTGCATAGTCTCGTCGTGAGAAACATATATTATAATGAAATACATCATATTGAATATTGAGATAAATTCGACATCTGTTTCAAGTAGAATTTTTTTATAATAAATATAATTTAAAATAGAATAATTATGAAAAACAAAATACAATGCTGCGTACCTGCACAAAAAGTCTTTTCTGTAACCATATTATTGAGTACTTCATTAGATCTCTTGCACATCTCTAAATCAACTGTGTTTACTGTAATTTTCTTTGGTACTGAAGAATGTTCACCATAATTTTCTTGTCTGCCCCATCCAGTCACTACTCCTGATGTAGAGGAGTTTTCATGCAAGTTCCATAGGCAAATAGATTTGATCTGCAACGATGTACGAGTATATGATTTGGTTTCGTAACAGTAAAAGTTTTTTACCTTGGCTGTAAATTTGACAGGATTAATTAAAATAATTCCAATATCGTTATTGGGCCCGCCTTTGTAATCTGGATGAACAATCAAATTTGTAGTATATCTACCTTCAAAATCTTGTTCACTCTCATCCATAATATTGTACCGTCCTATTTCCAAATAAATCATAGACTGATTATATAAACAATGAGCAGCTGTAAGAGAAATTAATTTTATAAGAATCATATATTAATAGAACGTAGCATCTAAAAAGAATTAACGAAAAAATGCATAAATGTTGAAAACTTCTCTGCACTATTTCGTTATTATAAGAACTTTATCGACCTTATTAGCGTGCTAGTAAGTCATTTATATGGGTGACATATAAAAATTAAAATAAACTGAATCTGTTAATGTTAGTTGTACATTAATAAACAAAATAGTTCAATAAGGCATCATGAAACTTGTTTTTATGCTATTTTTTTCTATTGAGGTATTTTTATAATTTTATTGGATTTTTATTATATGGGACTTCAGAAATATGACTTAGTGTTTTTTTGTCAGTTATTATGTTGGTAGCGCTTCCCATTAACAATTTTTGTTAATCTTCTTCACTGTTTTTTAACCACCGCTGATTGTTGGATACATAGGGAGAACTCTGCTTGATTATTTGACACTATATTTGTTATAGTTGCCGTCAAATAAATTTAAATATGGACTGGAGATTTCAACATTGTTGACATTTCGTGGGAAATATTAAAAATGCTAAGTTATGAAGAAGCGGCAACACCACAGGGAAAGGGACAGGGTACCCAGTGGCGGATTTAGAAAATTATAATAGGGGGGGCACTTAATTCGGATTTTTTAAATATATAGGGTGAGCCCCTCCCCCCGCCTTGTTAACTTTTGTATTGTATTGTAATAAATTGTTCATATAAAAGTTTTATTATTTTAAATATGATATTTTAGATATGGCAGATGTAAATATTTTTTATAGTCAGAACTTTTATTTTAGAATAGCAACCTATAATTATTTTACTAAAATATAAACCCCTATTTTTTTGTCTTTTTAATGATTTATTTGGGGATCCTGCACCATAACAAAAAATAATAAAATGTACACTTTATATTTAAAGTATTACTCAATAAATTGGGATTAAGGTGAAGAAAACATTTTTTTAATAATTACCTTTCGAGATATTTGAGGTTTGTGTCAGTGTCACTGTGACGTCACATTATTGCTACCTTTCTCTCTCTGCCTACTATAGAACTTGTGCGAGAGAAAGATATAGCAATAGGTGTCGCCGTGATGTCACATTAACTTTAAAAATCAAATTCAGTTAAACCAAAAACAATTAAGACTTTTTAATAAAACGAATTGCTTCAAAATTAAAAGAACATTTAAAATAATAAAAAAAATCAGAGTGCAGGACCCCAAACAAGTAAATGAGTTTGAGAAATATGAGAAATAATGTTTATTCAAATAGTCTAAGTAGCCATGTGAAAATAAATAAAATGCAACAATGTTATACAATACAAGTTAAAACATAAAATTAAGTTACCTAATAAGAATAACTTAAGACAAAAAATAACGGTTTATATTTTAGTGAAATAATTATTGTATGCTAAATAGCATTGATAGTCGTATCTTTTAAACGTGATTATAAAAAATATCTGCATCTGCCATCAAATAGTATAATTAAAATAGTAAAACTTTTATATGAACCATTTGTTTTATAACTTATAAAAAATGAGGGGGGGGGCATTTCCAAAATAATAAACAATTTGAAAATAAATAGAAATTCTGTATTTTTATTAGTATGTTTATTCTTTTATTTATCTATGATGTGTAATACGTAAATGATATGTAATAAATAATTTTTTTTTAAATAACAGGGGGGGCACGTGCCCGAGTGCCCCCACCTCCTCTAAATCCGCCACTGAGGGTACCTACGGAGAACAAAAATTGAGCATCAGTCCATATTTATTTGACGGCGATGATATTAATAAATAAATTATTTAGAGCCAGCTTGTTAATTCAAGATTAAATCAGGGCAAGAAATTGAAATAAATAACGGTTATATATAGGTTAACTGAAATCGAGAACGTAATTTTTATTGTCTATTTAACCTGTTATTTTTTCTACGCTGTTTAAATATGTTTTTTTCCATAGATTTTAGTGTAAAAAGTAGATACTTTTATAACAATTAAAAAAGTTAGAAAGAATAAATTACAATGCACTTTTACCTCTTTTGTGAGCATTTAAAAAAACCGTTTTAATTTATTTTGATTAATAGTTACCGGTTTTTTATTAAATAAAAATATCGGTTTCGGTTAATATTTACCTTTTTGGAGTTAAAATATCAGTTACCCGGTTTTATAAATTGGTTTAAAAAATCTGTTCTTGCGCCTTAGTTAAAAGAATAATGAAGAATGAAGTACTGGTAACTGTTAGATAAATTACGTGACTGTTTATCAATAGTGTATGTACCAGTTTATAAACTTATAGTTGACTCTGTATATTGGGAACTGAAATTGATAGATAAAAAATACAGATCTTGTTGCGGTTGTTGCACAGGCTCAAGATGGATTTATTGTTAACTATTTGATGAGGAACTTTGGATATTAAGCTTGTACAAATTTTATAACAAACTGTAGCATTGCTAAATGTTCTAATAGATATGATTAAATATATCGTGGATAACCTGGCAATCGCCTTTGTGATTATATATTTTATCTAAAGTTTATTAGATACTTTTAAATTAGAAATAAAAAAGGTAGAATGTAATTCTACAAAAAAACTCATTTTTTAAAAAAAGTAAAATAGAGTTTATGGCATCATCTTGTACGAGTATACAGGGTTTTTCTCGGGTACTTCTCGATTATTTTCTTTATTATTAAGAATAAAAGAAAAACATTCAAATAAAAGTATCAGTAGAGAGAGGGGGACATTCACTTGTTGAATAATTTTTTTTAAGCCAGTGGTTCTCAAGTTACAACACAAAATTATATTTTTTAAATGGGATGCTATATATTCTTTAAGCTCATTCGATGGAGTATTTTTTATGAATTCAACCATGTAATTATTTTACATCCTTACATAACAACAATACTGAGAAAAATGCAATTGAAATTAAATAAATATATTTTTGTAGTTATTTTCAGTAAGCTATGCATGAAAAAAAAATTAATGTAAATTAAAACGAAACAAATATTTGTTAATAACTTTATATAGCAAGAATAGGAATTATGCACAAAATAATTCAAATTAACAGATAGCAGTTTTTATTTTTCATGCATAGGTAACCAATTGAAAAATAAATATAAACTTAAATTTTAATTAAATTTCAATTACATTTTTCTCAATATTTTTATCATGTAAGAATATAAAATAATTACATGGTTAAATTTAAAAAATAATACTCAATAATACATATGCTGTAGTTTGAGAACCATTGGTTAAAAGAAAATTTCAAAACGTGAATGTCCCCCGTCCTTCACTATAACTTTTATTTGAATGATTTTCTTCTATTTTCAATAATAAAGAAAATAATCGAGATATCCAGTATCCTAGAAATACCCTGTATTGAATATTATTTATAACTTTAGGCAGGGCTGGACTGGCCCGGCGGGATACTGGGAATTTCCCGGTGGCCCGTGGCCTGACGAACTTAAAAAATAAATTATAAAAATTTAAAGTTGACATAATAAATAAATCGATACAAAAATAACATAAATTCTTGATTTTGAAATAATTCCCCACTACTCTTGAATGTGCGCCAATATTTATAGCTATATTTCTTTTTGACAACCAATTGTTAAATTCGCAATACATACTTATTTTTTGTTTTACCGACATCATACACATGAAATGACCATTTATATAAATAACTTTTATCAAATTATAAATAATAATATACCTGATACCTTTTCATATAATAATTGATTTAATCAATAAAAAAATTGACAAAAATATAAATACGGATGATATTCGGTCAATAATTTTCCTGATTCGGCAAGCTTCGTCACGAAATACTTGACCTCATGGCATAATGCTTCTGTTTATACTCTTGTTGCATAAATAACTATTACATATGTTAGCATATTAAAATTTATTTTCAATAGACAAATTTTTTGCCACATTCTTATCAACACAAAGAATATCAAAAATTAGCAAATCATAGACGTTTTGAAAGAAAAAATCTGATATGGCCAACACAATACCGCCCGCCATTTATTTTTTATTAATTTAAATGCATAGGTACTTACATATTTACTTATGTTGGAAACTATATTTAGTTCTTTTCCATATAACTAATGTTCAGTTTACTATTTTCTTTTAAAAACGTTACCACTATTAATTTAAAATGATTAGTATTTGGACAGTGACTGTTATCTGACAGTTACATACATTTAAGAGAAGGAGTTTTATTTTAGTCGTAGGCTCCGGGATTTAAATTATATATTATTTTATAAATTTATCCATAAAATATATATAAAAAGTATTAATGCAAACCTATTTAATAATCTTTAATTTCATAATATAAATTGCGATAAATAACATTTAAAGAAAATCTATTTTGAGCTTCAAATAAAGTGCCATTTCCGGTTATCTGATTTACTCCAAAATCTAATGGCTCATTTCATATTAGAGAATAAGGTAGCAATACAATGTTTAAATTTTTTTTGAATGATAGTATTTGAGTTAGAGTAGAGGATCCATACACACAAACACACAGACATCATCGTGAAAATGTTAAAATTGGATTCTAAGGGCCTTAAAACGTGGTCATTTACCAAAATCTCAATATGCGATTTTTAGCACGATCCCTATACCACCCTTACCAAGGGTAACGGGAGGTAAAAAGTAAAAAATGACTGGCCTGGCCCGAACCCATCCAGGTTTCCCGGTACTAAACAAATTCCCAGTCCAGCCCTGACTTTAGAATTCCTTTAAATTGTCTCACCTGTTATTACATGTCGATCAGATATTAAACTACCAGCACATTTATATTTATATTCCCTTTTCTCTAAATAAAATAATGCCACCATCCAAGGAAATTCCCCACGAATTACTTCTTCGCCTCCTATGATTAACTGGGTAGCTTGTAATAAATTGGTTCTTTTTCCACATGTCTCAGAATAGGGCAAAGATTTGAACCAAGTCGCAGGGCTAGAATTCTTTGGTGGATCGTTATATTCATATTCATACGATATTTTAGGCAATAATTTCGTTGTTTTCAAAGAAGTTGTAGGCTGAGTTGTCACTGTAGTCTTTGTTGTAGAAGTTGGTTGAAAAGTTGTTGAACGAGCTATTCTAGGCAATTTTTCCCGGGACCAAGGGAATGTAGACCCAGGCGTTGTAGTAAACCAAGATGTGGAGATTTTTGGTAATGTGAACCCTTGGTATTCGTTCTCAAAGTCAGTGTGCGGATATGATTCTTCCTCCAAATCAATTAGAGAAATAGAAGAATGCTGAATTTTTTGATGGGGTTTCCTGTAGGGGATGTATGCTAATTCCGTGGCACCCACCGGGTTGATTATAACGTGGCTATAGTCCAGTATAAAATCATATGTGTTTCGATCTAAAAATTATTGTACCTTCAATGAAAATATGCTTTTCTTTGTTAAAAACATTTAATATATTCGTAAATACGAGTACTAATGTGAAGTATTGATAAAACTAACTTTTTAATCAAGAGAACAAAGACGAGTAAATATACAAATAGTGACATATTTTTCAGAGATTTCGACAATGGGCCCGTCCAACTTTTTTTGAATTTTTTATATGTTACGAAGAATTCAAAAAATAATTATTAAAGTTTTGGTGCGAAAGTTCTGACGTTAGCGTCACTCCGTCATAAGTATAGAGAACCGTATACGTTAGCATTAAAATGGTATGATTCAATAATTGTTGCAAGAATAAAAATACGTATTCATTAAAAACCGATCAAAAATCTTTAGATTTAATAGTAATAAAGTAAGCCAGATAATTATATCATTTCAAAATATATATTTGTTTGATTTACTTACATGAATAGGTATAGGAGTATTGTTAAATGTTAATTTATATATATATATATATATATATATATATATATATATATATATATATATATATATATATATCGTCGGGTTACTGCTAGAATAAGCTAACTCCATTTTTTGAAGTTTTGAAAAATCGTGGTTTGAAAGGTTAAATTGAAATGAAAAAACACCCGAGCTTAAAAATGATTTAATGACTGAAAAAAATAAAGGTAAATAATGTAGCAAAAGAAAAATCCCGTATAAAAATATAAAATTAATTAACATTTTGGTTTTTTTTTTCATTAAAAACTTTTTTATATAGCACTTGTCTGGTTTTGGCAGAAGAAAATTACTCGTCCACAACATCACTTTGAACATCACTGTCTTGAATATCGGGTTCAGGGATACTATTTTCACTGATAATATCAGTTTGTAAGTTATCTACCGCCATTTCGTCTTCTTACAAATGAAACAAAACAATGTAGAATGTAAACCAATCTCTTTTAATGCAAAAAAGACTTACCATTACATAATTTAGGTTCTAACACCATTTTTAATACACGGGAACTACGTGAAGACATTTTTCATTAAAAAACGAAGAAAATAATCTCAAATTTCTTACAATTTGGCAACAAGTACACACCGCAACTCAAATAAATTTTCGGGTTAGGTTTATACAAAAACATAAGTTAAGTCCAAACACATGGATACAGAAGCACGAAATATTTCCAAATTTCATACTTCCAAAATAAACTAAGTGCCAATTATTTTACTGAATATGTTGAAGATTATGTATTTTGCAGAAAACAGTAGAGCGAAAACCAAATAACTGGCAGATGTCTTGTTTTTGCTTGACAAAAATTTAAATGTAATTTTATTTCATACAGCGAAAACAATCTAACTGCCTTTTGTCTCGTTTAGGCTGAACTAGAAAGTTTCATGTAATAAAATATTTTCCTATTTAGACATACAAATGTACTTATCTGATTTTAGCAGACTAAAAGTTATAAAAATGGACTTGGATTATTTCGGCCACTTGATTTTCCCGCATTAACGCATTGTTTGGAGTTATCTTGTTTTGTCAGTATGTTTTTTGAGCATTATTTAATCTAATGGAGCACTTAACGCCGAATTAACAAAAAGTGGAGTTAGCTTGTTTTGGCAGTAACCCGACGATATATATATATACCTTTGATAATACATATTATACATAAATAAAAATCAGGTAAGTAAAATTAATAATTTTTGCTCGTTTTCATGATCAAGTTATTTATGCGCTTTAATAAATGTGTCTTTATTTTCTTTAATATACTATTGAAGGTTATCATACTCACCACGTGTCATTATTATAATTAAAATAGTATTTAAACTATTTTCTATTTATAATTAAATACAAGAATGACAGTATTGATTTCAATAATCAAAACATAGTTCATAATAAAAGATATTCCAGCATTTACATTCTTATTTACTAAATGATTACAACAATGACAAGTATTGAGATTACAATAATTAAAACATAAATTATAATATAAATTTATTTAATAAGTAAATTTTCTTTTGATTTTAATAAAAAAATACTCCGATTTATTAAATATGGGCATATTAGAGTATGTGTAAAGCCTATCGCGAATTTATGAACAAAATATGCATGGTCCAGTTTATAGTGACATTTCCACAGGGTAACTGGGCGACTGTAGTGACACTGACGTCACAACATGGCGACCATTTTACGCTAAACACTTTAATTACATTATTATCGGTAAAAAAATACAATTAATATAGCAATTATTATTTCGTTTTCATTTATTTATATTCAATATTCATATGCGACATGTAATTTTTAAAAAGTCGAAGACTTGGACGGGCCCATTGATGATACATTTGTACGAACTAACCTAATGTTACTTTGCATTGTATAAAACTAATTATTTTAATTAGTATTATTTGTTTTACTGTTAACTTTGAAACCAGTAATAAACGGGTGTTACGGTATTATGATTCAATAATATTTCTCTTCATAGCGTTTTCACATTTGGTAAAATACGTGACGTGTTATTATTGATATATGAGAATATTGTAAACACATACCTTGGGGACTCTCACAAATGTCTTTAAAATTTATATTAATTCTTGTAATAATAGGCCATTTCACTGTTATAGGAAAAGTGAATTTATATTGTAAATCTTTTCCTTCTACACCTTCCTTAACAGCTTCCTCAAAATTTTTCAGTGTTTCCAATTTTCCAGTTTCAAACTAAAATAAAATATATAACATTTTTTTACAGGATATATGCTCGTATGTTACTATAAATGCCCGAAAATCGGTAAATCCTAGGATTGACGTGCAAAATCTAGGATTTACCAATGTTAAATCTAGGAACAATTTTATAATTAATATAATTTCAGATTATTGCCAAGGCTGAAATGGCATATCTATCTACATATTTTGCCAAGGGTGACTTTTGTGCGTTATATTAGGTTATTGTTGTTATATGTAGAGAAATATACTAGTCAGACTGTAAAACATCGCTAAATCAACGAAAGTTTGAAAATCTGATCGCGTGTTACCCACGTTTAATTAAAAGACGGGTTTAACAATATGGCTACGCCATATATAAAAATACAATACCATATTTCAATTATATTAATTATATAATTGTTCGTAGATTTGCCACATAAAATTGACGTAAAATCCTAAGATTCATCGATTTTCGGTCATTTACATTAACATACTCGTACACGTAATATACTCACATCGCATGTACCAGATATGGTTATATATGCTGTTAAGTTTGTTATACCTAAACCTGGTCCTGGAATTGTAATTATTGCAGTTTTCATGTCTCCATCTAATTGGTATTCGCAAAAATCTTCACATAAATATATGGAATTGCAAAAAACTTCTTGTATTAACATTAAAGACAAAATAAAAACTTCTTTTGTGTATTTCATAGTTATTCATTTACTACAAAGTAACCTAATTCATCTTGTAAATAAAAATAATAACATAGTAGTATTTTTTAAAAGGTTAAGTTTATACTTCATTTTCTTACCTTATACACACGAATACAAATAAAATCACCTTCGTTCTGATACTAGCTAAGCTATCTAATGCAAATATAACTGGTTACTACGTCACCTTATTCTTCAATCAAATAAAACTTCTTTGCCAAGCATTAATAATATATTACAATATATGAGTTAGGTATCTTTATATTATACAGATTACTAATATGTTGACGTCACGTCACGACTGGTTTTTTTCTTTAAATGCACAACAAATTCTACAATATTTCCTTAAAATGTGTAAATTACAAAAATTTATGTTTTATCTTACCTCCTCCTAAACAAGACAAGCGAAGTACTTATAAAGATTGTATGAAAAATCGCTTATTGATATAATAAGCACATATTGAAGACTTTACAATAAGTTCTTAATATTTCCTCGATGATTTATGTAGGCATAAAACGAATGAACCTATTGTGTAAGTATATATTATTTCAACACTGTTTTCAAATCTTAGATTTTTATTTATATTTTAACACAAAACCAATTCATTATTTAATTCTGTATACAGGGGTCATAGTTAACAGTCCGGCACTAAGAATATTTTATTTATTTTAAGATATACAAAAGAAATGATAATAAGCAACGGGTCCCACAAGATGATTCTAGTAAGAATTTTGTACCACTTTCGGTTTTAGCGGAAATGCCTACAACTAAAAATCTAGCACAGGCAATCTATATATTTATTTATTTATTTATTTATTTATTTATTTATTTATTTATTTTCAGAATGTACATAAAATTAGATATATAACGAAACCGAGATATCATGGTTTTACTTCAACCATTTCAAAATGGAGACCATAAATTTTCAAAATTTATATTAATAAAATTACAAACAACATTTTATTACTTTAAAACGAAAGGAATGTATTTACGTACATTAGTTTTGTTATTTAATGTGATAGTAACAATAAATTATTAGTTATAATAATTATGGCGCAAGTGCGTTACGCAAATGAAGAAATGGTTGATATGGTTTTACTATTCGGGCACTTCAACTTTATGGAGAGAGGTATACTCACTTTTCTTTTGTTTAAAAGTATTAAAATTGTTTTCATAGCTTGCTAAGTTTTGTATTGTGTAAAATTGTATTGTTAAATATTTTGAAAATAAATGTTCATCATTTTGAAACGGTTAGGTATACTCACATTTATTTTGTTTTAAAGTATTCAAATTGTTTTCATGGCTTGCTATGTTTTGTTTTGTTCGACATTTTATTATTACATATTTTGAAAATAAATGTTCGCCATTTTGAAACGGTTAAGGTAAAACTATGATATTTTGGTATCACTGTGAAGCTAATTTTAGGCAAATTCTGAAAAAATATATAAAAAACCGATTCCGTGTGCTAGTTTTAAGTTGTACCCATTTTAGCTAAAACCGGAAGTTATAGAATATTTTTACTACGATCATCTTATGAGTCCCTTTGTCTGGTTTAACTTTGTTTATTATCATTTTTATATATTTCTCAAAATAAACGAAATATTATTGGTGCCGGACTTGGGAAGATTACCAGTGGTATTTAATTATAATCATATTCAAGGATTTCTAGATATAAAAAGATAATTTCAGTTTAATTTATTCATTATATGTGCATTCATGCACTTCTTGCTTCAGGCTAGCGAATACAAACTAAATTCTATTCATTTACGATTTACATAAGTTTTTATAACTAGTATAGATACTTATTACAGGCACATTTTTTCAATTCACTCAACAGAGTCATCACGTAGCAGCATTATATCAAATATTCATTTTTAAGACGTTTTATCCATGTGTCCCTACGTGTATATCAAATTACTCGTGTTATTTAGAAATTCTCCTCTTCATATAACTAATAATTGACATAACACAATTAGATTTTTTTTAAACCGTCTCAAACAGATGATATAATTATATTATATTATTACGCGGTTTATAATATTTTAATCATTTATTATTTATCAATGAAGAAATATAGTATATAGGTAAGGGAGTAGATTAAATACATTGAACTTTTAACCTACAATAAAAATCTGTTGTGACCAGCTTCATTTTATATTTTTCATTTTAATTTCATTAAAATAGTACATTAAAACATAAGTTACAGAAGGTAAGGTATTCTAGCACGAGTTACAAATTTGCTTATGAGCGCGCTGCGGCGAGTGGGCGAACTAACGAGAGCTTAAATTGCCTTCTGTAACGTGTGTTCTACACTATTTTCTCCGTTGAGGCTTTGATTTATATTATTTTTTATTAACATATTTGACAATTTTCATTAAGGGATATTTTTGGTAGAATTATAAAGTTGGTGATAGTGATCTGTGCTTTTTATTATGTCCGTTGCCTAGATATTTAATATATTTATTACAGTCATACTTATCTCAGTAACAAAATATCTAAAATCAATATGCATGTTAGAATATAACATTCTAATTCCGAAACAGAGAAAATATTTTCTGATCACATTACAATAATTTTTATTTCCAAATAAAAATATATAACTAAATATTTAAACTAATCTTGATTTTTGAATATCTTATCTAGTTTCCATGGAGGCTATTAAATAAAAACAAGATGAAGATGAAAGAATGCTCAAGTGTGAAAAATGATTACAGGAGAAAGAGGGTTTTAAATAAAACTCCCAAAAGTGGGAATAAGACATTTTGGGAGTTTTATTTAAAAACCTCTTCTTCCTGTAAAAAATATGTATCTTTATGCCTTACACCGAAGTTTGAAGCTACCTAATTAAAAAAAGAAAAACGAAATATTAGTGACGGATCGAATTGCGAAACTATAGCTTACTTAAATTACTTTTTTTTACTTTTTTATCTCTCTTTAAGAGAAATATTGAATTCATGCACGTTTTAAGGTCCCTAGAAGCCGATTATAACATTGTTACGATGATGTCCGTGTGTGTGGTTGTTGTGTGTGTGGATGTTGGATTCACGATTTCTCAACTACTATAACACTAAAGACATTTTTAACTACGTATTCCTTAATCTAACAATAATGGGAACAGTTGATTAAGTTTTGGTAACAGTTGGACAACCGGAAGTAGTAGTTACAAGAAAAAAATCATCTAAATATTATTTATCGAAAATTTATGTAAATACTTATATTAAAGAACGTTAAATTCTTTATTCGCTAAATATTAATTCATTATTATATCTTCTATAGATTTAGAGATAAAGAAATGCATATAAAATAATTTGATGTAATAAATCTCAGATCAAACTACTATACAAGGCAAGAAATTTAAATGTTTGTAATTGACACATAAATGTCACTGTGAAAAATTTTTGTATGCCACTGTCAATAGTTATTTGTATATCAAGGCCGCGAAATCACTCTTTAGCGTACGGAGAGAAAAATTGTCGCCGAGGCCGCTTGCGGCCGAGGCAAGACAATCTCGAGGGCGCTAAAGGATTTCGCGGACAAGGTGTACACAATATTTTTTGTGCAGCCGTAAAAAATATGTAATTACAAATTTTATTAATCTTCAACAGTTTCATTAAAAATACAAAGTTAGCTTTCAAGGTGGCTGTGGGATTAACATTTGATAAACAAAACCATGCAATTCTCAAGTGTCAAAGAGATTGTTTACCTAATTTCGCGGCCGTGGCCATAACAACGGTCGCGAAATCCAATTTCGCAGCCTGTATTGCGGCTGCGAAATGCTTATTTCGCGTCCGGTTGCACAAAAAATATTTGTACATCATTATGAAGATTATAGAAATAAAAAAAAGTCAACAACGCAAAATAATATACGTAAAAAAGAATATAAAAGGAATTCGCGAAAAAATGACGAATATAAAGAAAAAGAAAAGGAAAGTAATAATGAAAATTTCAGTATATTGAATACAAAGAAAATGTATGTATTGTACATATTTTATATTAAAATATCACATAGATTTAGAAAAAATATGTGAGAATTATTTTGTAGTGAGACATGAATATATGTATTTGTATTTAAAAATATTTTTTGTTTTATGCGTACAACCAGGTAAAATATCTGGTAAGAGATATGTACTGGCCACATCAGATTTTTAGTTTTTATCAAGAAAATCAAGATTTTATTACCCTAGTTCTTATAATATTAAATCATCTTTTGAAATATTTGAAAATATAAATCAAATAAAGAAATAAAAACTGATACTTTTTATATAAATATTGCATATAATTTAACACAAATTGTTATAATTCATCTTTTATTACACAAATATGTCACAAATATTTAGATTGTAAGCTTTCGCCTTCCATCACATATACTTAGATACGAGCATGCGTGTTTACTGTTTATATATGTTACGCCTAAAAATCGAAAACACTCAATGAGCTATAAAACAGCCACAACACGTTGCGGACGATGCTGAACGACCAAATACCGAAAACTGATCAATTGTCGCGTCGTGGTCAAAAAACACGACCACAACGCGTTGTGAACAATGCCGAAAAAATTAGTGAACTGTCGTACATGTGCAGAAATGAACTAGATGGAATATAACGGCCAATTTTAGCGGCCACTTCTATAATTCATTTAGGTATTGTTATAATTCGTTTATTAAATAAAACAAACTATAATAATACCTAACTGACAATTCATAATTATTGGTAGACAGTGAGCGTTTTGAATAATCCAGAACGCGTCGTAGTCGTTTCAGCATTATCCACAACGCGAAAAATGATCAAATTGATCGTTCAGCACCGTTCGCAACTTGTTCTGGCTGTTTTTCATTGATCACAGAGTATTTTCGATGTTTGGGCGTAGGCGTAACATGTATAATTATACATTCGCGTCTATATGTGTTTCGAATTATTGCACATTTTGTAAATATTGGGCTGTACAGTAATTAGTCATGTGATTATTTTGTAAATTGTATATAAAATATTTAAACGAACATTTTGCGCAGTTTTAATTTTGGTTTGCTCTTTAAATTAATATATATATATATATATATATATATATAAGTTATTTTATCGACTTGTAATATAATAAATATGTATGTACCCCAGCGTGTTAAGGCAGTGTGTCTCCGACAGCGCTCAAAGCGACCTTCACCGCTCGGATTCTGGGGTTGTGGGTTCGATTCCCACTAGTGACTTGGATATTTGTGACTGTCCTTTCATCACCTCATCGCCAACAACGCATCGTAAACAAGTGTAAAATATAATAAAAAAATTGGGCCTATATACAGGGTGTAAATGATATAAGTGCATTAAATTTAACCAGTAAATTGACGAGTCGTTCCACGTATTTTTCTAATAATTGAATGCAGTAGCAATAGCTATGAAAATTTTTGTTTTAGCAATTGACAGTTTTGTCAGTTGTTGCAATTATATTTTGACATTAGTAATAAACTTGTTTATCAGGTAAAATTCTGTCAAAATGCTTACGTTTACAAATAGCGAGTACACAGATATTGTAATTACTTACCTATGGTTTATTTATTTATTCGTATCTTTACTACATTTTAATTTGTGGTTGATATAAAGACAGTATTATAAAGTTGCCAACGCATTTAGCGTTTCCAAATCATACTGTTCCTAATATTCGCACATTTGTTAATCTTGTACATCTTTATCACAATACGAAGTGTCACATATAACAATTTTAAATAAATCAACAGTTGTATTCATATCATGTGCAAAAAGATCAATGGTTTCAGCAGACTTCAATTTTGAGAATGGCTCATAATGTTCATTAATGAAACTGAATTTACTTGGGAACGTGTATTTATTATGCACAATACACATTTCGACAGACGAAAATGCTGTAAAAATTTTCATTAAAAAATGTTTGAGCGGGAACAATAAATGGACGACTAATTATTGGTACTCATGTACCTCGTTTAAATGGACAAAAGTTTGTACTTACATTTTTTGAATAACGTATTTAAACTATTATGATTTGTCGACGATAAATAACCATCTCATAACCTAATAACTATGCTTTTGCTCTTCCTCCCCTCGTTTCTCCTTGTCTTCCTCTAATCACAGATGATTAAAGCCTGGTTTAATACACAACTTTATAATTTTGTTATCCAAAATTTAAATTTCTTTATTTTAAAAATTGTACTATTACGAATTAATTAATAATAAATGTTATTTTCGTTGATTCGTTTATTAATTACTGTGACTGCAAGTGTAACCGATAATTGAAAAATTTTGAGCTGTTTATATCCCAATTGAATACGACAGCTGCCATTTGTTCTCCATGGGCGCGCGCCGAAATATGCAGCAAATCTTTAAAGAATTTTAACTCAAAATCTAAAAGACTTAGAAAAAAAGTTATTAAGAAATATTGTTGCTCTCGTCGAGTTACATTACTGGTTAAATTTAATGCACTTATTTCATTTACACCCTGTATATATATATTTAATCATATCCAAGTCTTTTATACAGTATTATAAATCTATATATATATATATATATATATATATATATATATATATATATATATATATATATATATATATATATATATATATATATATATATATATAAGTTCACGCCTAGCACCGTATGTAACAATTCCGGTATTTTATAGTACTGTAATATTATGCTCATTTAGTGCTAATTATTGCTATAATAAACAAATTTTGAGCTACCACAGTTATAGAGATATTCCTGTTTTTCAAATGGTACTCTATGTTTATGCCTATAGTTCGTGCCAAATAGAAATGACCTGCGCAAATGTTTAGAAAATCGACACTTGTAGGATCTCAATTAGCAAACTACATTCACGACCTAAAAATGTCACTTACAATTCATGGTATAGTTTGGTTAACATTATTTGGAGATGGGTTTCGCAAGAGGATTAAAGAAATTTATGAGGTGGGGCGGTTAGTTAATATCAGTTGTTTATTTTAAAGTTTATTTTCTTAATTTCCATGTACGTGATAATATTATATAAGTACTCGAAATTATATAAAACTCAATATTGTCAAAAAAATATTTTGTACGTCATCGAGCAAATTAACTTGACGATTAAATTTAAAAGATGATTGCTAGCAGAACTTTGGTCAGAAATGATTTAAAATTTCGGAAAAGAAATAATGTTACCAAAATAAGACAGCGTCCCAGCTGCAGCGAATCTCCAGATGCAGCAGAGTACGCATAAGAGCCAACATTTTATAGAAAAGTATAATCCCCCGAATGTTTTTCAGGCGCAACTGATCGATGACTTTTGGGCATTTTTTAGCAGAAAAGTATACAAAATGGCTGGGAACAACAGTTACAAGAATATTTCCGACGGAAAGAAGATTTAAAATAATCGAGGTAAATGAGACAAGTTATTAAAAAAAACTACGTCGCATTCAAGATAATGGTCCACTAGCAGTGTTGTAAAATTAGATTTCTTATCCCCATAGTTTATAGGAACTACCTCTTACGTCAATGTTTCAATAAAAATTTGTTTCTATTTGATATAAGTTAGTGTAAATATAATAATTTGTAGCCCTTTCCTTACTTAATAATAAATCATGAATCAGAATTCCTTAGTGAAAATATTTAATTCATATTATTATACTTAAAAAATATTTATATTTAAAAATAACAGAAAATTGTTCTACAAATCTGTTGCTTTTTGAGTTTTACAGGCGGCAGAAGTAGGTGTATATACTGTAAAGTGAGAGGGTAGGTACTTCTACAATGCTTGGTCTGCAAGCCCCGGCCAGCGCGTGCGATCTGATGCTTATGAATAGAAGCGTTCTAGTAGGTAGAAGGAGCCTAGATAGGCGATCGATAATATAGTGCAGCGCGCGATAGGCGGTCGACGTGAGGCGCGCAGTTATATAAACAAGAGGGGAGATATGCGTAATTACCCGCGTATTGTTATGACGTGGAAAGTTTTCTAGAAAATACTGGAACAACTATACAGGGTGTCCATTTAAAGTGAACACCTTGTCCTGTATACGCGACGTACGTGTGTGCGAAGACCATCACATAGACTGTTAGTCCGTGAGAAGGACAGTTATATAGATAATAAAAGAAGTAAGGAGTCAGCAGTATGTTGGTGAGCGTCTGCAGTTTAGTGGCGAACGGAGTACTCGGGAAGAAGAGTCACATAAAGAGTCATATAGAGAGTCAGTCAGTCAGTCACAGAGAGAGTTAGTCATTTAGAAGGACAATTAGATAGTTAGACAGTTAGTTACATAAATAGACAGACAGTGAGGTGAAAGGTGTGAATTCTGGCCGGGCAATTGAATATACAGGCTCTGTTGAGTCAGTTGAGTATATAGACGCTGCGAAGGTCGCTAAGTCGGACAATTGAACGTGATATAAATAAATAGTGACATAAATAGTCGAAATACGTAATCAGTAATAAATAGTCGTGTTATTTGTTTAAATAAATAGTGTTAGTGTTTAACTAGTTAATTATATTCGTAGTCTTAAATTAGTTTTTAATATTAGTAATCGTCATTGTTATTACCTTTTAAATATTTATTTATTGTTTTAATAAACATTTATTTTAATTAATAGTATCTCTTTGATTTTTACACTTCACCAAATAAATAACAACGATACACATGCAAATGTCCAAGTTAGCGTGCTGAATTTCGTAGGTACATTAGAGCTTGTCTTTCCACCTTCGGATAAAGTTTAGGATAAAGTTATCTGGTGGATAAGTAAAAAATTCGTCTTTCCACCTTCGGATAAGGGTATCCGTCAGATAAGTTATCCAGAACTATAATGAAATTAACAAAATCTTTATGTTATTTATGTCTCTCTAAAGTATTATGAACTGCTTATTGCTGGCTACATTGTATATAAACATATCTATAACAACCGGGGCATTATATGAGGGCATAATAGTTCATTATGCCCTTATTATTATCCTTTATGGAGTTTCAATTAGAAATAATATGACGGTATATAATGAAAATTATTTTCTTTTTCATTATTATTCAGTACAATAATAATAAGGATTGATTACAACAATTAATACATTAATTGATTACAACAATTAATTAATATATGAAAGCAGCTATGAAAGTACAACACAGAAATCATTTTAATTTAATTATATTACTTAAAATTGGTTATGAAAAGGGATTTAAAAAGATTGCAATGTTTCGCGTTGATTTTTGGTGTATGACGGATCACTATTTTTTTGAGACGATATTTATCCACATTTGAATTCATTTTTGATATTATTTACCGTCACATGTGACACATCCAAACCAGTATAAACTCTCTAAAATGTAATAATATTCACAAATAAGTGCAAAAGAAATAAAGAACTGGGATGTGTCATGTGAAAACGAACCTCAAAATCTTCTACAGATGAGAATGGAATAATTAGGGGAACATTTATGCGTTTGTCGTCCTCAAAGTATACAGAAGCATTCAAATAATTTCTTTACATCGTTTCGATAAAATATCTTCCGAAACATCAAATTCAACCATTCCATCATCTCCAACGATATAAAACGTTAATGTTTTAAAAATAAATAAATGTTGATAATAAACAAAACAATAAAACATCATCCTAAGCATTATTGTAATCAAAATTATTATAAATGGAAACTTATTTCAAATATTCTAGTGAGACATAAAATCTTGTATGCACAACGAGTGTTACTAGATGATAATGCCCATCGAACAACATCTATCGCTCGGGCCTAAGGCCCTCGGGCTATCCTTATCGCCCTCCTGGCATTATCATCGTAACGCCCTTGGTACATAAAATACTATTATTCACATAGTATGTCGATTCCTAACCTTCCAGAGGTTAGAAAATACATCATTCTTAACTGCAATGGCAATCTCCTGGGTAGGAAATAATAGACCACGCTTCCACTCCACGGGTTGGAAATGTTTATGTAGGGTTGTCCAGCAACATTGTCTTAGATCCATATAATAAAGTAGGCTAAACAAATTTTAATAAAGCTGTCAAAAAATAATAAATTAGGGGCCTATTCAGAACTCAATATTTGTGTAGTCGTTATGGTTGTTATGTACTATAAAGATTGTTAAAATCAAATTTGGTATTCTCAGTACTGAAAGTGGTTACCGTCAACAATTGTTAAGTGCTTTGACAGAGAGAGAGAGAGAGAGAGAGAGAGAGAGAGAGAGAGAGACAGAGAGAGAGAGAAATCCTCGTGAAAATGTTAAAATTGGATTCTAGGGACTTTAAAACGTGGTCATTTACCAAAATCTCGATATGCGATTTTTAGCAGGATCCCTATTACCCTTACCAAGGGTAGCGGGAAAATTAAAACGTTGCCAGATAAGATTATGATTAGATTAGGCTCGTATATGTATAATGAAGTTAGCTATTGACAAATAATCTGGTTCATTCACAAGTATTATTTTGTAAAGATTGTCAATAATACCGACGTAGGTTATGAATTGACAAATTCATAAAGATTGTTATATATGTCTTTATGATAACAATATATCCATAACAACGTTTATGACTGTGTTTCCCTGAATAGACTACAAAGGTTTAGTTTACTTATTTAAATGACCCATATTTTAATTTACTATGGTGGATGGCCTTAATGTTTTATTATTTTTACCTCTAATTCTTTAAATATGAAGACAAAATATAATGAAAACATGTAAAGAATAAAATATTCTTTAATAATAAGGTAACCAGAACCAGCCGTTCCCTTTTTTACGGTACTATGTTCTCTTGTGAGAATGTTTTTTTTTACTTTCTTTGTTATTAATGCCTTAATACTTTCAAGCAGTTCTTAAAAACGGAAATAAGTTTGTTTTGTTATAGTTTTCGAAGTAAAACTAAGAGATCAGCAAAACAAAAGAATCGCTCTTTAAAAAAAATTAAGAATTATGGTTTGTTTTGTTGCCACATTCTAATTAATTATCCCAAATCCACGTAATTATTTTATCGTTAGGTATTGAGCATGTATTAAATACAGTTATCATCATCTTCATTTTTTCTTGAATTTATCGATTCCATTTGAGTGCATCCCATGATTATTTATTGCCTACGCATTTTGTCCGCCATGTTTGTAATTAACAGACCACGTCGTTGTACTAGTGCGTCCCAGTATTCGCTCTAATTAACAAATATCTAATTTCTTATTGGAGTTGAGTGGATAATAATTGAGTGGTTAACCAGACGATTTTACTGAAAACGCAATATCTCCTTACGCAGAATATTGTCTGCATCTCACCATTTGTAAATGACGTTAATAGCTATTTTTATATTAAGAGCGCAAAATGGGAGAGAGGTTAGTGGCGCACGACGCAGGAGCGTGGGATTCTCTCGAAATCAACAATGTCCCTTTTCGCTCGAAACATACACAAGATTTTTCTACAGTCCTCCACCATAAAAAAAAAATAATAAAATGTACACTTTGTACTTACAGTACTACTCAATAGTTTTGCAGTGAAAATAAGAACGTATTGAAATAGTACTTCAAAATATTGTTTTCTTTCGTTTTTACAAAAAAAATACCAATTTTGTAATGAATATTGTAAGTTTTTGTATAATTTATTTGTTTCAAGTATATTAAACTAGTGCAGTGAAAAAGTGGATGTCCATTAGGACCGTTCACGCCAAACATTTGCAGGTGTCAGCACAACTGTTCACACAATTTATTTTATATTTAATTTTAACTTGTTATTTTCCATTCTTCTTGAGCTATTGCTTCAATCTAATCTAACCATTTTATACTTTCGTTTTTGTAAATAAATGCCCTATGTTATTTTCACAGCAGTGCGGCATTTTGTTTGGTTATGTAATATACCGATAGAGCAATTATATGTCAGATAGACCTGTGAAGGTGGTAAATGTGTAACTACAGTGCCTTTAGTTCCTGACTAAACGTTTCTATTGAGAATGTAGACAAGTGACATTTCTCAACATTGTATAGTTAGAAATTTGGACAGCAAGCGTTTTTCTACTTTGTCGCGCATGAGCGGCAAAGTGACATTTTGCGTTGACAAAAGAGCGCAAATGGCTACTTTGTATATAGACTGTAGAAAAACCAAATTTGCTGTTTTATATTTATTACTGAGTTTGTGAGTATACATGCAGTTTTAAAACCGTTTTCAAAAGTTTTTATTTTTAGTTTTCAAAACGCCATGTATACAGTGTCAAAACGGTTTTGAGTTATCTCAAAACAAAACTAAAATTCGTGGTTTTGACTTGAAAACTAGTTTCAAAGCTATGAATGTAAACATGTAAAATTCAGTTTTGATATTGCGCATGCGTACATAGCATGACGTTTTTGTCGCTTTATGTTACTGTGGTGTTACTAACCTACAAATAAACTGTCAGTTGTGTAGTTTTAGTGCGTACATATACTCTATCCATTTTAAGTATAGAGTGGTGTGCAAATAGAAGCAGTTTGATCTTGTTGTTTGATTGGATAATATCAGGGTTTTATTCAATCAGAAAACAATATCAAACTGCTCCTATCTTTGCACCATAGTTAAAACGGATGGAGTTTAGGGAAGGAAATAAAAACATAATTGGAATCAGTAACGCACCCATGAATTTGGATATGGGGGTGCATGCACTATAAAAAAGACAATTTTAATTTTCTTTTATAAGCACCAAAGGCAAGGCATCCATTCAAGGTCAAACGCCTTATAATTGATAGTTACATTTTTTCAAGGGATGTGCAGCTGCATGTTTTTCCCCTTTCATGTACAAAAATAAATTGCCAGATCACAGAACATTTTAGACAAGAGAATATAATTAACGGATTTTCCTCCTTTAGCAATATTTATTAATGATAGTCTGTTTAATTGTGCAACGAAACATAATGGTGATTTAAGAGTAAAAATGTTACAAAGTTCCGTCATGTTTCACAATTTACAACTTCTGAGTCAACTTTTCAGTCATCGTCAGAAGCTGGCCAGCACAACTAGTAACCACAGAGGCGTTTTGCACTATTTGGTGCTCATCAGTGTGGTGTAACATTTGTAATATTTATACTAATATGTTCGTTTCACGGAGAAATTCTCAATTTGTTTGCAATTTGCATTTTCATTTATAATTTACGGAAATTTCTATTATTTTTAGTTCTTTTGGGATATACCTGTGACCTACCGGAAGTATTCACGCGAGCTTCCGGTAGCTCGCAATCGATGGGTTGCCGACCCCTAAGTTCGAGCATCATACGCATGCATAGTTTCATTTTAGTTGTTCGCGGTATGACTCCAACTGATAATTTTGTGTTCGTGGAACAATATGGACTGATACATGATTGGTCACGTACTAATTGGACCAGTCCAAAGATTGAAGGAACTACTTTGACTCAGGAACTAATACGACTTTTCATTACATGAATTAACGGAACCTATTATCTTTGTTTTTTCTTTTGTCGCCTACCCAGTTATCAGATCCCTGAGCCTCCACTTCAAGAGGGATGCAAATGCACCCTTGCACCCTCCCTGGGTGCGCCACTGTTTGGAATAATGACAAAACGAAGTATTTGCAAGGATTGGTCACTTACATTAGCTGGATTTTAGATCAATCTGTAAACTTGTTTTGAAAATTGCATCTATACGTAGTATACAGGGTGTTTCAGGACTAGTGTAACAAACTTTAACAGCTTATTCCTGAGGTAATTTTGAGCCAAAAATATCATATGAACATAGGTCCTATTCCTTCTAGTTACCAAAATACAAGAGGTTGAAGTTCTATAAATAACACGAATTTTTTTAATTTTTGTAATCAAGGTACTTTCGGAAAACAAGAGTTATATTGAAAAGTCATACCTTATTTGTATTAATTAATTTTATTTATTAATATTAACGAATATGATTTGGACAACAAAACATACGATGACACAATTATTAAATAGACAAATAAATAAATTATAAACACAGAACAACATAACCAAACATGGAATAGGTTAACACAATATGAAATAAGATAACAAAATTTAAAAAAATTACAGCAAGTGCTCAAAATGCGCGCCTTGAACTCGTATGCATGCTTGACATCGGCGAATCATAGAATCATATATACGATAAATTACATTTTGATCGTTACGAACGGCAGCAGATGCTTTCATAATTCGTTCAAGTAACTGTTCACGCGTGTTTATTTCCCAACTAGCACACTTAGTCTCCAGAAAAACCAAATTAATATGTAAGTAATTTATAATTGCTGAAATTAAGATAATTTTGTTATGTAGAGGTTTTAAATGAAATAAATAAGTTTTATGTACTGATTGGTTGTATATGAATGTAATAAGAATGTTCTTACAGCAAATTTATAAATAAGTTTTTTAGTGTTTCTGTTGTAGAATATTGTTAAATGTTCCCGCTATTTATATTTTGTATGTAGTGTGTAAGATGGCAGCACTGTTCCATCTTTTGTACGAGCAGCACAGTTGAGTTGTAACAGGGAGAGAAGCAGCAACGTGTGTTGGCACGTTGGCTCAAAATAAAGATTAACAAATTAACATCAATCAATATAGTGTTATTACTTTTACAAAGCCAAAAGAGTCATGTAATCCCAACATTGGTCCTTCGAGAGCCAGATATCGAAAGTAACAAGCATTTTCAACAAGAAAATCAACATTCAACGAGACAAAGGAAGAAACTCAACGCAACAACAAGACGACGCCATTGTGGGCATTTGTAGCGGAACGAAACGAGGTAACACGAACCGTTTCCATCTTACCAAGCACTCAGTCAGCATTCCTTTCCCCTCCACTTGGAGGAACGAAGCCGAAGTTCCACGAATTGCGACGGGCAACTGTAAAAAGCAACAAACAGCTGTCAAAGCCGACTACAAGGTAGGCAAACTCTCGTATTATCCTTCATACATCCTTTCACTTGTAAATAACATTTTACGTGTGCTAACATGGCAGAGTTAGAGATTCAAATTAAACAATTGCGAGTAAAACGAGGTGGTGTTAAAGGCCAATTAACAAATTTTGAAAAGTTAATCAAATCAGTAAATAAACAATCTTTAACTCCAGAACTTACACGAAATTTATCTATACGTCTAACTAAGATCGAGCCACTATTGGACTCGTTCAATGACATGCAAAACGAAATTGAATATTTATTGTACGATGACGAAGATAGTTTAAATAAGGAAGCTGAAGAACGCGAATCTTTTACAAATTTATACTATAGTTTAATTAGTACCGCAGAGGTATTATTATCAGTAAAAAGTAAGTTAGAAACTGATGAAATCGATATTGCGATTGACACAGGATCAGTAGATGGTTCTGTTAAATCCAACATTTCAATTTCAGAATCCCAGAGTCGTTCAAAATGTACAATACGGCTGCCAACTATAAATTTACCAAGTTTTGATGGCACATTTACGGCATGGCGTAGTTTTCTAGATTCATTTAACACTGTTATTCATAACAATAATGATCTTACAAATGTTCAAAAATTAACTTATCTAAAATCAGCGTTGAAAGGGGAACCACACGATCTTATTTAGTACGTTAGAGTCAATTGACTCAAATTATGACATTGCAATTAAATTATTAAAAAAGCGCTATGACAACAAAAGAAGGATAATATATAATCACATACAGAGCATTTTGAATATTCAAACAATAACGCGTGAATCTGCTTCACAATTTAAGGAATTAATCAACTCGTTGCAAACACATATCAATTGCCTGCGTTCACTAAATCAATCAGTTGATACTTGGGACGCTATCTTGGTTCCAATAATAATTGCTAAATTAGACAATCAAACAACTAAAGAGTGGGAAACGAAACTAAATTCTGATAGTACAAATTGCGATGAAATTCCTCTCTTAAGTGATCTTATTGAATTTTTGACAAACAAATTAGTAATGTTAGAAATTATTACGCAAAAACGCGGCGAACCTTCCCGATCAATTTCCACTAAACAATCATCACGCTCATTTGCCACAGTTACGACGAAACCTCCTATTTGTCCACATTGTGACAAAAATCACTTAATATATCACTGTGAATCTTTTCTAAAACTAGACGATGACTCGAAGAATAAACAAGCACGTAAATTGAAATTATGTATAAATTGTCTCCGGAAAGGACATTTTTTAAATGACTGTCAATCCCTATCAACATGTAGGACGTGTCACAAACGGCATCACACTCTTTTACATTTTAGTAAGCAACCAGATAACGTAGCTAAACAAGAGGCACAAAAAACTGATACCCCAAGTTCTGAACCAGAATCTAGTAAAAGCTTTACAGTAGCACATGTTAACTCTCAAACCCTTCTGTCTACAGCGGTAGTTCAGGTTTTTAATAAAAAGAAAATGTACAATGCCAGGTTGTTGATGGATAGTGCATCACAATCAAACTTCATTACGGAAGAACTTTGCAAAATCTTAAATTTGAAATGCACTCCTATAAATATGAATGTAGTGGGTATAAATCAAGAGTCACTAAAAATTACACATTGCGCAGAAGTAACATTTAAATCGCGAGTTACAAATTTTAGTACAACCATTAAATGTTTAGTTGTTCCGCGAATCACGTCGGAAATACCAACATATTCTTTTGATGCCAATGAAATTCAAATACCGGTAAATATCAAATTAGCTGATCCTAAATATAATCAATCGGGTGCAATTGACCTCTTAATAGGAGCAAATCTTTTTTGGACACTAATTGGCATAGGTCAAGTTAAACAAAAGCAAATTATCTTCCAAAAAACAAAATTAGGGTGGATTTTATCTGGTGAAATGATAAATGATAGAAAATATACAACTAGCTTAACTTGTTTATCAATCGAAGATTTAAATAGCAAACTAGAAAAATTTTGGCAGACAGATGAATTTTTATCTGAAAGCAAAATTTTAAATAAAGACGAAGAGTTTTGTGAATCACATTTTTTAGAAACTACAACACGCGAAACTAACGGTAAATTTGTTGTGAAAATTCCGTTCAAACAAAATTTAGATGAAATCGGAGAATCATACAGTACAGCTAAATCTCGGTTCGAATTATTGGAAAAGCGATTAGACAAAAATATTGATCTCAAAACAAAATATTGTAAATTCATGAATGAATACGTAAAATTAAAGCATATGAAAAAAATTGAAACAAACGATCATAATAACGCTTTTTATTTACCTCATCACTGTGTCATAAAGGAGCTTAGTGAAACGACAAAATTAAGAGTTGTGTTTGATGGCTCCTGTAAGAGCTCTAACGGATTATCAATAAACGAATTACAATATGCAGGTCCAACCCTGCAAGATGACATTTTTGCTATTATTTCACGATTCAGGTTATATCAGTTTGTAATCACAGGTGATATCGAAAAAATGTACCGGCAGGTCTGGGTACATCCGGAGCATCAAAGATATCAACGCATATTATGGCGAGAAAACGCGCACGAACCATTAGCGATTTATGAATTATGTACTGTAACTTATGGTACTACTTCAGCACCATACTTATCAATAAGGTGTTTAATACAGGTAGCGGAAGAAAATAAACATCAATTTCCTATAGAATCACGGGTGATACGCGAAGATTTTTACGTAGACGATCTGATAACTGGTTCTAACAATTTAGACGAGCTAAGAAAAATAAAACAAAATGTTACAAATCTTTTGAATTCTGCAGGATTTCCGTTACGCAAATTTTATAGTAATGTGTCTGAACTAACAGACTTAGAAACAGTAAAATCAGAAACACTAAATATTTCAGATAGAGAACATAAAACTTTAGGTGTATGCTGGAACCCATCCACTGATGTATTTTCATATTCGCTAAATATCACATTAAGTCAACCTGAAATCACAAAAAGAACAATATTAGCTATTACGGCACAGTTGTATGATCCTCTCGGATTATTAGCACCAATTATAGTGACCGCAAAATTAATAATACAAGAACTATGGCAGCTAAAATTAACGTGGGATGAATCTATTCCAATGAAATCTTATTCACAATGGATAAAATTCAGAGACAATCTTCATCATATAAACAATATATCTGTACCACGTAAAGTATTAATCGACGATTACGTTCATGTTGAATTACATGCTTTCGCGGACGCGTCAGAAAAGGCATTTGGAACTTGTATATATTTACGGTCAACTAATAAAAAATCTCAAACAATGGTCACACTATTAGCGGCAAAATCTAGAGTAGCACCTTTAAAACAAGTTACGTTACCGCGTCTCGAGCTCTGCGCAGCGGTGTTAGCAGCTCAAGTAGCAACAAGATTCAAAACTATTTTACGAATAAACATTGATAGAGAATTCTATTGCTGCGATTCAACAATAACATTATGTTGGATCAAGTCGGAACATAATAGATGGAAACCTTATGTAGCCAATCGCATAGCAGAAATTCAAAAACTGACTAATCCAGTAAATTGGTTTCATGTCAAATCGCAGGACAATCCGGCAGATTTGCTATCACGGGGTGTTTCACCTGAGATATTAATACAAAAAAAGATTTGGTGGCAAGGGCCACAATGGCTTTTGACAGATTTAAATAATCACACAGAAGATATATCAGTAACGTTAGATTGGGGTCATCTTCCAGAAGCGCGTAAAACTGTTCAGTCTTTTCAAATTACCGAATCTATTGATCAATTCCCAATTGAGAATTTTTCAAGTCTAAATCGGCTAAAAAGAGTAACAGCATACTGCTTGAGATTTTATAAAAACTCTCGCGTTGAAAAAACCAATCGCATAACTGGTCCATTGACTGTAGAAGAATTAAATTCAGCTATGACGAAATTAATTCAAATTACTCAAAACAAAGCATTTACACAAGAGTTTAAAACATTATCAGACGGACGTAATATAGACAGAAAAAGCAAATTACTATGCTTAACACCTTTTATAGATTCGAATATTATTCGAGTAGGCGGTAGACTAAAGCATTCTCAGTTTGAATACGATAAAAAACATCCTGTAATATTACCTAAACAAAATCATTTTACCGAATTGATACTAAAACACGAACATGAACTTTTAATGCATGCAGGTCCAAGATTACTGTTAAATAGCGTTCGTGAAAAATTTTGGCCTATATCTGGCATAAACATAGCAAAAAAGATTGTTCGTAATTGTGTCAAATGTGCGAAAACTAATGGTGAATTAATTAATCCAATTATGGGAAATTTGCCGTTTGAAAGGACACTAGCTATGTATCCCTTTCACTCCACTGGTGTGGATTACGCTGGGCCATATTCAGTGAAGGAAAGAACAGGGAGAGGAATTAAAACAGTTAAATCATACATTTGTTTATTCATTTGTTTTGCTACAAAGGCAATTCATCTGGAGTTGGTAACGAGTCTCAGTACAGAAACCTTTTTATTGTCCTTTAAACGTTTCATAGCGCGTAGAGGCAAGCCTTTAAACGTCTTCAGTGACAATGGCACAAATTTTGTGGGTGCCAACCGTGAACTATCCAAACTTGGTGAATTTCTATCTTCTAATGCTGATGAAATTCAAAATTTAACATCAAATCAAGGAGTAAAATGGCACTTTATTCCTCCACGGTCTCCTAATTTTGGAGGACTCTGGGAAGCAGGAGTGAAGAATGTAAAATTTCACTTGAAAAGAGTAATGTCAAATACAATTCTTACCTACGAAGAATTCATTACTATGTTAGCACAGGTAGAATCAATCTTGAATTCTAGACCTTTAAGTCCTTTAAGCTGTGACCCGAATGATCTACAACCGTTAACGCCAGCTCATTTCCTTATTGGTCGCTCTTTTTCCACGATTCCTGACCCAAATTTGAGAGATTTGCCGCAAAATCGTCTTACCAGATACCAATTATTGCAACAAATAAATGTCAATTTTTGGAAACGATGGTCGAGAGACTATATTGTTTCTCTACAACAGAAAACCAAATGGCAGAAGAATACTTCTAGCATCAACATCGGCTCAATGGTCATCATAAAGGATGACAATTTACCTCCAGCACAGTGGCGCCTTGGACGCGTCGTACAACTACATCCAGGCACAGATGATGTGACACGTGTAGTGACAGTGAGATGTGCAAAGGGCAGTGAATAGTATTTGTATTTTACCTATAGAAATATGAAATTTGTAAACTTATATTTAGACGTACTGAGAAACTGTAAAATAAAAAGTTGTCTAACTTTTTTAACTGAATGACATGATATTTAATATTATTTTTTGTGGTATGTAGCATTTATATGTATATTTTGTTGAAACTCTTTGAGTTTTCAAGGCGGGCGGCATTATGTTGTAGAATATTGTTAAATGTTCCCGCTATTTATATTTTGTATGTAGTGTGTAAGATGGCAGCACTGTTCCATCTTTTGTACGAGCAGCACAGTTGAGTTGTAACAGGGAGAGAAGCAGCAACGTGTGTTGGCACGTTGGCTCAAAATAAAGATTAACAAATTAACATCAATCAATATAGTGTTATTACTTTTACAAAGCCAAAAGAGTCATGTAATCCCAACAGTTTCTATAAATGTTTTATAATTGCTTTAATTGCAACTTTTACAAATATTTAACCTGCCAAAAGCACGTTTAAGGTATATAACTGTCATTTAAGCACTATTAATAAATTTGTCTATTATCTGTATAATAAGTTTATACTATGGTGTTATAAACCTATATAAAGATACTTTATAAATCATTTTATAGATTTTCTGTATAATCACATCGGTAAATTCTTTTATACAGATATTTTATAATTACTTTAAAAACATTAACTAAATGGGTTTTAAAAAACCCTTGTTGGACTAAAAGATTTTATTTGAGATGAAAAGGCAAGAGTGGTGTCAATTATAAAAAAAAAAATTCACATTACTCGAAAAGAAGTGTGTCTCAGGGCAAGCGAAGAACCATACAAAATCAAGAAAATTTCTAATTGGAAGGAAATGAAACGTACCGGATATTATAGAAGGAAAATAAAAACCAAACTGCAGCACATATATTAACAAAGCTATATTAATAAGCAATGTGTTGATTTTTACAAGTTTATCAGCCCTGTTTTTGGGCCAATATAAAATCCCTTCGCTTTCCCATGCCGCTGGACCTATAATTAATTGTGGCTTTCCTTTCTCAATAGTTTGTACAATTTTATACATTTTATAAATTAACTAAACGCCAAATCTAAAATACTATACGTAGCAATAGTTCTGTTTGTGTCAGTTACAAAGCAATATTAATATGTAAGTGCTGAATAAAATTCTGCGCAGCAAGTAACAAAGGCATGTAGTGTCTATAACGCCAATTTTATAATAATATTGTCATTTAGCTGCTGTATAACAGATATTTAAAAGTAACTAACTTTGATAGGATAATTTAACATTTAATAATTTCTTTTGTATTCAAATGTATATTATTAAGGCATAATATTTCTAAAAGTTATATAAATAATTAATCCAGAATGATTGAATGTCACGTGACATGAAAACGTTCTGATTATGATCAAAATCACGTCAAAATATTATTGTATTAATACCCTCTATTATCAATACAATATAGATTGCAGTCAGACAAGTTACTATAAAACCAATATGTTTTATAATACTTACATCAATTTCTTGTATAAAGTAAGTATTATAGAAATGTTTGTATAAAAGTTATATAAATGTTCGAAAAGTAGAAACGTTAAGTCAGACATATTTGTTTCTTATTTTTAAATTCAGTAGGACGCCATTTTGGGTAATCGAATAATATTTGAGAAAAACATTTAAATAACTATGATAAAAAAAATTTCGTAACATGATATATTGCACAGATATTTCTTACATATTGATAAAATATATAATGATATTTTTGTAAATATTAATTTCTAATTTTAATTTTTTTAATTTTATAAACATTTGTTAAACAGTAGAGAATATATGGCGCATTAATTAATTGGAAGTATCAACCTAGGTTTCAACAGAAAACTTTTTCTCGCAATAAAATTACTGTTTCTGAATTTATTTTTACACTAGGCATTATTTTTATATTCATTTATTTCTACATGTTACATATCCAAGAGACTTAAAATTGTGTAGTACAACAACTATATAGTAATTCACACTGCAAAATACAACTCTGGAAGCAATTTACCAACATTTGTCAAATAATAAAACTATAAGTTATAACCACAACATTTTTGCTTTCGTTAAACTATAAAGGTTACTGTTATAAAGTACTTGTACTTTGCTTAATAAAGGTTTTATTAAATTATTCATAACGGCTGTAAGAACGTAACCAAAAAGTGCTTTTCAGCTGCAAAGTGGTTATGTTCCTTGCTTTAATATAATAGTATAGTTTTATAAACCTGCGCCTATTTAGGAGGTTTAACTGCTGTATTATTGTTTATTAAATGTTTTTACAGTTTCTTTATATAACTTTAACTCTTATAAGATGGCTTTATAGCTGTTCTCAAAATCTTTATAATGCTTTTTGTGTTAGTTGGGTTGTACCATATAAACTTCTTGTTTCAAGTGTCCCCATAGATAGAAATCAAGAGTATTTAAGTCTGGAGATCTTGCTGGCCAAAAGTTTGGACCTCCATGTCCAATCCACCTATTGGGGAAGTTTTGGTTTAACCACTTAGTTACTTGTCTACCATAGTGAGGACGAGCACCATAATGCTGGTACCACATCTGTTGTCGTACAAGAAGTGGAACATCTTTTATTAGTTCATGTAGTCTGTTTTCCAGAAAGTTTCTGTAGCCATCAGCTGTTAATCGGTCAATGAAAACTTCAATTTCTAGTAATCTAGTATTGAAAATTCCTGCCCAGACATTTATGCTAAATCTTTGCTGAAAACGGGACTGAACAATCGCATGTAGATTTTCAATGCTCCATAAATGGTAATTATGGAAATTGTTTACTCCGTCTCTCGTGAATTGGGCTTCATCAGACCATAACACATTGGAAATAAAGTCAGGATCATTTAAATTTTGAGGGAGAAACCAGAGACAAAATTCTAAACGAGGGCCATAGTCTCCTGGTTGCAGTGCTTGAACTCGCTGAAAGTGATAGGGATGTAATTCCTCACGGTTTAATATCCGCCAAACAGTGCTGTGAGACATGTGTAATTGAGCAGCGATGCGTCTTGTGCTGATTTCAGGATTATCGAGAACAGCATCAATTACATTCTCTTCATCTTCAACGTTATTATTAACACCAATGCCATCATTTTGTACACCTCCCCGTACAGTTGTTGATCCAGTTTCACGTAGACGCTGAAAAATGCGCGCAAATAGGCCATGGGAAGGTTGGCGTCTATTTGGATATCTGTCTTGGTATTCTCTGGACGCATAACGGGCATTACCATTACATAATCCATAAATAAAAATCATATCTGCATATTCAGCAGTACTATAACCATCCATTATGAAACAAAAATACAATCAAAAGTACAACAATTTTTAATTAAGACAATTAATTAATACATAAATTAATTAATACAAATAAGGTATGACTTTTCAATATAACTCTTGTTTTCCGAAAGTACCTTGATTACAAAAATTAAAAAATTTCGTGTTATTTATAGAACTTCAACCTCTTGTATTTTGGTAACTAGAATAAGACCTATGTTCATATGACATTTTTGGCTCAAAATGACCTCAGGAATAAGCTGTTAAAGTTTGTTACATTAGTCCTGAAACACCCTGTATATTATTTTTTCTGAAAGACTAACGGTTATAAATACAGATTGAAAAAAGTAATTAATAAAAAATATTATACCTATATTAGGATGTTTTATATTGATACTAGTTAATATCCGCGGGCTTAGCAACTGCGCGTCAATTTATATTTTAACCCCGCACAACACGATTTTAGTGTTAATTTGAAAATATTTCAAACAATTTACATGTTTAGTCTTGGCCAAAAATGTGAAGATAAAAATGGTACAATATCACGAATTCGGTTAAAGATATAGAGTGTTTATTTTGCAAAAAATAACTTTAGAGGGTTGGTTTGTATATAACCGGTATAAAAGTGATTAAATTTCCATTTAAATACTCCTCAAACCCGGGTTCAAAATGTGCATTTTTGGCTGAAAATGTGACGTTAAAAATCGGTCAATATCTCGATTTCGATTAAAGATAGTGTTAATTCTTGTAAAATCAAACTGAGTCGATTTGATATATTAATATTTTTAAAGAGTCAAACAAGGCTTAGAGATTGCGGAAAATAGGATCGAAATTTAGAAAAAAATCTGATGTGGCCACCACTATACCTCCCGCCATTTGATTTTACTAATTTACACATACATACGTACATATTTACTATGCTGAAAACTGTATTAATTTCCATTCCATGTAACTATGGTTCTATTTACTATTTTCTTTTTAAAGCGTTACTATTATTAATTTGAAATGATTAGTTCTTTGACAGTGACATTTATCTGTCAGTTACATACACTTGAGATATTAACTGTGTAACCAAGGAGATGTATTTGTTTAAAGCGTAGGCTCCCGGATTTAAATTATAGATATTTTTATAAATTTATCCATAAATTGTATAGAATAAATATTAATGCAAACCTGAAGGATATTTAATAATCTTTAATTTTTATAATAACATAAATCTCGAAACAATAACATTTAAAGGTATTTTTTAAAAAAAAATTATTTTGAGCTTCAAGTAAAGTGCCATTACCGATTATCCAATTCTTCAAAATCTATTGGGCTCTTTTCATATTAGAACAAGGTCGAATACAAGGTTTTCCAAATAATAGGATTTGGGTTAGAGCGCGGAGAATCCACACATACACACAGACATCATCGTGAAAATATTAAAATCTGATTTTTACTAAAGGTAGTGGGAGGTAAAAATGGGAAATATTGTCCCAAAAAATGCATTTTATTTTGTTTACAACTTTTCAACGGTTTAAATTTTTCTCTAATTCACACTAAATTCGTGTTCTATGGGATTTAAAATATAAATTAACTCAATTCAAAATCTTAAAACTGTCTAAACAAAGTTTTATTTAAAAATTTCTAAAATGATGCCTCGTTGCAAATTTTTCGCAATTCTTTCAAAACATCAAAACTTTTATTTGGTTATAAATTTGGTTTAAATTTACAGGAAAAACATCAAATTAACTGAAAATCATTTATTTATACTTAAAATTTGTTGAAAATGTTGATTTTTTAATGAAAATATTTAATTGACAGCAGAAAAGTGTGGTTTTGCATTTTGACTCTGTCGGTAAGGCCGTTCCCGAAACTAATGCCAATGCTATTCGTATGTAAACTTTGAAAATTAATTATAAAAATCTATGCAATATTTTCAACTCTAACAACTTCTACGACACGTCCTAAAGCTGAAAGAACATCTCTACAAAATTTGGCGTCGATATAAAACGGTGTAGATTTTCCTAGCGGTTATTCTTTCACTTTTACATATAAAATATTCATAATAAAAGCTATAGATTCCATTTCTGCAGAATTATCAATACCCAACATTTCTTTGACATGATCCCGCTGAAGTAATCAAAGCGAAAAATACATTTAAAAAAAAATTGATGTAGGTACCTACATAATAATAATAATAATAATAATAATAATAATAATAATAATATAATATACTTTATTACTTCAACAGGTATACAACCCAAAACAAGTAAATGATACAAAAGCGGTTACAAAATAAAACATACAAAATATTACATACAAAATATATCAAATTCAGAAGAAACATTATTGTAAAAACTACACATTACAAAAATAGGTGATTTGTACAGCACGTAAGAGTTATGAACAGGAAGGTAAAAGCTTTGAAAATATCGCGAAGAATATCTAGGTATGCGAAAATTAAGTTTAGCTAATAAGTCCGGGCAATCAATTTTATTGTGAATAATACCGATTAAGTAATTTATAGAAATATTTCTATGTCTAGTTCTAATAGAATCAATATTAAATGTCTGAAGTAATGTATAAGTGCGTGTGTATTGGTCCGGGAAGACATGGAAATGGTTAAACCAAAGGTACTTCAGAATTTTCCTTTGTAGCCTTTCGAGTTTCCTTATATGACTTTCAAAAGTGGGAAACCATATAATAATAGAGTAATCGAACTTGGATTGTATAAACGAGAAGTATAACGATCTTAAAGCAACAATATTTGAGAAATATTTACAGTTTCTAACAATAAATCCGAACATTTTACTAACTGATTTTATAAGATGGTCTAAGTTAAAAGAAAAGGACAAGTCCGAATCAAAGTAAACTCCTAGGTCTTTCGTGAGTACAGAACGGGATAAAGTCTCTTATTCAATTTTATATTCATTAACAATAGGAGACTTTTTTCGAGTATATGTCATGACCTGGCATTTACTGATATTTAGTGTCAATATATACATATTATTTGAATTCAGATTTTGGCTACACTAAATAAATAAATAAATAAATAAATAGCGCTATCGCTGCAATATGGAAGTGGAAGTGCGCATTATAAAATAAATGTTTATTTGTATAATAAAAACATCGAAATACCTGGAACCAATATGCGTCTCCATGACAACAAGCGGAAATCAATAAAATTTAAAAATGTTTCAGTTTATGAGCTTAACATGATTTTCATGAAATTGTATATAGTTTGAATAATTAGTGTAATACAAATTGATTTCTATTTACATATATTCGTAATGGCGTATATTCATTGCTGTGCTGACTGATTCATTTGAGAATAAGTGAAGTTAGAGTTTTCATCCGCGAGACAGCGTGTTATTACCATGGTAACTAAGATGTCAGATAAAGTTAAAAATTACTAGTGCAGTTGGATACACTATTACTGTAAAATCTATAAATGTTTCTATAGAGACTTACAGACCTGCAAAAATGCAATTCTGAGCAGTCTATAAAGTTAAGAATTCTATAAATAGGTATCTTAGATGTCTACATCTTTATTGTTGATATTGTTGATCGTAAACATTATAAAAATTGAAAAGTTTATATTTCGTTCTTCTACTCGTATAATATTAGAATGAACTTTAAGACCATATAATATTGATTAGTGTTACCGCAAGACCAAGACCAGTCTTGGTCTTGTCTCGTCTCGTCTTAGTCTTGTCGAGACAAGAGCAACAGTTTGGCCTCGACTAAAAGGTCAAAGAGAGACGAGACCAGTATAGAGTCTTGTCGCGAAAGTCTTGATGTCTCGACAAGACTCGCGACTTTAATATTTTTTTAAAAGTGCTTCAAAAATTAAATGCAATGCTATTAATACTATTTGAAAATTCATAAAAACAAGAGACATTAATTTTTAATCTAGTGTTCCTGAAACATTAATTTATGTATATAATATAAAAATTCAACTACTATTAAAAATTCACAGATTTAGCTGGAAGCTTGGCTAAATATTCAAAAAATTGTAATCATAAAATAGGCATAATTCTCGTATTCATGTAACATCTACACAAATAATGAAATAAAAGCATATTTACTGCATAGATTTTAGTATAATAGATAAATTCATAAACCATTAAACCCACTAGGTATACACCGAATATTTAAAAATTTGTAATTTTATCTATATCCTAAAAAATACTGACAAAACTGAATTTTCAAGTTGACTAAAATTATTTCCAATTTTCAAGCAGCACAAAAGTTATACCTACCTACAATGTAAAATATCATATTTGAAAGTAAACATAAACTAAGGGTGGATGGAGTTGTTGAAAAAACCGTCTTAATTCACACTGTTTCTGTGTAATTTATTAAAAAGTTTTACATTGACCGGTTTCGATCATTTAATGATCATCATCAGAGTGAACCGGATGACTACAAAAGATAAGTAAAAATATACAATTAGTCAAAAAGATTTAAACAATTGAATAAATAAACTTTACAAAAATACTTACACTAGAAGACTACCGGGAACAGCAAAAATTGGAGAAAGCTTGCGAAGAAATTTTTTTAAAAAACTTTTTAATAAATTACACAGAAACAGTGTGAATTAAGACGGTTTTTTCAACAACTCCATCCACTCTTAATTCGTTTTCACACTTGGGTTTATCCTTTTCCAAATATAAACATAAACTCTTAAGGTTCCAGTTACTATATCGCTTTTACCCTAATATCTGTGGTGCCTTTTCCACGACAGCAGTGAATATCAGTTTTATTTATTTTATTGTAATTTTTTTTTTGTTTTATATAATTAGATACTGTACTTACTGTAATAGCGACGTAGTGCTCTGTATTGAAACATATATATATATATATATATATATATATATATATATATATATATATATATATATATATATATATATATAAATATATATAAATATATATATACAGGGTGTAAATGAAATAAGTGCATTAAATTTAACCAGTAATATAACTCGGCGAAAGCAACAATATTTCTTAATAACTTTTTCTCGAAATCGCATATTTTTTTAGCATTTTTACCACCCCGTAAATTGACGAGTCGTTCCAAATATTTTTGTGATAATTGAATACAGTAACAATAGCTATGAAAAATTTTGTTTTAGCAATTGACAGTCCTGTCCATTGTTGCAATTAAATTTTGACAGTAATAAACTTGTTAATAAGGTAAAATTCTGTCAAAATGCGAGTGCACAGACATTGTAATTACTTACCTATGGTTTATTTATTTATTTTTTTACTCGTATCTGTACTATATTTTACTTGACATCACGGTTGACATAAAGACAGTGTCATGGAGGTGCCAACGCATTTACACGGAGCGTTTCCAAATCATCACCAAATCATTCTGTTCTTAATATTCGCACATTTATTAATCTTGTACATCTTCATCACATCACAATACGGAGTGTCACATATGACAATTTTAAAAAAAGCAACAGTTATATCCATAATATTGTGGGAATTTACCCCGCATGCGACACCCATGAGGCGAGCAGGGTGAAGCCAAGGGGTGCGGAAAAGAGTATGCTGCGAGTAGTGTGAGTGACGACGCCGTATCAGTGACGACAAACAAGACAAAATAGAGACTGAATATTTGTTCAATGTAATTTAAATGCTATGTAATATTTAACATCTAATAAACCTTTTGTATATCCCACACTATTTATGGGGGCTCAACCGGGATAACAAAAGTGAATTAAACTGAGTGTGTAGTGCTATAAGAAGTGTAAAGAAGTTGAAATAAAGTTAGTGGTATCGAGAGTGTAAAAACACAGAGTAAAAGAAGTTAATTGTTAACATAAATAGATTCAGTTAATAACAAAGGACATTAAAACATTTGTGATATAACCAACAATATTGTTTTCACGTGTAAGGAAAAGACCGCGTACTGTGACCGCGTTCGTAGTACGTGCTGCTCCGCCTAACTTCGTGTTCCACGTTCGTACTTCGCGCATGCGTATAGTGTCTGTTGCCAACGTCGCGTCTTTACCAGTAGCGTATCAATTTTAACTTGCAATAGGGCGCATTAAAAAAAATGACAACTCTCGGTCGAATTAGTAAAATATCGTACAATATTAGTAACATTAAATTTAAAGCGGTAAAAGCACTACATACTATAGCATTTAACCAAGACGTACAACCGCGTTTAATAAGACGACAACTAAAGAAATTTGCCGGGTTTAATTTTAAAATCGATACGGAAGATTTTATAAATAAAATTGAAAGTGTGCAAGAAAAGCTTACATTAGCTGAACTGATTTCGGTGTGCCGTATACTGGACATTGATTATGAAGGAACGAAAGAAGAAACTTTACACAGAATATGCGTGTATTTGTGTAATTTGAAACGAATGATGGGCAAACCAAAAGAAGATAGAGAAGACAACTCACACTCAGAAGAAGAAGTAAATAAAGAAGGGGAAGAAGATAATGTTCTCAATATCTATAACGATGACGAAGAGGAAGAAGAAGAAGACGAAGAAGAAGACGAAGAAGAAGACGAAGAAGACGAAGAAGAAGTAGACGAAGAAGAAGACGAAGAAGAGAAAGAAGAAGTAAAAGAAGATAAAGAGAATAAACGACGCGAAAAGAAGACGATAGCATCTAATTCCCAACGAAAACCCATTTTATCACAGAAGAAGAAGAAGCCAACTAATACACAGATAGTCAGAAGATCTGGAAGGAAATTGGATACATTTGGAATAACATTTCGTGACATCGAAGATTCGCTTAGAAAATTCGATGGTAAGGATGGATATCCCGTGAAAAAGTGGATTGAAGAATTCGAAGAAATGACTGAAGTAATGGTCTGGAGCGATCTACAAAAGTTAATATTTGCTAAAAAATCTCTACAAGGTCTAGCAAAAATTTTAATACAAGCTGAACAAGGTGTGACGTCATGGTCTAAGCTGAAGAGAGTACTGATAAAAGAATTTGAGGTGCGTACCAACAGTGCAGTAGTACATAAACTGCTAATGCAAAGAAGAAAGCAGAGAGACGAATCAATTCGGGCAAATATAGAAGAAGAAGTAGTTATTCAATACATTGTGGATGGCATTCCTGATGATCCACTTAACAAAACAATGTTATACGAAGCAAAGAATTATAGCGAGTTAAAAGAAAGATCTAAGTTATACGATCTAGTGAAGTCAAAATCAACGTACGAGGGTTCGAAAAACGAGAGACGAACATACCAACCACAAAAAGAAAAAGTTAAGGAAGAGACACAGAAAACCTATGTTAGTAAGGGCAGTACTGGCAGAACAGAACCGCGTTGTTTTAGTTGCGGACAAAGGGGTCATCGTGCAAGAGACTGCGACCATAAGGAGAAAGGCACTAAATGCTTTAAATGCAATAGGTACGGACATATAAGTTTTGATTGTGGTGAAGGAAGAGAAAAACACAAATCAGAAGTCCAAACTGTGGATGTGAACAAGCATGCTCAAAAACAAGATAAGAGATGCAAGATGGTTTTAATTAACAACAAGGAGTGTAACGTTCTTATTGACACTGGAAGTGAGGTCAATGTAGTTACTGAGGATTTTTATAAGACCTTGCAAAGAACGGTGTTGCACGAATCGGACTTAATTCTAAATGGATTGGGAAAAGCAAGCGTAAAACCTTTAGGCTTTTTCCATGGTTCTATTATTATTGACGAAGAGATGTATACTACCAAAGTATATGTAATACCGAACGTAGCTACGACGGTAATCGGAATAATTGGTAACGAATTATTAGACCAAGTAGATATGCTGAAAAACAAAGAAGGTATACGAATTATGAAGAGAAAACAAGAAGCAGACATATTGAAAATCGAAGTTGAAGATACGAATGAAATTAATATCGGAATGGAAGTAAAAGAGGATATCAGGTTGCAAGTTCAGGAAATAATATCTGCTTATCACCCAAATAAAACAAACGACACAAATTTAAATATGAAAATAGTAGTGAAGAACGAAGATCCTATTTTCTGTCATCCTCGACGCCTGCCCTTAGTCGAAAGGAATATCGTTGATAAGCAAGTAGAACAATGGTTAGAAGATGGCATAACTGAAGCTTCGGATTCAGAATTTTCTAGTCAGGTAGTAGTGGCTAAGAAAAAAGATGGTTCACCACGAATCTGCATAGATTATCGCAAGATAAATAAGGTGATAGTCAAGGATCGTTATCTATTGCCTCTCATCGAAGATCAATTGGACAAGCTACAAAATGCAGAAATATTTAGTACAATCGACCTGAAGAACGGATTTTTCCATGTCAGTATTGAAGAAAGTAGCCGTAAATATACATCGTTTGTGACTCACATGGGGCAATACCAGTTTATCAAAATGCCGTTTGGGCTTTGTAACTCACCCTCCATGTTCCAAAGATACATCAACCACATATTCAGGAGTTTAATTAACCAGAATGTAGTCATGCAGTACCTGGATGATCTGATAATTCCAGCAGCAAACGAAGAAGAGGCTTTAGGTAAATTAAGGAAAGTTTTAAATGTTGCCGAAGAGTATGGACTCCAGATAAACCGAAGGAAGTGCCATTTTCTGAAGAAGCGTATAGAATGTTTAGGTTATGTGATAGAACAAGGAAAAATATTCCCAAGTATTGAAAAAACAAAAGCAGTTTTGAAATTTCCAGAGCCAAAAAATACGAAGCAAGTGCAGAGCTATTTAGGACTGACAGGCTATTTTCGCAAGTTTATACCATTCTATTCATTAATTGCGAGACCACTAAGCGACCTTCTGAAAAAGGATAATAAATTCAAATTTGGTGAAGAAGAACGACAATCATTCGAGAAATTGAAAGAACTGCTCAGTAACAAACCAGTTCTCAGCATATACAAGCAAGATGGAGACATAGAACTGCACAGATGCCAGCAAGGAAGGATACGGTGCAATTTTATTACAACGATCGCAAGCAGATAATTAATTACATCCTGTTTATTACACTAGTCGAAAAACGACCGATGCAGAAAAGAAATACAGTTCTTATGAGCTGGAGGTGCTAGCAATAGTAGAAGCGCTGAAGAAGTTCCGTGTGTACCTCCTTAGGCACAAATTCAGAATTGTAACCGACTGCTCCGCATTCACCAAGACAATGGAGAAGAAAGATTTAGGAACGAGACTGGCCCGATGGGCAATGTTCTTAGAAGAATATGATTACACAATTGAGCACCGCTCAGGCACAAGAATGCGACATGTAGATTCTCTAAGTCGTTATCCAGTGAACTTAGTAACAGTGACAAATAACATTTTGTCATCAGTAAAGAACGCTCAAGAAATCGACTCAGAAATGAGAGCCATAAAAGAACTGTTGAAGGGATCAAATTATGAAGATTACTTATTGAAAAATAATATCCTATATAAGTATTGCGAAGGAAAAGAACTCCTAGTGCTACACAAATCTCTTCATTCCGAGATGATACAAAGGACACATGGAGACGGACACCTAAGTGCGAAGAAAATAGAACAGCTACTAAAAGAAGATTACTATATACCACAATTAGCTGCAAAAGTTAAAAAATGTTTACTAAGCTGCGTACCACGTATTTTGGCAAACAAGAAAAGGGGCAAGCAGGAAGGCTTTCTACATCCCTTAATCAAGAATGATATTCCCCTGTATACATACCATATTGACCATCTAGGACCGTTAGAATCAACGAATAAGAATTACAAATACATATTCGCCGTTACTGACGCATTCACGAAATTTGTATGGTTGTATCCAGTAAAGACTGTTACATCCAAAGCGACTATTACCAAATTAGAGGACCAGAAACATATATTTGGTAATCCAGTAAACATTATATCTGATGAAGGAATTAAACATTTCACAATCACTACGGGTTTACCCAGAGCAAATGGACAGATTGAAAGAGTTAATTCAACGATAATACCAGTACTAACAAGGTTAAGTATAGATGATCCGACGAAATGGTATCGCTTTGTACCCAGAGTCCAGCAAATACTGAATTCAAGTCATCACCGCAGTATAGGGACAACACCGTTCGAATTATTAATCGGAACAAAAATGAAAGAGAAAAATGAAGAAAAATAAAGGACCTTTTGGAAGAAGAAATGCGAAATCAATACAATGAAGACCGGGTGAAGATAAGAAATAACGCAAAAGCCCAAATACAGAAAACGCAAGAAGAAAACAAGAAATACTATAACCTGAGAAGAAGGCCGCCAAGGTTGTATAAGAAGGATGACCTCGTAGCCATCAAGAGGACTCTATATGGGGGAGGATTAAAATTAAAAACTAACTTTTATGGTCCTTACAGAGTCATGAAAGCAAAACCAGGGAACACCTACGATGTCCAAAAAGAAGGGTTCCATGAAGGTCCAGCATCCACCACGACTTGTGCCGAATTCATGAAACCATGGGTACATTTCCATCCAGAGACATCGTCCGGGTCGGACGACGACGATCAGGACGGCCGAGATGTGGGAATTTACCCCGCATGCGACACCCATGAGGCGAGCAGGGCGAAGCCAAGGGGTGCGGAGAAGAGTATGCTGCGAGTAGTGTGTGAGTGACGACGCCGTATCAGTGACGACAAACAAGACAAATAGAGACTGAATATTTGTTCAATGTAATTTAAATGTTATGTAATATTTAACATCTAATAAACCTTTTGTATATCCCACAATATGTGCAAAAAGTTCTATGTTTTCAGCACATAACAGACTTCAATTTTGGGAATGGCTCATAATGTTCATTAATGAGACTGAATTTACTTATTTATTATGCACAATACACATCTCGACAGACGAAAATACTGTAAAAATTTTCATTAAAACATATTTGAGCGGGAACAATAAATGGACGACTAATTATTGGTACTCATGTACCTCTTTTAAATGGACAAAAGTTTGTACTTACATTTTTTGAATAACGTATTTAAACTATTATGATTTATCGACGATAAATAATCATCTCATAACCTAATAACTATGCTTTTGATTTTCCTCTCGTTGCCTAGCCCCTCTTTGTCTACCACTATTCACAGAAAAAAAGCAACAGTTATATCCATAATATGTGCAAAATGTTCTATGTTTTCAGCACATAACAGACTTTAATTTTGGGAATGGCTCATAATGTTCATTAAAGAGACTGAATTTACTTGGGAAGTTGTATTTATTATGCATAATACACATCTCGACAGACGAAAATACTGTAAAAATTTTCATTAAAACATATTGAGCGGGAACAATAAATGGACGACTAATTATAGGTACTCAAGTACCCCTTTTAAATGGACAAAAGTTTGTACTTACATTTTTTGAATAACGTATTTAAACTATTATGATTTATCGACGATAAATAATCATCTCATAACCTAATGCTTTTGATCTTCCTCTCGTTGCCTCGCCCCTCTTTGTCTACCACTATTCACAGGAAGCCTGGTTTAATACACAACTTTATAATTTTGTTATCCAAAAATATATTTCTTAATTTTAAAAATTGCACTATTACGAATTAATAAATAATAAATGTTATTTCCGTTGATTCGTTTATTAATTACTGTGACTGCAAGTGTAACCGATAACCGACAATTTTTGAGCTGTTTGTATCTCACTTGATTACGACAGCTGCATTTGTTCTCCATGGGCGCGCGCCGAAATATGCAGTAAATCTCTAAAGAATTTTAACTCAAAATCTAAAAAGTTATTAAGAAATATTGTTGCTCTCGTCGAGTTACATTACTGGTTAAATTTAATGCACTTATTTCATTTACACCCTGTATATATATATATATATATATATATATATATATATATATATATATATATATATATATATATATATATATTTACATCCCACTATCATTGCTGCGTCCTTTCGTGGCTAGGACATTGTGGCAACCACCGAAAGGAGAAGAGATAGGCTTTGATATTATAAAGTATATCGACTAATTTTTTCCCCTGATTATGAATTTCGGTTCAAATTTAAATAAAGTGGATTTACAACGATATACATCTACGTATATTCGACGACATTATGAGCTCCTCCACACTGAGTGGATCCGACGTCCACCGTATATTCCTCATACATATCCAGTACTTGTGACGTCCAATTTGTATATTTTTATTCATACTACCATCACAGTGACGTCCAGCAACGTTGCCAATATTAAATACATTATTCTAATGTAGAAACCAAAGCGCAATCTTTTATAATCATATATACATGCACATCCACTTGTGAACATCAGTGATTTTTTACAATATTTGGTAATGATAATTAATACATGAATGTTAATTATTTGATTTAGTTTAGTTCAATGTCTGAAGGTTTAAAGCCGGATAGTATACTTCATTTTATTCATAATTTTTTAATAATGTTAAACTAGCGAAAATTGATTAACGTAATATTCCTTCCCGTAAATCTAGTAATAAACCTGACGATATTTTACAGAAATGTGTAATGTAATGTGATTTATTTTTTATAAGAAAGGAAATTTAACATAAATTTAGTATAAGAATACTATACACACGTATCTATGATGAAATTTGAAAATTGATATGCCCGTAAAAATCACCTTATCTGTTTGAAATCGCTACTGACGAACGCTACCTGAAATAACAATAACTTAATATTACACATTCATTGTTAGAAATAAATATGTGAATTTAAATTTATATACCGGGTTCTTTTTTTATTTTTATTATAGCGGGTGTCTTTTGTTTCCAAGGTGTACATAGGACATTAATTTGGTAAATCACTTTTTTGTAGACTGTTTTACTTGAAAACAATGGGTGGACAACAATATAAATATAAAAAAATTGCATCAAATGTCACCAAATATATGTAAATTATGTAATATTTTATTCCCATAAATTAATACATTATTAATTTGTCATTCCCGAAATCGGTGTACAAAGCAGATTGGCACACCCATCAATGGGTAATATGCCGTAATGATATACATTTGAACAAAAAGGTAAACAAATATTTAACTTTTTATCTTTCAGAATTCATTATAACCTATAATTTGTGCAAATAATGTTATGATATAATTTTATTAAATTAATTTTTTCCGAGCAATGTCTAACAAATTTATAAATTTAAAAAGAAATGGGTGGATTTTGTTCACATCTGTAAGCCTAATGGCCGCTTGCACCTACGTAACTTAAATATTAAACTTGGCTTAAATTGACAATATTGCATCGAAATGAAATGTCAAATGAATTGTATTATATTACTGTCAAAATTTTGATTTGCATTTTTTGTTTAAACTTTTCATAAAATTTAGGTGTTGTTGGTGCAACTGGGCATTAGAGATCTGTTAATCTGTAAATAATGAACAAAATTGCAACGCAGTAGCCACTCTTATGTATAATTTTATATTAATCAACAAAAATATATTTATTTTGTCACTTTTTCAAATTTACATATCGGTAAGATTTACAGTACTGAACAGAATTCACCCATAAAACTAAAAAATCATATCTAACGAATTTTGACAGATAAGAAGTCAAAAATTTCAAACATTTGTTTATCGTGTTGTTCAAATGCTATGACTATCGCTATTCATAGGAAATTGAGTAAATTTAATAATTAATTTATAGGACTAAAATATTACATAATTTACAAGTATTTGGTGTCACTTAATGCAGAATTTTTCCTCTTTCTATTGTTATTACAACCATTGATTTCAAGTATAAGGGGGGGGCATAAGTCTGCAAAAGCCTGATTTACTATGTTAATCTCCTGATGACCCTTACACCCGGCATAAGAAATCAAAGGTAAAATTCTCACTTGGTTTATAAATATTTCTCTATTTTAGCTTGTATACATATATTTCCTATAGGGTATGAATGATTCAAGCACCTTATTGCTCTATTTTTAGTTAATGAATAATCTAATTTGCCCTTATATCAACTAATTTATCACCAAATTGTTTCAGTACGAACAACTGTTAATGTATTACTGTCATCAGTAAAACTAATCAAACATTAAAAATTCTTCTTTGAAACTAAACGTATATTTTTTGAACATCAAATATCTGTATTCACTTTAAAGATCTAGTCATAAAAAATACTCTAATCCAGCTGGAAGCCAATCATTCCTCTTCGCTCCATGTTAACTCCCAATGACGCTTAATGTATACTCTCCAACTTTTCATGGACGGCATGAACACTATTAACCGTACTTTTAAGTAGGGTGAAGGAAGGGCTGGAATTTAATGTTAGACAAAAACTAGTTCTGTTGGATTTTTGCACAAGATATTATTTCTTTATATATTCGATTCATATGATTTTCACGTCCACGTGTTTTTTTTGCATACATTAGCGTTGACCCCACCCCTTGTAAATCGTTCTCAGGTGCATTTTTCATTGAAGTTTCTAGTCAAAACTGTAAAGTTACCAATACTTCCAATTTTTTTGGTAACTAAGTAATTTAATTTTTGCTATTATGATTGGAAGAAAAGGGTGTTTAATAATTATTTATTGAAGGAATGGACTCCTGTTAATTTAAGGACAGTTTAGGTAATCTGAGATAAAAATAAATATCTGGGATTAAGTGATTTATTTTGGTGATACATTATTATTTCTATAACAATTATATAGAAGACTCCCGGTTCTTCTCATTTTCTTTATAATTGTATAAATAAAAACAGATCCAGTACGGTAAAACAAAATGTATTGTACTAGCTCAACCCGTTACTGATACAAAATAAACGAAGAATAAACTTATTAGATGTATTTTTTTATATCACAGCAAAATACAGATAATTATTTTTAGTAAACACTAAACATGTAATATGAACTGAATTAATAATGGTTTTTTTTTGTTGTAAAATTAGCCCCCATTTCTTTCCAATTATATTATATGAAAATTATATTTTTGCGAAATTCAATTATTAATTTTAATTAATTTTGTTTTTTCGTATAAAATTACTAAATATAATGCCTCTGTTATTTAATGGGATCTCATGGCCATGTACCTGAGTGTCTGGTCGCGAATCTCGGGATCCGGGTTCAATCCCGACCGACCCCAAAACTTATTTCACATTTTAATTGGTCAGTAATGAGTGCTCATGAGGTCACGTCTGGTAAACGGCCACACGGTACGAATTTGATATCATCAACCAATATCTGCGTATAAAGCAGATTGACACACCCAGCAATGTAATACGCCGTGATGATATATATTTTTTATTATTTAATTTATTGTTTAAACCAGAGATGGCATAACGTTAACGAAACGTTACGTTATTTCGTAACGTTACAAAAAATAATAATTCGTTGCATAACGTTAAAAATAACTTTTAAAAAACAAAGTAACGTTATAATAACGGTATTTTACTTTGTTATTATAACGTTAAAATAACTATTCGTTCTCAAATTTGTAATAAATATGCATTAAAAATTAAATTACAAGAAATTTATTGATAATGTTTTCTATACTTATTACTTTATTCTAGAATTGAAAATTATCTACCTATTACAAAAAAATATACTGGTTTGTAAATACAAAATTAGAAAAAGGAATAATTATATTTAAATAAAAACGGGTAAATAAAAGGTGTCAAGTATTTTATTATAAATATATTATTAACAAAATTAACAAAACATTGGTAAATTAGAAAATTATATTCTCAACGGCAAAATATTAAATTTGTAAATATGGATAACGTTATAGTGAATCGTTATTTGTTGCGTTGCGGTTACATAACGTTATTTTGTTATTGTTACGGTATTGAAAAAAATAAAATAAATGAAATGTCATTATAACGTTATCGGGTATCGTTACGTTATGTTTTCCATCCCTGGTTTAAACTAATTCAATTATTATTCTTAATTTTACTTTGTGTTATTAGAAAAAATTTATTACTTAAATAAAACGCATTATTATCATTAATAAACGTATAGTTGCCATGTAAGTTAAGAACAAGGATGTACGCCAATTCTTTTGGCGCAGGACTCATATATTATATATGAGTATTTCCAAAAGTTATTTGACAATAACTGTTTTGAAATTATCGTTGCTTATCTTAAAAGTTACATACTAATAGTTATTTTTTCAGGTTAATATTTAAAAGTATTCCGCAGTAATATCTAATGTTGCATAAATTGTCAGTAAGTCATCATATATATTTATTTTCTAAACAACTAATTTGTTTGATTATAAAATTTTCATATGGCATATTGAATCTTTTCTGCGCTTTCGTTTTGCAAATTTGGCTGTGAATCACGTGTTTAAGCCCTTTCTGTGCAAAAAAATAAGAAACTAAATAATTTAAATGCATGGAATACTATTATGGACAACTGTCCTGTTTATTTCCAGAAAGAATATTTCAAAAATCACATAAATTTGTTATTCTTGCCCATAAACAAATTACTTTTCTGCGTTTCTTTCTAAGTCGCGTATAGGTTGCACTAAAAAATTTAAAAGCCATTATTTTTGAAAATTATTCTTTTACATATAGCAAATTCTTCAAATTACATTAGGATAAAAATAAAAAGCAAATATGTACTTATTATTACACAAAATAATCTTATAAATTTATTATAGGTAGGTATCTATAGGTATTATATGTAAACAAAATCTATTTAAGCTTGTGCTATTAGTATAATTTTTACCAGTAAGTATAAAAATAAAAATATTCTCTAATTAATCACATTAACTAAACACCTCGGTAAGTAGAAAGAGGTACCCAATAGAATAATTAAATTTATTTTTAATAAATACTTTGTAGTTTACTGAGTCAATTTCTTTAAAACTTTATTTATATAATTATAATATTTTTTCTACACTATTTAAAATTTCGATTTTGTTATTTTTGAACAAAAGTTTACAAAGATTTTATTCTTATATTTTATTGGATCATACCGTTCTTATATTTATTCCATACATCTAATCATTAATCTTTTTATCCTTATATTGACATTTATTTACAATTTACACAATATTTTGTAATTAATAATTCAGATTTATGATATTTAAATAATTACCTTTTTTAAATTTATTACATTTGCAAACAATTCATTTTGACTTCATCGTTTATCGATTTTGTATTTACTAAGATGATTTTCCAAATACAAAACAAAAGTTTAATTATAAATATTAATTTTATATATTATTATCAGGCGTACGTAATATAGCTTTTAAAGAGTTGCGCGCTAATGTAGTATCCACTGTTGCCAAGAATACGGAGTTCAGAATATAAGGGGAATGAAACTTGAGTATATACAGTCTATATACGCCGGACGACACTAGCGCCGCAAGTGGAATTTTTTTGAACTACAAAAAATATACACTTTCCATTCTGCTATCATTCTGACGTCCATAACAAATTTTGCCATTCGCTACTAGGGGCCTCCATGATGGCAGAATAAAATTTATAAGGCATTTTAAAGTGACGTCCGTATACCGGACGCCACATGCACAAGGACGTCACTTTAAATGTAGAATATAACACAGGGGACGTCACAATGATAGTGGGATGTATATATATATATATATATATATATATATATATATATATATATATATATATATATATATATATATATATATATATATCACCAAACCTTTATTTAAAAAGTTTAATTTTGAGTGTGTTATAAAATTAATATCTCAAACATTTTTTGGAACTTTAAATCGCGCTTATACGGTTTTTTCAGGTATTCATGCACTATTACCTATAATTATTATTATAAACAATTTATTGATAGGCTCAAAGTCGAGAGTCTTGTCGAGACTCGAGACAAGATGAGACTGACTTCAAGTCTCATCTCGACAAGCCCAAGGCAAAACCAATGTAGTCAAGACAAAGTCAAGACCAAGACAAGATCGACCTCAAGTCTTGTCTCGTTTCGTCTTATGGCAACACTAGTATTCATCAAAATGTGTAAAAAAAAAACTTAATTAACATGGGCCTGGGGCCTGTTCCACCAAAAACTTTGCAACATTGCACTTTTCATATTTCATAGTGCCACCGTAAATATATTTTTTTTGCAAATGAAAAATGCAAAGTGAAAGTATTTGATTGTTTTCTTTCGATGATTTGATTATTTTATATTAATATGATCTGACAATTACAAGTCATTTATCATCTTGATTGTCAATGTGTTCAAAAAGATATAATAAAATCATAAAAAATTGACATTACTAGAAATTATTAATAGAAAAAGAATCAATTCTATTTGCTTCCTAGAACGGGAATAAAGTTACTCACGGCGAAAAAGAGAAAAATTGGAAATATTTGCTGGAAAACGCCAAAAATTTAGGCTTAGCCAGTGACATACGTGCAGGATTTCCTATATTAACGGTGGCGCAAAATTTGTGAATGAAAAGTGAAAAATGCAACTTTACGCGTTGCACTTTCACTTTCCATTAACAAATTTTAATATCGCCATTGATAAATACATTTGAAAATGAAAAGTGTAATTTTGCATTTTGTACTTATCACTTTTGATTAACAAATTTTATATCAACATTGATACATATGTTAGTCGAGTCAATGAAGCGGGAATATCGTTAAAACTTCTAAACCCACCAAAACAGATCCGATCTTGATAATTTATTTTTTAAAATGTATGTTATATTCAATTATTGAAAATCAGAAACATTTCAGCTGGGGCGCTCAATTATTCATACAGGGAGTCCGGATTTCGAAAACCACCATTGGGATCTCGAGAACTATAAGAGATACAACTTTAGTTATATGGGACATGTGGTACGCCTTTGGGAGGCCATCTTAGATGTGTTTTTGTTTTGCCAAAAATTCTCATAGGTTACTTGATAATGGGGGAGTACTGAAGTTAGTCGATTTTTTTCTACATAAAGATAAAAAGTACATACTACAAAAAACATTTTATTCCGTTGTATTTTCTATAACTTAGCAATACAATATTGGAAAAAAAATTGCGAAAAATTTAAGGTTTGAAGGGTGAAACATATATAAAATACAATAACCTTTATACCAATCGAAAGGAATAAAAAATATGTATTTTCTTAAAGTAATAATCAAATATGGCTTCCATTTATAAAAATGTAATTTTGTGTTATATCTCGAAAATTTGCCAAAAGAAAAATTATTTTCGTACACCACTGGATAGACAATAAAATTATCTAACTTTTGTATTTGAAACATTTTTCTCGATAATTGATAGTTTAGAAATAATTTCGAAATGAAAAAAATCGACTAACTTCAGTTCTCCCCCATTATCAAGTAACCTATGAGAATTTTTGGCAAAACAAAAACACATCTAAGATGGCCTCCCAAAGGCGTACCACATGTCCCATATAACTAAAGTTGTATCTCTTATAGTTCTCGAGATCCCAATGGTGGTTTTCGAAATCCGGACTCCCTGTATGAATAATTGAGCGCCCCAGCTGAAATGTTTCTGATTTTGAATAATTTAATATAACAAACATTTAAAAAAATAAATCATTAAAATCGGATCTGTTTTTGTGGGTTTAGAAGTAAAAACCTTTATTGACTCGACTATATAGGTACCTTTGCAAATGAAAATTAATATGCATATATATTTTTCACGCTAATCTGTGCAGAGCTTCAAGTAAAATATCACTTCTGGTTTATTAATTTTAGTCAAAATCTAATATGTTTTTTCCCTTTGTATAAAAGTCTTAAATATTAAAATTGAAAAGTTTTGAATTATATTTTAACATAATTTTTCATAAAAAACTGTTAAGTATCACTTCCGGATTTTACGCAAAATCTAGTCAATTCTTTATATGAATGCAGAAAGCTTAAATACGGAAAATATAAATATTTGGAAGTTTGTTATAAGAGTTATCGTGGACGAAAAAATCGTCACACACACACATACACGGGCGCACACACATACACACACACTTATTGACTCAGATGCAGAATTATTATATGCTCCACAACTTTTATTTTAAGCTTTAGCTTTTTTATCTAAAATAATTAGAGAGGCAATTAAGATAATATGATTTCACATGTTAAGGAGTAAGGTCCTATGTTCGGAAGTTTCGGCCATCATCCTACGAACTATCATTACTTGGTCTAAATGAATCACATTCAAGCCAACATATTCAGTGATAAAGCTATTAGCGAAAAGCTTTTTAGTGTACGTCATCTACAAACTGATTTTGAATTTATATAATTATCTTATATGGGTACAAACGAAACAAACTAACAATATGAATTATGATTTGTACACAAGTTCGTTAATGCAAATATTTGCACAATACTTGTCCACGTGCACTCTCAATTCCCTGTAGAAACAATAATGCGTAGGAGTATGATTATCTGACGTCATATGTTCAAACAGTATGTAGTTGCTAGCTTGCAATGCATGGAAACTTTATGCAGCAAACAATGACTTCAAACAAACCCCAAATAGAATACATAATGTAATGATGTTTTCGTTTTATTTCCAAATGGAGCATGGAAACGAAATGCCAATACATATTTTTATTTATTGCATTAACAATTTCATTTTCATGTAGGTACTATATAAATTTTATTCTATATACAGGCTGCACGTTTTTTGACCTTCACCATTGGGATCTCATTTACATGAAGGATTTTGAAATCAGGATACCGATTCTTGAAATATGAGAATTTTCTCACAAGGTGACATAAAATTTCATCTCATTTCATATTTTCACACTTTTTTAATTCCCGAAACAAAGTGAGATATATTTCACCTATCTAAATGGCCATGATTTAGCAAGTGACAAATTTGACATAAAAGTGTGATTTTTGACATTGACAGTACTACATTGCACTCTTCTTTGATTACCTTTACATATTTGCCGTGATACTCTTATTTTTATTTTAGCTGGTATGGATAATGTTGCCAATCGTAACTACTTTTTCTAGATTTATTGAATTTTGAATCCTTAGACCGTGCCCGTAGTGTGTGGTATGTGTAGGGATGTTGCGATACTACCGATACCAGTAAAGTATCGATACTTTCTTTGCAATGCCAAGTATTTTAGTACTCGATACTTTGTTTCGATATTTTTACTTATATCGGTATTTGTATGAAAGTATCGGTATTGGTGGAAGCAGAATACTACTAAATTTACAAATGCAGTAATACAGATAACAGTGACATCTGATTTTTGATAGTTGATATTTTATACTCGGTCGTTAAAGTTGCTCGCTAGGCTCGGGGCTCGGGTCTTCTCGGATCTAAACCTGTCCAATTAATCCGTTGTATAGGCAGGCAAGAATTCATTTTACAATTGTTGCAATATCGGTGCCAGCGGACGATTATTTTCCAAAGCAGGCGCGACTGTCTGCGAGGAAAGGAATAGGCTATTGGGGGAAAAAATAGAAAAGATCTATTTTAGGAGAATGTAAAGGGGGATATTGGTTTTAATAAATTATTTACTGCGTTTCTGCAATTAGTTATACCTGTAAACCTATGCATTTAGCATTTAGGAATTTTTTTCGATACCGATACCGATACTTGCTAGTATCGATACTTGTTTCCGATATTTGACGTGGTATCGATACCGATTTCGATATGAAGTATCGATACCTATCATCGATACTTTCATCCCTAGGTATGTGGTACGCAACCCACGGGCCAAATTTTCTCCGCCCCTATGCTTACGAGTGACTAAATTTTGTATACTTATTAACTATTTATTATTATTGCCGTTATCGAACAAATAAAATGTGTCTTACTACGTATAAACGTATTTGTATTGTATAAGTACATGTAAAATATTTAAAGGTTATAATTATAACTTGGTTGGTTGATTCAAATTGTCACCCAAACGATCCACTAAATTTTTATTCAGCCGAAATATTTCAAAACGTAACAATGTAAAACAATTAAATTAATGTCAAAAAAGTATACATTTGTTTGTTACTTAATTTAAATTATTTTGTAAACAAAAAAAAACATTTTGAAATGTTTACAAAGAACGAATTAATTGATATGATTCGCGTTCAACGCTTGAATTTTTTTATTACAGAACATGGTCGTAATTTTGAAAATTTGTTTTAAGTTGTTTTTGTTACTAAATTTATCGTTTTAGTTTGCTAAGTTGTATAGCACTGTTACGTTTTGTTTATTTTCACATAGCCACCTATATTTGTTTAATAATTATTTCTAATATGTCTAAATTATCTCATTTTTTCGAAATTTTTCAAATACATTAATAAAAAATAATACATCGTTGAAAAGAGAAAAAAATGGCGGTTTCAATTTTATTAAAATAATTATAGGTTGCTATATGAAAAATAAAAGTTGATAGTGGTATCTTGTAAACCTGACTTTATAAAAAAATATCTACATCTGCCATCAAATAGTATATGTAAAATAATAAAACTTTTATATGAGCCATTTTTTTCTATTACTTATAATAAAAAAGTTAAGGGGGGAGGGCGTCTTCCCAGACTCAGCCCGTATATATATATATATATATATATATATATATATATATATATATATATATATATATATATATATATATATATATATATATTGTAATGACCCCATTTTATTAATCCTAAATTTTTCTTTTGATTTTGCAGATATTTATTTGGAAAATAGTTTTATAAGTATTTATCCTAATTGTTTGATTTTATATGTTTGGTGTACGCACACACTCGCATAGATCAATTGAAGGAGTCTACCTGCCTAGTATCCGAGCGCATCCCAAAAGTGGGTGAACACAAGGCTAGGCTACCTGCTCAGGGCTGGGTACGTCCCCCTACAGGGTGAAAACAATGTTGAATTCCCAGAACTGCAGATGTTCACTATTTGTGAATATTAGGCGTAGAAGTGGGGAATTATAAGGTTTTGCGCTCCCATATTTGGTGATAATTTCTTTACAACGTATTTGATTGGTTATTCTACTGTTGAGACAGTAGTGGGGATTGGGCATATAAGCAGTGAGCGCAGCGTGCCTCGGGATAGTCAATTTTACATCTCGTTAGAATCAAGAAGTCTGTGAGTATCTACCATCATCACCTGAACATCATCTCCAAGACCGTAAGATTCTACATTCACCTAGACATCTTCTCCTAACATCGAGATCTTCCTCTAAGAGCTGGTTTGGCCCCTGGCTGCGTTGAGTAGTTGGGTAACCTCTCCGGCTTCCTTAGTCGTGAGACCTAGTCTCACTCATATACCATCTTCACAAGTCTTACCTAGTGTAATCCCGTCTCTCCGCCAGAGTCGGCTAGATTCGACAGACAAATTCCTCCACCAGCGTTTCCACCACGTCCAGTTGGACGACCCAAGATCTCGATTCCCATTGGTTGTTATTTGACACCAAGTACCCCAGGTACATATTACCTGTGTTTTACCTAGACATCTTCTCCAAGACCGTAATATTTTACAGTTATTTTGTAAATTCTCCTAATAGCGAGACCGCCCTCTAAGAGCTGGGTTGGCCACTGGCTGCGTTGAGTAGTTGGGTAACCTCTCCGGCTTCCCTAGTCGTGAGACCTAGTCTCACCCATATACCATTTTCACAACAAGTCTTACCTAGTGCAATTCCGTCTCTCCGTCAGAGTCGGCTAGATTCGACAGGCAAATTCCACAACATTATTTCCTCCACGTCTATTTAGACGGCCTTGTCTCGCTTTTCTTTTACTTGTTATTTTCTTCCACAGAGTTTTATCATACCTGCGTGAGTGCCGTCCTTGGTTATCCGGACAGAACTCATTCCTTCTTCCACAGAGTTTTATCATACCTGCGTGAGTACCGTCCTTGGTTCTCCGGACAGAACTCATTCCTTCTTCCACAGAGTTTTATCATACCTGCGTGAGTACCGTCCTTGGTTATCCGGACAGAACTCATTCCTTCTTCCACAGAGTTTTATCATACCTGCGTGAGTACCGTCCTTGGTTATCCGGACAGAACTCATTCCTTCTTCCACAGAGTTTTATCATACCTGCGTGAGTACCGTCCTTGGTTATCCGGACAGAACTCATTCCTTCTTCCACAGAGTTTTATCATACCTGCGTGAGTACTGTCCTTGGTTATCCGGACAGAACTCATTCCTTCTTCCACAGAGTTTTATCATACCTGCGTGAGTACCGTCCTTGGTTATCCGGACAGAACTCATTCCTTCTTCCACAGAGTTTTATCATACCTGCGTGAGTACCGTCCTTGGTTATCCGGACAGAACTCATTCCTTCTTCCACAGAGTTTTATCATACCTGCGTGAGTACCGTCCTTGGTTATCCGGACAGAACTCATTCCTTCTTCCACAGAGTTTTATCATACCTGCGTGAGTACCGTCCTTGGTTATCCGGACAGAACTCATTCCTTCTTCCACAGAGTTTTATCATACCTGCGTGAGTACCGTCCTTGGTTATCCGGACAGAACTCATTCCTTCTTCCACAGAGTTTTATCATACCTGCGTGAGTACCGTCCTTGGTTATCCGGACAGAACTCATTCCTTCTTCCACAGAGTTTTATCATACCTGCGTGAGTACCGTCCTTGGTTATCCGGACAGAACTCATTCCTTCTTCCACAGAGTTTTATCATACCTGCGTGAGTACCGTCCTTGGTTATCCGGACAGAACTCATTCCTTCTTCCACAGAGTTTTATCATACCTGCGTGAGTACCGTCCTTGGTTATCCGGACAGAACTCATTCCTTCTTCCACAGAATTATATCATACCTGCGTGAGTACCGTCCTTGGTTATCCGGACAGAACTCATTCCTTCTTCCACAGAGTTTTATCATACCTGCGTGAGTACCGTCCTCGGTTATCCGGACAGAACTCATTCCTTCTTCCACAGAGTTTTATCATACCTGCGTGAGTACCGTCCTTGGTTATCCGGACAGAACTCATTCCTTCTTCCACAGAGTTTTATCATACTTGCGTGAGTACCGTCCTTGGTTATCCGGACAGAACTCATTCCTTCTTCCACAGAGTTTTATCATACCTGCGTGAGTACTGTCCTTGGTTATCCGGACAGAACTCATTCCTTCTTCCACAGATTTTTATCATACCTGCGTGAGTACCGTCCTTGGTTATCCGGACAGAACTCATTCCTTCTTCCACAGAGTTTTATCATACTTGCGTGAGTACCGTCCTTGGTTATCCGGACAGAACTCATTCCTTCTTCCACAGAGTTTTATCATACCTGCGTTAGTACCGTCCTTGGTTATCCGGACAGAACTCATTCCTTCTTCCACAGAATTTTATCATTCCAGCGTGAGTACCGTCCTTGGTTATCCGGACAGAACTCATTCCTTCTTCCACAGAGTTTTATCATTCCAGCGTGAGTACCGTCCTTGGTTATCCGGACAGAACTCATTCCTTCTTCCACAGAATTTTATCATTCCAGCGTGAGTACCGTCCTTGGTTATCCGGACAGAACTCATTCCTTCTTCCACAGAGTTTTATCATTCCAGCGTGAGTACCGTCCTTGGTTATCCGGACAGAACTCATTCCTTCTTCCACAGAGTTTTATCATACCCGCGTGAGTACCGTCCTCGGTTATCCGGACAGAACTCATTCCTTCTTCCACAGAGTTTTATCATACCTGCGTGAGTACCGTCCTTGGTTATCCGGACAGAACTCATTCCTTCTTCCACAGAATTATATCATTCCAGCGTGAGTACCGTCCTTGGTTATCCGGACAGAACTCATTCCTTCTTCCACAGAGTTTTATCATACCTGCGTGAGTACCGTCCTTGGTTATCCGGACAGAACTCATTCCTTCTTCCACAGAGTTTTATCATACCTGCGTGAGTACCGTCCTTGGTTATCCGGACAGAACTCATTCCTTCTTCCACAGAGTTTTATCATACCTGCGTGAGTACCGTTCTTGGTTATCCGGACAGAACTCATTCTCTCTTCCACAGAGTTTTATCATACCTGCGTGAGTACCGTCCTTGGTTATCCGGACAGAACTCATTCCTTCTTCCACAGAATTTTATCATTCCAGCGTGAGTATCGTCCTTGGTTATCCGGACAGAACTCATTCCTTCTTCCACAGAGTTTTATCATACCTGCGTGAGTACCGTCCTTGATTATCCGGACAGAACTCATTCCTTCTTCCACAGAGTTTTATCATACCTGCGTGAGTACCGTCCTTGGTTATCCGGACAGAACTCATTCCTTCTTCCACAGAGTTTTATCATACCTGCGTGAGTACCGTCCTTGGTTATCCGGACAGAACTCATTCCTTCTTCCACAGAATTATATCATTCCAGCGTGAGTACCGTCCTTGGTTATCCGGACAAAACTCATTCCTTCTTCCACAGAATTTTATCATTCCAGCGTGAGTACCGTCCTTGGTTATCCGGACAGAACTCATTCCTTCTTCCACAAAGTTTTATCATACCTGCGTGAGGACCGTCCTTGGTTATCCGGACAGAACTCATTCCTTCTTCCACAGAATTTTATCATTCCAGCGTGAGTACCATCCTTGGTTATCCGGACAGAACTCATTCCTTCTTCCACAGAGTTTTATCATTCCAGCGTGAGTACCGTCCTTAGTTATCCGGACAGAACTCATTCCTTCTTCCACAGAGTTTTATCATACCTGCGTGAGTACCGTCCTTGGTTATCCGGACAGAACTCATTCCTTCTTCCACAGAATTTTATCATTCCAGCATGAGTACCATCCTTGGTTATCCGGACAGAACTCATTCCTTCTTCCACAGAGTTTTATCATTCCAGCGTGAGTACCGTCCTTGGTTATCCGGACAGAACTCATTCCTTCTTCCACAGAATTTTATCATTCCAGCGTGAGTACCGTCCTTGGTTATCCGGACAGAACTCATTCCTTCTTCCACAGAGTTTTATCATACTTGCGTGAGTACCGTCCTTGGTTATCCGGACAGAACTCATTCCTTCTTCCACAGAGTTTTATCATACTTGCGTGAGTACCGTCCTTGGTTATCCGGACAGAACTCATTCCTTCTTCCACAGAGTTTTATCATTCCAGCGTGAGTACCGTCCTTGGTTATCCGGACAGAACTCATTCCTTCTTCCACAGAGTTTTATCATACTTGCGTGAGTACCGTCCTTGGTTATCCGGACAGAACTCATTCCTTCTTCCACAGAGTTTTATCATACTTGCGTGAGTACCGTCCTTGGTTATCCGGACAGAACTCATTCCTTCTTCCACAGAGTTTTATCATACCTGCGTGAGTACCGTCCTTGGTTATCCGGACAGAACTCATTCCTTCTTCCACAGAGTTTTATCATTCCAGCGTGAGTACCGTCCTTGGTTATCCGGACAGAACTCATTCCTTCTTCCACAGAATTTTATCATTCCAGCGTGAGTACCGTCCTTGGTTATCCGGACAGAACTCATTCCTTCTTCCACAGAGTTTTATCATACCTGCGTGAGTACCGTCCTTGGTTATCCGGACAGAACTCATTCCTTCTTCCACAGAATTATATCATTCCAGCGTGAGTACCGTCCTTGGTTATCCGGACAGAACTCATTCCTTCTTCCACAGAGTTTTATCATACCTGCGTGAGTACCGTCCTCGGTTATCCGGACAGAACTCGTTCCTTCTTCCACAGAGTTTTATCATACCTGCGTGAGTACCGTCCTTGGTTATCCGGACAGAACTCATTCCTTCTTCCACAGAGTTTTATCATACCTGCGTGAGTACCGTTCTTGGTTATCCGGACAGAACTCATTCCTTCTTCCACAGAGTTTTATCATACCTGCGTGAGTACCGTCCTTGGTTATCCGGACAGAACTCATTCCTTCTTCCACAGAATTTTATCATTCCAGCGTGAGTACCGTCCTTGGTTATCCGGACAGAACTCATTCCTTCTTCCACAGAGTTTTATCATACCTGCGTGAGTACCGTCCTTGATTATCCGGACAGAACTCATTCCTTCTTCCACAGAGTTTTATCATACCTGCGTGAGTACCGTCCTTGGTTATCCGGACAGAACTCATTCCTTCTTCCACAGAGTTTTATCATACCTGCGTGAGTACCGTCCTTGGTTATCCGGACAGAACTCATTCCTTCTTCCACAGAATTATATCATTCCAGCGTGAGTACCGTCCTTGGTTATCCGGACAGAACTCATTCCTTCTTCCACAGAATTTTATCATTCCAGCGTGAGTACCGTCCTTGGTTATCCGGACAGAACTCATTCCTTCTTCCACAGAGTTTTATCATACCTGCGTGAGTACCGTCCTTGGTTATCCGGACAGAACTCATTCCTTCTTCCACAGAATTTTATCATTCCAGCGTGAGTACCATCCTTGGTTATCCGGACAGAACTCATTCCTTCTTCCACAGAGTTTTATCATTCCAGCGTGAGTACCGTCCTTGGTTATCCAGACAGAACTCATTCCTTCTTCCACAGAGTTTTATCATACCTGCGTGAGTACCGTCCTTGGTTATCCGGACAGAACTCATTCCTTCTTCCACAGAGTTTTATCATACCTGCGTGAGTACCGTCCTTGGTTATCCGGACAGAACTCATTCCTTCTTCCACAGAGTTTTATCATTCCAGCGTGAGTACCGTCCTTGGTTATCCGGACAGAACTCATTCCTTCTTCCACAGAGTTTTATCATACCTGCGTGAGTACCGTCCTTGGTTATCCGGACAGAACTCATTCCTTCTTCCACAGAGTTTTATCATACCTGCGTGAGTACCGTCCTTGGTTATCCGGACAGAACTCATTCCTTCTTCCACAGAGTTTTATCATTCCAGCGTGAGTACCGTCCTTGGTTATCCGGACAGAACTCATTCCTTCTTCCACAGAATTTTATCATTCCAGCGTGAGTACCGTCCTTGGTTATCCGGACAGAACTCATTCCTTCTTCCACAGAGTTTTATCATACTTGCGTGAGTACCGTCCTTGGTTATCCGGACAGAACTCATTCCTTCTTCCACAGAGTTTTATCATACTTGCGTGAGTACCGTCCTTGGTTATCCGGACAGAACTCATTCCTTCTTCCACAGAGTTTTATCATACCTGCGTGAGTACCGTCCTTGGTTATCCGGACAGAACTCATTCCTTCTTCCACAGAGTTTTATCATTCCAGCGTGAGTACCGTCCTTGGTTATCCGGACAGAACTCATTCCTTCTTCCACAGAGTTTTATCATACTTGCGTGAGTACCGTCCTTGGTTATCCGGACAGAACTCATTCCTTCTTCCACAGAGTTTTATCATACTTGCGTGAGTACCGTCCTTGGTTATCCGGACAGAACTCATTCCTTCTTCCACAGAGTTTTATCATACCTGCGTGAGTACCGTCCTTGGTTATCCGGACAGAACTCATTCCTTCTTCCACAGAGTTTTATCATTCCAGCGTGAGTACCGTCCTTGGTTATCCGGACAGAACTCATTCCTTCTTCCACAGAGTTTTATCATACTTGCGTGAGTACCGTCCTTGGTTATCCGGACAGAACTCATTCCTTCTTCCACAGAGTTTTATCATACTTGCGTGAGTACCGTCCTTGGTTATCCGGACAGAACTCATTCCTTCTTCCACAGAGTTTTATCATACCTGCGTGAGTACCGTCCTTGGTTATCCGGACAGAACTCATTCCTTCTTCCACAGAGTTTTATCATACCTGCGTGAGTACCGTCCTTGGTTATCCGGACAGAACTCATTCCTTCTTCCACAGAGTTTTATCATTCCAGCGTGAGTACCGTCCTTGGTTATCCGGACAGAACTCATTCCTTCTTCCACAGAGTTTTATCATACTTGCGTGAGTACCGTCCTTGGTTATCCGGACAGAACTCATTCCTTCTTCCACAGAGTTTTATCATACCTGCGTGAGTACCGTCCTTGGTTATACGGACAGAACTCATTCCTTCTTCCACAGAGTTTTATCATACCTACGTGAGTACCGTCCTTGGTTATCCGGACAGAACTCATTCCTTCTTCCACAGAATTTTATCATTCCAGCGTGAGTACCGTCCTTGGTTATCCGGACAGAACTCATTCCTTCTTCCACAGAGTTTTATCATTCCAGCGTGAGTACCGTCCTTGGTTATCCGGACAGAACTCATTCCTTCTTCCACAGAGTTTTATCATACCTGCGTGAGTACCGTCCTCGGTTATCCGGACAGAACTCGTTCCTTCTTCCACAGAGGTTTATCATTCTTTCGTGGGTGGCCGTCCTGGCTATCCGGACAGAACCCATTCCTTCGTCCATAGAGTTAATTTATTCTAGCGTGAATGGTCAGATTCCTTTCACCTTCCTATTCATAAGTAACTAACATTCCGTCACATAACCAACAATTCATTTTAACACTGTCTCCATACCCCAGGTCCTGTGGTGGAATGGTGTTTGTTTGCTCTGGCATCGTCTAGGGGAGGGAGCCTAGCGAGCTATGAGGACGATGTCCAGGTCTCTTTTAAAACATTTACTAGTATAATTGTAGTATCACCAAGTGTGAGTTATTAGGACGATGTACAGGTCTCTTTGGAGACATTTTACTGCTATAATTGTAGTATCACCAAGTGTGAGTTATTAGGACGATGTCCAGGTCTCTTTTGAGACATTTACTGCGGTAATTGTAGTATCACCAAGTGTGAGCTATGAGGACGATGTCCAGGTCTCTTTTGAGACATTTACTGCTAAAAGTTAGTATCACCAAGTGTGAGCTATGAGGACGATGTCCAGGTCTCTTGTGAGTCATTTATTGCTATAATTATAGTACCACCAAGTGTGGGCTATGAGGACAATGTCCAGGTCTCTTTCGAGACATACTACTGAAATTGTAGTATCACCAAGTGTGGGTTATGAAAAGTTGTACAGATCTCGTTTGAGACACCTTCTATTTTAGTTACCATACAGTTTGAGCTACGAGGATGATGTCCAGGTCTAAGTTATGGTGAAATATCAGGAACAATATAATTAATGATTTTGTAGTATCACCAATTACCATACAGTGTGAGCTACGAGGATGATGTCCAGGTCTAAGTTATGGTAGAATACCAGGGTAAGCTAATTAAGAGAAGAAGCTGACCTCTATAAAGCAGCACTAATATAAACATTTTATTACAGAACAATACAATTAATGATCTTTGTCTTCTATAAAGACTTACCTATGTTTCTTTACGCAATTATTTTCGGCTCAGTGTTATTTGAGTTAACTTACATTTGTTTATGTTACTGTGATTGTTTCTATTTGTATTTATTTACAGCAATGATGTCTAATTGACACTTATATTGTGGTTTTTCATTTGTTTGCTCTTACATTACTTTATTATTGCATATGCCTGTTGCCTGCTGGTTATTTATTTCAGGTATAATAACTGTGTCCCACTTCTAGAGACGGTGGTTTATAAAAGATATATTATGATTTACAAAGATAAATACGGAGAAATATTAGTCTGTGCAACCCAGATTTATACTCCTTTCTATTTGAAGATGTGGTCTGTTACAGTATTTGACCAGTGGTTTAATACAGAGCCACATGATGCTTTACTAGCCGCTATGTTCCGATGTGACGAGCGCCGTTCCTGTGCCGAGCGCCGGTATCAAGCATCACACATACAGCCTGTGGACTTGTACAATCCACACTACCATTTACATTATTGTTTGTATATTGACATATCTCTGATTATTTGTACTTGCAGTAATAAATGCATGAGAGTGGTAGTTACTCTTTTGGAAGGAATCTACTTAGTTTCACTCCTAACGTCCCCTCTCTTTTCCTTTCATGACAGCCACTTCGAATTACGATCATTTTGGGGTTACATTCTTTCATCTTTACATTTTTACAAACACAACGTAGTTTTGGGTCCTAATCACTAGTCGGTTTCGTTACAATATATATATATATATATATATATATATATATATATATATATATATATATATATATATATATATATATACAGGGTGGCTCTGGAAACGAAATACCAATACATATTTTTATTTATTGCATTAACAATTTCATTTTCATGTAGGTACTATACAGGGTGTCATCTGTCAAATTCAAGCAATACAACTGTTTCAAATTTTGTAAAAGTGCTCATGGCACTCTGTAAGTAGCTAAAAATTATTACTTTTATTTTGCCTCTCTTTCGCAAACGAAACGCATGTAAACAATAATTTTGGACTTTTTAGATGCAGTTTTTAACATTTTTGTATTTACACTGTTTTTCCTATGGTCCACAAAAAGTGTAGACACACGGTATATATATATATATATATATATATATATATATATATATATATATATATATATATATATATATATTTATATACTCTATATCTCCCAGTTATCCCCACGTCATCAATTTCTGATGCAAGAATTACAAAACTTTTACCCATCATCTTTGTTGTACACACATGGCATATATGAGACTTTTATTCACTGTCTCATTGTCGTCGTATATATAAGGTATAAGTTATCTCCGCCTAACCAACGGTAAAAAATGAAATAGAAACTGTATTGTAACCGCGGTAACGAGTAGCATTTTCAAATATTTGAATATTCATGTCATTATGTCATTCATGTGATTAAGGTGATTTTGGCGTCGATAATAATTTGTGCTTCGTTGTGTGTTGGTCATTTTGTTAATTCTTGGGATTATATATATTGTGCATTTTGCTATTACAAAGACGGTGTTTCTAAGATTTCCGACAATTATTGCAACATATTGATTTTGGACAATAAAACGAGGTAAATTTCATCCATTATACTTATATCGTATGACGTCATCAATTCCCTCCCACCTTTGGCGATTTGAACCATATGTTTACTATTTATATTGATGACGTGGGGATCAAATCGTGGAAACGGACTTTATATATATATATATATATATATATATATATATATATATATATATATATATATAAGACTCCCGATTATCCGAAACCGGATTATCCGAACTCCGTTTTATCCGAAATAAATGCGAAAATTCAATTCTCCGGTTTATCCGAAAGGCGGTTTAAAAAATTTCCCTATTATCCGAAGCGAACGCATTGAGTTATGAAATCGCCCTCACTCTACTACTGGTGACTATGATAAAGTCGATAAAGCCTTACATTTATGGTTTACCCAACAACGTTCACGAGGTATTCCATTATCTGGTTCAATTCTCCAGCAGAAGGCGATAGAAATTAGTGAAGATCTTCCAGTAATCGAAGCACCTGATAAGTTTAAAGCAATAAATGAAAATATTACTCGGGAAGATATTGATGCTTGGGTACAGCTAGAAAAGGATGAGAGTGCAAATGCAAAGGAGAGAGTCAAATGCAGATCTGATTGAACTAACAACCGAGAGCAACGAAAATGAAAGTGAAAACGAGAATAGTGAGTAGGAAGAATGTCAGATAGAAAAAATATTGCATAGAGAAGGAGTGGAATGCTTGAGTAAGGCACTATTATGTATATGTTGAACAACAACCAGAAGCTAGTCCAACAGACGTGCTTCTTAATAAAATAATAATAATAATAATAATAATAATAATAATAATAATAATAATAATAATAATAATAATAATAATAATACTTTATTTTCCGTGATGTAATACATATGAAAATTGTCATAGAAATGCAAGTAAATATTATATTAGGTCAGATTGATAAATATTCGTCCAAGCTATAAAAACATTTTTCAATGAGAAAATTTTTAAACTTAATTTTAAAATTTGTGGTATTCTTACATGATTTGATGGTAGGTGGTATTTTGTTGAAAATGTCCACGCTCATGATGTTCGGCAAATTCCGAGCACATTTGTACCTGGTTAGAGGTTTACGCAATTTTTCCTTGTTTCTAGTACTAATATTAGAGATATTAAAATTTGAATCAAATTTATCTTTATTTTTCAATACATAGATCCCAATTTCAAGAATATATAAGGACACTATTGTCAATATTTTATATTTTTTTTAAATAAGGCATGCAAGATTCATAATTCGGGATACCTGAAATGCTTCTAATTATTCGTTTTTGATTAAAGAAAACTGTTTTACTATACGAGGATGCACCCCACAAATATATACCGTAACGGAGATTGGACTCTACCACAGAATGGTAAAAAATTAAAAGTTGGAAAGATGGAAGGATATTGCAGCTAAAAAACTATACCAACTTAGGTCAAAAAATTGACATTGGATTCGTTTATATATTAACTAAATAAATATGTAAATACATACGATCTAATATATGTATTGTAAAATAATGTTTTGTTCATCAAATACACTGACTTGTCCAGTTCTTACAAACTCGCCTTCAACCGAAATTTTGATTATCCGAAACGGATTCGGTCCCGAGCATTTCGGATAATCGGGAGTCTACATAATCAAAATTTGTACAATAATGTACCTAGTTTTTTATTAATTATTTTTTGCATTGCTTTATCTACGTATATTTTCAATTATTGGTGACAAGAGTTATTTTAAAATATTTACCTATATTTTTTTATAAATGCTGAAAAACATAAATTTATGCGACTCCAATTAATTGCGAAGTCCACTGTTTGAGAATAAAATCATCTCTATATTTGTAATTTTGTTATACTTACTGATCTAGTAATTTTAGAAAAAATTTGTTTAGAATTAAAACTACATAATATGATACTAATGCCTAATTGTACCAACAAGCCTTAAATTTTAAGCGAATATTAAACAGAAAATGACAATTGAAATTTTGATTTTGATGCAATATTTTCAATTTCAGAAACACTTAAAATTCAAGCTGCGTTGGTGAAACCAGCCATATAACGATTTTTTTACATGATATTAATATTTACGGCGGGATCTAGATTAGGTATTCTTCAGATTTTGTATTTTTAAATTGAGTGAAATAAGGTACCTGAGACAAATAATGCCTAGCCTTTGTTAAGGGAATAACATTTATATTACTTGCACCGGTGTTATTTTTCTAATAGATAACGGTTATATAAAGGTAAATCAGAAGTGCCATCTCGTTTGCACTGCCATATTGTCAATAGCTTCGAGTTTGTTGTGGAAATTGTTTGTAGTCCATTTTATGAAAACTCGACAAACAGTAAATTTTATTCAAATCTTTTAATTTTCTTTGTTGTTGATGTGCTTCATTTTCTCTTTGTATCTTATAATTTGTAAAGCAAGATTATTTTTATTGTTTTGAAAATAAATTTTTAAACACAAGTGCTATTTATATTTATATTACTACCCCGAGGAAAATAAGGCACAGCAAATTTGGTGTCAAAAAATATGAATCAAGCTATAAAAAATAACAATTTGAAAAGAATATCGGAGCCATGGTTTTGCTATAACTGTAATATAATGCACACGGTGCCTCAAACGGTACCATGAAGAGTGTGTTGGGACTTACTATATAGAAAGACTTTTTGTATGCCCAGATGCCTCAGTTCTCAATTTAGATTAGGATTATGCCACAAGTTTATTTAAACCTAGTAAAAGAGTATTATTACTGATTGATTTCCCAAAATGATTCATTTTTTTCAGTGACCTTATTTGCCACAGTTTAATATGGCGTATTTTTATATAAAAATTGGTTTGAAAAATGGTGATTTTTAAACTTGTTACCTCCCGTCATACCGTAGGTAAGGGAGGTATTGTAATCGTGCCAAAAATTCGATGATGAATTTTCAGTAAATGAGCACGAATTAGGATCCCCACAACACGTTTTTACTATTTTTACGTTGATGTCTGTGTGTATGTGTATGTGTGTGTGTGACGATTTTTTTTTCATTTTCCGTATTGATTAGATTTTGAGTAAAATTGAATAAATGAAAGTGATACTTTACTTGAAGCCCAAAACAGTTTTTAATGAAAAACTATATTAAAATATAATCCAAAACTTTTTAATTCACTCTTCATGATTTAGGGTCTCTAAATTCAAATCATAAAGCTAAACATTGCAAGGTCCAAACTTTAGGTTTATGATTTAGTTTGACGTCATAAACTTCACCAAGGAGAACTAGCCTGAAATGATATAGATATATACACCCATCTTTATTTAGTATCCACTTGGTGGATTCGGCTTTTTAAACAAATGCGAGAAGCACGTGGAGACTGTCATAACTTAATTGCTGAAATATAACCAATAATGCCAAGCGAATGACAGTTTCACGGCGAACAGGTCTCTTGTTGAGTACTGCTCTACCGATATTTTAATCTTATTTTTGAAGCATTTACACAGATGTCTGTATATATCAAAACTAATTTTCAGGTAATTTATACTTACATTTATGAATGACTTACTTAAACCTAAACAAAAACCATAAACCTAATTTTCATTTGTGAATGCATCTTTATATTAATGAGAACGACATATTAGATATTTATAAAATTGATAAACCGGAAATACTACTTTACAGGAAGCTATAAACAGATTCTCTTGAAAAAATAAATTAAAACATGATCCAAAACTTCTCAAATTTGGTATTTAAAACACGTGTATAATTTGAAGCAACATTATATTTTGACTATACCTATATGATAAACCAGAAGTGGTACTTAATTTGAAGCTTTTAACAAATTTTCGAAGAAAAACATAATAAAATATAATCCAAAATTTGTTATTACAGATTTTTCTATTTATTGGAACAACAAATTAGATTTTGTTTACGAACGATCAACCGGAAGTGATACTTTACTTAAAGTTCATTGCTATTTCAAACATGGAATTGACGGGATGTCATGTGTTGGCCACATCAGATTTTTTAAATTAATAAAAAAAACAAAGATTAATATGAACAAAGCATTTTCAATGAAGATTGGTGGACTTTATTTGCCTCCATTTAAATAATAATAATAAATTATAATAATGTAACGGACAACGGACGTCGCCGCCGCGCCGCCGCCGACACGCGATTGAGTGTCTATTTTTAGATGACGTAAACACTGCAGGTAACTTGACGAAGTAAACAGACCTTCCAGACTTGTTTAATTACTTGGGTGACGTGTTATATTGTATTTTTGATGTTTTTATCTAGAATAATGTTCTAGTAATTTACAAACACCGGAGTATATAAGCCCTGTTAGTGATGGCATTGGACAGTCTGATATAAACAAGCGTCGTGAAGTAAATAGTTGGTGACATAAACAAGCAGTCGACGAGTAGTGAACATAAATAAATGTAGTTATATAAATAAATGAGATAAATATTTTTTAAATAAATAATCTTAGTGTTTAAGTTCTTTATAATATTCAGTCTTTAAATTAGTATTTAATATTTGTTTAACCATAGTAATAGTTATTTTAATTATTTTTTGAATATTTCTTTATCATTTAATAAACTTTATTTTCATTAATAATAATTCTTTGATTTTTACACTTCATCCAAATAAATAAAAACGTTACAATAATTATAATGAAGAATAATAAAATAATGCTATAGACACAGATGATCATATATAGGTATTTAACGGATTTTGAAAATAAATACTAAATATTATTAAAATAATGGGATATTACGTCGACGTTATTAATGATATCCACAGTACCATCTCTCATTATGGCATATATTCAATTTTCAATATGTTTGCAATTTAATATTTTTAATGATCAACAGAAAATAATGAAACATCATTTGCACGTGGAGATATCATCTTTCGCATATGTAGCACCCTTTAAATGAATATTGGATAAATTAGTAGATAATTAACAGTGTGCGTTGTCGATTATATGTTATGAGACGAGATAATTGCTTATATTTTATTCATTTCCATATGCAGCAACGCGGAAATACAATTAACTCGTAATTAAAATCCTTTATTAATTCCTGTTTTATATTCAATGTGACGCGCTATTGTGTACAAAAAGTAAACCCATGGAAAATATAGTTTCATAAAAATAAAATATATAAAATAATTAAATCTGTTATATTTAAATGAAGATGGATATGAATACGACTCCCGGTAATTGTACAAATTTTTTAAATGAAATCAAAATCTTATATTTGCTGAAAAATACTTTTTTGCCGATTGACATTAATAGTTAAAAGTGCGATTTTCAGTAGTGCCGGTTTCTTAATTTTTATGAGGGTACATACGAGTATGATACTACTTTCATTTTATTATTATAAAAATACATGTTACAGTAAAAGAATTCAAAATTAAGTCAACTAGTAAGTTTATTAGCAAATATTATCCCAAATATGTGAAAAATAAGATACTGACCCACTGTCATTGTCGGTGACACTGATAAAAAATAACGATATTCGTACGGCATTGAATCTAGGTAATATGTCTGAATTAAAAAATAAACTTACGTTACAGCGAAAGTATTGTCAACAACGAGCATCATATTAAAATGGATTATTCTAACTTAGTCGAAACAATATGAATTTTTGAAAGACAAGCGTGTTATATCCATCCTTATCGCACACGCTTCTTGTGAGAGAGATAAATATATGTCAATCTGTTAATTCGTTCATTATACAGATGTCCTTAATCGGACATCTTTAAAAAATTTACGGTATATATATATATATATATATATATATATATATATATATATATATATATATATATATATATACCGGGTGGCGCTCGAAATCCGTTACATAGGCATTTAACATGGAATAACCGTTTTTCCTAGCGCATTGCTCCCCAAATTATTTTAGATAAAAAATCTTCAAATAAAAGTTGTAGAACATAAAATTTTGCATTTGAATCAATAAGCAAAATTAATTTTGCATGCTTTGTAACAGCAGAAATTAGGTATGAAAATGTCGAAAATCTACTCAAAAGCAGTGGTAGCCATGGAATTAACAAAAAGCTTAACAAACAAACGTGTGTTCATCTGTCATAAAATTTAATTTACTTTTTATTATTTAATAAAATTATCACAACGTAAAATTCTTAAACAGAATAATAATTTAATTCTTCTATACTGTTCAAATACTCATTTTTCTTGACAAAAAATCACAATATTTCACATTCACTGAGAAAAATGAAAGTTTTGAATGAAATAGATTCACTATTTTCAATTTTTCTATTTTGATTCAAAGTAATATATTTTGATTAAAAAAATATAGTTTTGAAATAAATTTTTGAGCAATTTTGTTAAAAAATATTTTGTTTTAAATTTATATTTTGTTTCAATATATCAACACTTTGAGTCAAATGCCTTTTTTCATTTGAATTTGCTCATTTGAAACAAAAAAATTAAATTTTGAATTAAAACTGTATACTTTTTTTACAAAAATAAAATAGTTTTAATTTAAAACTTATATACATTCGTTGAAATTGTGAACATGTTTAGTACAAAATATAAACGTATCATCCTTACAAATTTTTTTTTACTCAACTCAAAACTAAATGTTTTCCATAAAAACCAATACTTCTGCTTACAAAATTGTTCTTATTTGAGATAAAACCAAACATTTTCAATGAAAATATAAACTTCTTGTTATAAAATAAAACTAAACGTTTTCGGAAAAAACCTAAACTTCTTTTTACAAAATTTTTCGTATTCATTACAAAACTTTACGTTTTACATGCAGATAGTCTCAGTTTGAAGAACAGTACAAACGCGGTACAAACACTACATATTTGAACTGCGTCATCTGCACAATCCACGCTAGATAGGCAGCAACGCAACATGTTCGTAAACAAATCTAATTTTGTTGAATAGTGTAAAAGTGTATAGTTGTATGCAGAATTGATCGGTAAATATAAATTCAAATAATTTATAAATGTATTTATTGAATTTGAAATGATAATACCATTTTTGTTCTTTTAGTGGTGTTTTTCGACATGGATGTTAATGAGCTTCTAACCTCGGCATTTTCACAACTAATTCGAATTTTCACTGGTACAGAACATGAAATAGATGAAAATTATTTACTTGAAATGAGTGATGACATGGTTAAGGAAATAACTCCAAAAATTGGCCCAAGAGCAAAATTTTTAAGAAATTTGAACACGTACAAAATATTAGCGAAACCAATGATAATATTACCCGAAAATTCTGATACTTTGCATGTGTTTTTATGGTTTTTAATATTCAAATTAGTTGCAGGATATTAAAATAATCTCCGACAACGATAGACTTTCCTTAGAATCTGTAGATATAACAACACCGACTGAAAGTGATTACAATTCAACCAGCACATCTGGTTCAATGTATCAAATTCCGACATTGACATGTAATTAAATGTAAATTATTTTTTGTATACCTGTATATATCCTATAAATAAATATAAGCAATTTATATAAAAAATATTTTTTTTCTGAGAAAATACCTATTATTTTATTAAAACTTAAAAGTTTTTCTTCAAAACAATATTGTATTTCATTCAAAATATAGTATATTCGTTTTAACTTTTACATGAAAATGAACACAGTTTTCATTTAAAAGTATTACAATTCCTATGAAAAAATATTTCATTTATATGTAAACTTAATTCGTGTTTATTGAACATTAACGATTTCAGTACAAAACGCTTTGTTTCAATAAACATTTGATTTCAAATATGATGTATTTTGGATAAAGAACTTACTAATTTGCAACCAAACTGTATACGTTTTAGTCAAATAAATAAATTGTTTACTTTAAAATATTTTCCGTTTTCGTTGAAGTAGTTTACGGTTTCAACTAAAACTTGGTGTTTAAAACTTTAAATTTCTTTACAGAAAACGGGATTGTTTTCGCCATATAGAAAACGATAAATATTTTGAATCAATGTTATTCTTTTTGAATCAACACTCTACTTCTCTCAGTGTTTAAATCGTCACATTTGTTTGTCTTTTTTGTTTTAATTTCATGGCTAGCACTATTAAACTGAAATTTTCAAAATTTTCATATTCAATTTCTGGAGTTACTGAACATACGAAATGAATTTTGTTTACTGATTTACATGCAGAATTTTATGTGAAGATTTTTTTTCTAAAATAATTTGGCGAGCTAGGAAAAACGGTTTTCCCATGGTAAATGCCTATGTAACGGATTTTGAGCGCCACCCGGTATATATATATATATATATATATATATATATATATATATATATATATATATATATATATATATATATTCAAAACTATTCAATATTATTTTACGAATTTTGGTATCATGGGATTTTCCAACATGCCCGTTTCAACTAAAATGTTTTCAAAGCAGTAGCATTTCCGGTTTAACCGGAAGTAGACCCTAACATTCTTATTTTAAATGAATTGCTAAATTTTTTATTTTACCGTTGAATTCAGCAGAAAATTTTACATATGAAACCATAAAAAAAATTTACTCATGCTCAACCACTTCCGGCGTAATTCAACTTTTTTTGATTTTTTATCTAAAAACGGCCACTTCTTTATCACTCTATCTCGAGAACGGAATCGAATGTCTATAATCTGTAAGAACAGTTTTATAAAGAAAGCTTTTGTTTACAATAATAAACTACCGGCGTAATTAAACTATTTTTGATTTTTCATCTAAAATAAAGGTAGTTTGTGTAACACGTTTTATTTTGAAAGTTGATAGATTTTTAGTAAAACGGAAAATATTTAATTTGCATTTATTTACATTAGTTATTAAATTTAATTGAAGAGTGGACCATGGTGGAAAAAGAAGAAAATTGTGTTTAGTACCTTTTTATTATTTTTTATTTTAATGAATTATTATGAATTACTATCATATTGAATACAAAATACGAAGTAAACAGAAAAAGAAAATATAACATAAAGCTAAAACAAAAAGTTCACACCCAACTAAACTAGACTTATAAACAAATACTAACATATACAATTTAAATATTTTCCATTTTCCTAAAAATCTATCAACTTTCAACATAGGACATGCTACACAAACTACCCCTATTTTTCAACGAAGAATTCATTCAAATAATAAAAAATGGGTGTTCCGTTTAAAAAAATTGAGTTTTTTGAATTTTGTGAACTAACTTTACGTTCACGTAGAAATTACAATTTTCAAAAATAGTCGATTATTAAATGTTATTATTGTAAACAAAAGCTTTCTTTATAAAACTGTTCTTACAGATTATAGACATTCGATTCCGTTCTCGAGATAGAGTGATAAAGAAGTGGCCGTTTTTAGATAAAAAATCAAAAAAAGTTGAATTACGCCGGAAGTGGTTGAGCATGAGTAAATTTTTTTTATGGTTAAATATGTAAAATTTTCTGCTGAATTCAACGGTAAAATAAAAAATTTAGCATTCCATTTAAAATAAGCAAGTTAGGGTCTACTTCCGGTTAAACCAGAAATTCTACTGCTTTGAAAATATTTTACTTGAAACGGGAAAACTCCATGATGATGATGATGATGATACCAAATTTCGTAAACTAATATTGAATAGTTTTTAAAATAACGATAGGGTAGGCTCGTTCTGTACAACCTGTATATATATTGTAAAATTGACTTAAACAAAAAAAAAAAAAATGGAAATCGAAATTTTGACAGCAATATTCATTTACTCATATGACGTTTTGTTTCGATACGATATTGTCAATTTTAGGAGCACTTAAAATTTAAGCGTTAGCTTGCAACAGTTTATTTAAACATAAATATATATTTTTATTACTCTGGAAATAGATTAATTTGTGATACTAATTATTACCAAACCCCTTCTTTGATAGGAAAATGAATTTAACATAAAGTATTTCATAGAATAGTAAAAAAATTGTAACTGTTTAATGAATAACAATTAAAGTATAATTCACAACAAAAAAAAAAAAAAATTAACATAGCGGTAGAACTAATGTCAGTGGTAGTGGCCTGGGTAAAAGATAGATTGCGTTATAGCAAATGTATTCGTTCACATCCAAAAATTAAGAAAATTAGTAGTAGCACAGTGGCAATGGCAGCGGTAGGTGTTTGCAAACTCCAAACTTCTACGTTGCCACTACGCTACCGCTTAATTTTTTTGCTTTGTACGGAGATTGGCACACCCAGCAATGGGTAATATGCCATGATGATATATTTATTTATTTATTTTAATTTTTTTGACAGTATTGACGTTTATTGACATCTGATTTCTGATTTCATCAGATAAACTGAGCAATAGAAAAAGGATCATTTTGTGGTGTGCCTCAGACGTTGCGCTATATAAACAAACTTATTAATAAACTTTTCACAATTAAAAGTGAACACGTAACTTTACCATTTTCGCTTATTTCAAACGCAATTTGTGCCTTCGCATTTTCTTTTTTTGACAGAATTTTAAATTCCCTTAATCTCTTCGCTTATCTCACACAATGGAGTGCTTGTGGATAAGTGTAATTAATAAGTCATCATCTATGTCAGTTGCTTTTTGTGCAAAAATAAAATGACAGCTATAACTGTCAACCTTGCACCCTAGTAATTTATAATAAAAATTTCTAGAAACTATAATTTCAATAATTTTTCATTGTGAACGGAAATAATTTTTACTATATATTTTTTACACTACCGCTAATTTTTTTTAATTCTGAATGGGCCTTAAGACTTTCTAGGCTGTCAATGTAGATTAAGGGGTATTAAAAAAAAATATATATTTTTGTGTTTGTAATAACAAATTTAATATTCAGATGAAGTTTAATTGCTACTGCCGGTTGTCTATTTGTTACCAAAAACTAATCTGCTCTTTTGTATGTTAGCGAAAGGAAAAAATTGTAAAATAGCCTTCTAATGTAGCTTTTGTCCGACTTTGCATCTTACAGTTTTCGAGATCTCCATAGAAGGCACGTTATTTGGGACATTCTGTATTACATAATTGTATCTTTATTATTCTAAAGCACCTTTATTTTTATGAGTTTTGTTTTCCTATTAAAGTGTTTAGGTGTGTGTTGTGAGAATAACAGTTTGAAATCTGTGAACACGAAAGTATATAATTCAGTTTGCCGGGAACCGATGCACAAACTTGATAAAAGTTAGTAAGTTGATCCAGTGCCATGCCAGTGCCATTCGATCCGACGGAAAGAAAATTTGCGCGAGCATTCCGATAATTGGATACGTGATAATTGAAATCAGATTTACGTCCCTTAATTGCCATCATTTACCAGTGAAACACTACACGCACCCGATTACATCAAGGAATTAACAGCGATATCACACATACTGTTGACAAACTATTTATAGTATTGATGTTCATTATATCAATTATTAAGAGTACATATAAGATTGAAGTCGGAATAATATTAAAAAAGGTTATTTATGTAACGCGTGTGTAAAGTTAATGTTTTTTAGTCGAAACGGAAATTCATTACATAAAAAAAATCTGATGTGGCCAACACATGACCTCCCGTCAATTCCATGTTTGAAATAGCAATGAGCTATAAGTAAAGTATCAGTTCCGGTTGATCGTTTGTAAACAAAATCTAATTTGTTCCAATAATGTGGAAAAACTATATTAAATATCATTTTTTCTCATTTAATGTTATTATAAATATTAAAGAATTTTTTATTCTCCATACGATTTGACTGCATTTTATACTTAATATGAAATGGATATAGAGTTAAAAAATCTGTTGTGGCACATAACCTCCCATCAATCCCATGTTTAAAATAGCAATGAACTGCCGATTGATCGTTTGTAAACAAAATCTAATTTCTCGTTCCAAGAAATAGAAAAGTCTGTAATACCAAATTTTGGATTACATTTTATTTTGTTTTTCTTCGAAAAATTTTTAAGAGCTCCAAATTAAGTACCACTTCAATTCCGGTTTATCATATAGGTATAGTTAAAATCTAATATTGTTTCAAATTATACACGAATTTTAAATACCAAATTTGAGAAGTTTTTAATCATGTTTTAATACATTTTTCAAGAAAATCTGTTTATAGCTTCCTGTAAACTAATACTTCTGGTTTATCAATTTTAGAAAACATCTAGTATGTTGTTCTCATTAATATAAAAGTCTTAAATACCAAATTTGAAAGTTTTGGAATATATCAATATATTTTTCATAAAAATCTGTTCAGAGCTGTAAAGTATCACTTCCGATTAATCAATTTTAGAAAAAAATCTAACATGTCATTCCTATTAATATAAAAGTCTATACCAAATTTGAAAAGTTTTCGATTGTATCAATATATTTCTCATGAAAATCTGTTCAGAGCTTCAAATAAAGTATCACTTCCGGTTTATCAACTGTATCCAAAATCTAATATGTTGTTCCCCTTCATATAAAAGTCGTAAATACTAAATTTGACAAGTTTTGGATTATATCATAATAAATTTTTCTCGAGAATCTGTTCAGAGTAACACTTCTGGTTGATTAATTTTAGTCAAAATCTAATATGTTGTTTCCCATGATATAAAGTCTTAAATACTAAAATTTAAAAGTTTTGGATTATATTTTAATATAGTTTTTCATTAAAAACTGTTATGTGCTTCAAATAAAGTATCACTCCCATTTATCCAATTTTACCCAAAATCTAATCAACTCGTAACATGAATGCAGGAAGCTTAAATACGGATAATAGATATATTTGGAAGATATATTTGGAAGAGTTGTCGTGGACGAAAAAAATCGTCACACACACACACACGCACACGCACACGCACACGCACGCACGCACGCACGCACGCACGCACACGCACACGCACGCGCACGCGCACGCGCACGCGCACGCGCACGCGCACACGCACACGCACACGCACACGCACACGCACACGCACACGCACACGCACACGCACACGCACACGCACACGCACACACACACACACACACACACACACACACACACACACACACACACACACACACACACACACACACACACACACACACACACACACACACACACACACACACACACACACACACACACACACACACACACACACACACACACACACACACACACACACACACACACACACACACACACACACACACACACACACACACACACACACACACACACACACACACACACACACACACACACACACACACACACACACACACACACACACACACACACACACACACACACACACACACACACACACACACACACACACACACACACACACACACACACACACACACACACACACACACACACACACACACACACACACACACACACACACACACACACACACACACACACACACACACACACACACACACACACACACACACACACACACACACACACACACACACACACACACACACACACACACACACACACACACACACACACACACACACACACACACACACACACACACACACACACACACACACACACACACACACACACACACACACACACACACACACACACACACACACACACACACACACACACACACACACACACACACACACACACACACACACACACACACACACACACACACACACACACACACACACACACACACACACACACACACACACACACACACACACACACACACACACACACACACACACACACACACACACACACACACACACACACACACACACACACACACACACACACACACACACACACACACACACACACACACACACACACACACACACACACACACACACACACACACACACACACACACACACACACACACACACACACACACACACACACACACACACACACACACACACACACACACACACACACACACACACACACACACACACACACACACACACACACACACACACACACACACACACACACACACACACACACACACACACACACACACACACACACACACACACACACACACACACACACACACACACACACACACACACACACACACACACACACACACACACACACACACACACACACACACACACACACACACACACACACACACACACACACACACACACACACACACACACACACACACACACACACACACACACACACACACACAGACATCATCGTAAAAATCTGGTGTGGCCAACACAATATCTCCCGCCATTTAGAGCCCGAGTCACAAAATAGATTAAGTTAATTCTCATATTTGGATTAGTGAATTTTACTCTAATTTTGACAGTTTATTTCTTAATTTAAAATATAGTCTAATCTAATTTTTTATACTCCTCAACAGGATTAAATCCCAATTACAGAATGGGTTCACATTCACACACACCGATGCCTTAGTGGGTGGGATTCGAACCCCGTGCCCCGAGGGCACTCATAAGACATGAGGTGTTGCTCTAACTATTGAACCACCGGAGCCGGAGCTATAATAAAATGAAGATCAAATTTTAAATACCGGGATAGAATAGAATTCACTAATCTAAAAATGCGGATTAGCTTAAACATTTTTGTGAATCGTTAATTTTTATTAATCTAAATACCTAGGTACCTACATATTTACTTATGTTAGAAACTGTATTGAATTCCTTTTCTATTGTTCTACTTACTTTTTTCGTCGCTAATATTATTTTGATATGATTAGTTCTTTGATAGTTTAAATTATAGATAATTTTATAAATTTATCCATAAAATATATAGAAAAAATATTAATGCAAATCTATAGTAAATTTAATAATCTTTAATTCTTATAATAACATTAATCTCGAAAAAATAACATTTAAAGGAATTTTTCGAAGAAAAAATATTTTGAACTTCTAGTAAAGTGCCATTTCCGGTTATCCTATTTTCATCGAAATCTAATCGGCTCTTTCCATTACATAAAAAGTTCGAAATACAAGGTTTCAAAATTTTCTGAATGATAGTATTTGAGTTAGAGTGGAGGATTCACTCATACATACACACACACATACGTACATACGCACATACACATACACACATACACACATACACACATACACACATACACACATACACACATACACACATACACACATACACACATACACACATACACACATACACACATACACACATACACACATACACACATACACACATACACACATACACACATACACACATACACACATACACACATACACACATACACACATACACACATACACACATACACACATACATACACACATACACATACACACATACATACACACATACACATACATTTATACATAACACATACACATACACACATACACACACACATACATACAAACAGACATCATCGTGAAAATGTTAAAATTGGATTCTAGGGACCTTAAAACGTGGTCATTTACCGAAATCTCGATATGCGATTTTTAGCACGATCCTTATACCTCCCTTACCAAGGGAAGCGGGAGGTAAAAATAGTAAAAACGTGTTGTGGCGGGCCTAATTCGTGCTCATTTACTGAAAACTCACCATTGAATTTTTGGCACGATTACATTACCTCCCTTACCTACGGTATGACGGGAGGTAATTAGATTAGGTTAGATTTCATTATGTCAGAAAAAAATGTTGATGTTCTTAAGAAATAGGTTAGTGTACTCAATGTGTTTTTTTTTTAAACTTGCTTAATATATTAAGAAAATCTTATACCCGACTACGGGTATCAAGGATCAGAAGACGAAGAAGCAGAAGGAGAGAATACGATTAATATAAATCATATTGCAGAAATACTAAAATCTAACTATTGGATAAGAAACATATACATAGGTAAGCAACTGTTTCCGTTTACTGTTTATTAATAGATTATATTAATGCATATAAAATCATTCATTAATAATTACTGCGACTATTACTTATTTTTTTAGCTTGGAATTTTTCGTTAGCATTGTAATTTGAGTTTTTCCTTAGGTTGAAATATTTACGTGACAGCTAGTGAAGTTATGTTTCGGACCGGATGTTATAAAAAGTCTCAATGTTAAGGTTTTTAGCAGAACTATGAGTTCTCAGAAGTATTTGTCCATTAAAGGTATCTTAGTGAATACCAATAGTTTTTGTAAGGAACTGTATGAGAGAGCCGAAATTCAGAGTTTGACTTTGTGTCATACTGGTTGTTTGAATATTTATTGAGTTGTTATCCTCGCGACTTCTGCTTGTTATTTTACAATTCTTGTTGTTCAAAGTCTACAACTGAGTGTCATAGACTGAGCTTGGTAATCCTGTAACCTAATAACCGATTAGATTTTATTGTGGTCTCTCTCTTGTGGTGTCACTTTGTATAACTGTGTGTTATACTCATTTAAGTAATTTTATATTATTCTTTGTGAATTGGAATTGAAAGATTCTAAATCGATGCAAAAGTCGATTGATTGATATTGTTAATTAGAATAATAATTTACAGTTTATATAGAATCATTAGATCGCGTTGTAGTTTAATTTGGATTATATAATTTATTTTGCTCGCGGAGTATTATTAAAGTTTATAGAGTTTTGTTATTGTTGGAAATACGTGTTTGTTTCTGCATCATACCCATTTCTAGCGTGTATCTGCGTGACTGATGAAATAACGCGTGAGTATCAAATGAATTATTAGTAACACTACCAATTTTGAGTGATTGATTTGTTTAATCCTTTTTGCTCGGGTCCTACTATCCGACGACTTTTAAAACACGGATAGTGGCGGCAGTGTTACCCTTGATCCAAATTAAGCTTTTGCATTAATTAAATTAGTGTTTTACTTTCGGATCCTAAGTAGTATTACTGTTACAACTTTTTGGTATCTACCGGTAGCATATAAAAATCAGTACTGTATCTGTAACAACTGCATAATTTTCATTACTAAACAATTTCAGTAGGTAACCATAGTTACTACATACCATTGTTGAACAATTGTCCAAACTTATGTATCAAATGTTACCAACCTAAAAAATTTTCATGAAATAAAATTTGATTTTCCAATTCAGTAAAATACGGTCAACTGAAAAATATTGTAAATAACACGTGTGTTAATTGTCGATTAATAATCTCAACAATTAAAATGTCTCAATCATTAATCACTCTCATTGACACACTTGATAGTTTTAACTAAATGCAAATAATTTTTATTACTCATTTTTACCTCTTGCTACCCTTGATAAGGGAGGTATAGGGATCGTGCTAAAAATCGCATATCGAGATTTTGGTAAATGTCCACGTTTTAAGGTCCCTAGAATCCAATTTTAACATTTTCAAGATCATGTGTGCATGTGTGTGTGTGTGTGTGTGTGTGTGTGTGTGTGTGTGTGTGTGTGGGTATGTGTGTATGTGTGTGGTTCCTGTTTATGCTCTAACTTAAATACTATCATTCAGAAAATTTTAATAATAATAATAATAATAAATAAATTTATAATAGGTTTGTTCGCACAACAATCAGAAACCGTCACAAGCCATTCTGAACATGCGTATCTGTTCAAAAGTGTTCGCACAAGAGAAATTTTAAATCTACGATTAAAAATGATCCGTTCGTTCAGCAAAATATTTCAATCCCTGATCAGTTTCCAACCGTCAGAGCAGTCCGCGGATTTTAAAGAAATTTTTAGTTTGTAATATGCGCAGTGGAACTTCTGGGTATTAGTGAGTATTGTTGCACTAGTACGGTAACTAGTACTTGCCAAAACAAGAGACCAAATATTATCATTTATTATAAATTCTTCCAAACCACTAAATATTTGCCATATTGTCATGTAGAATATCCAGTATAAATTTAAGAAAACCAGAAATAAACGAAGGATTAAATTTTAAAGATTATAAATTCATTCCGTGACAATGACAAAAGACAGCAACAACAATTAACCTAAGATAAAAACCTTTTCAGATGATAGTAGGAACAATAACCTTTCATTCTGTTCGCAGAACACAAAAATTTCCAATCAGTTTTCAACCAATTTCAAACTACGCACGCGTACTGAAAAATTGGCAATTAGTTGCTTATTTTATTGTGCGAACAAACCTAATTATCTGTAATTTAAATCCCGGAACCTACGCTTTAAACAAACTCAAATGTATGTCACTGTCAAAGAACTAATCATTTCAAATTAATAAGAGTAACGTTTTAAAAAGAAAATAGTAAATAGAACCATAGCTATATGGAATGGGACTTAATACAGTTTTCAGCATAATTAAATATTAGTGATGCACAACGAGGCAAGAGTACTCTCGCAGCTCGTCTTATCTCGTTGCATTATGCGAGACGAGACCGAGCGAGATTGCAATTTAAAATTCGAGGCGAGTTCGATATAACAACTGCGAGAAGCGAGAAATCTCGCGAGAGTCTCGCAATAAAAAGTATTTGTAACTTTATAGCTTTAATTCATAAATTCATTGAATAATGCACCGTAAAGGGAGTGGAGTCAACGGTAATTCGTGCATAGAACACGTGAATGTGAAAATTATATGAATTGACTATATTTTTTTGAGTCTATCTAGAGTCGAATGATATCGGTCGCAGAGCGAGGAAATGCAAAATAAAGACTAAATCGGTTTTGCATCTAATAGAACTAGTTTTTCTCCAACATCCCAGTTAAACTACGGTTAATAAAATTCTTGTCGTCCCTGGAAACTAAAGAATCTTATATTAAACGTCGATAGGAGCTAACACGGAGTGAAGCAGAGTGATTGGTTGCCAGCGGGTTCCCAGTGTAGCGCTTTTTTATGATTAAATCTTACTTAAATAGTGGCATATAGTTAACGATAAAGTGTAGAAATTTTAGTTACAAAAAAGAATTTTTTTAATGTTTAATTAGTTTTACTGATGACAGAATGTATTAACAGATGTTCATATTGAAATAATTTGGTGACTAGACTTTAGTGTTTCGTCTCTTTATTATAGTTATACGACTGTAAATACGCGGAAGACGGAACGATTTGGTGCGAACTTGTCTTTTGTAGTTCAACTGATACGTAAATACCGAGGTAAATACGTACTGCGCAAGCGCTTATGTTTACAGCGAGACTCTCGCACGAGAACGAGACGAAACCCCAAAAAATGTGCGAGAACGAGAGCGAGATCGAGATTGCAGATCCGAAAACGAGACGAGATCGATATTTTATATTTCTCGTCTCGTCTCGCGTGCATCACTAGTAAATATGTAAGTAAGTATATTCGTTTTTATAAAACTTAAATGACGGAAGGTATTGTGTTGAGCTTGAGCACATCAGATTTTTACGTATGTTTCGTTGAGTTCTAAAGTTCTGTACTAAAAGTATAGAATTACCTAATATTATTTATGTAAATAACTAATTACTAAATGAAATACGGCATATACATATTTGTGAATATAAAAAAAATATTCTAGATAGAAAAATGGTATGTAATAGCAATAGGTATATTAGTTTAATATGTAGTAATAAACAGTAATAATAAACAAAGAAGAAATTGCGTAGGTACTTCATAAATTATTACATTTAATAGTTTGTTACATAATGACTGTATAAATCAAAATAATTGTTTATATTAAATGCGTGTGATACAATAAACATATAAACATTAATACTGTATCTACTTTACGCATACGTATTGGTACAACATGAAGTTTTACATATTCTCTATTATATGTTTAATTAAAATATTAAGTATAACATCTTCGAATACAACAAAAATAAGCATAAATTTGTTACCAAATTACAATTATCCTTTTACTGAATGTTTGCAAACCTTAACATTGTTAGATATGAAACATGAAATATTGTTTATTCATTCAAACTCGCAATATTTAAATCAGTATTTGAAAAATGCCTCTACTCTTCGTGCAGTTTTAAATTTAAACAAAGATTTTACATCTATTCAGAAGGACATACGAAAATATTCATATTATATTATCCACATAAAAGATATGGATAATTTCAAACAAATATTACAAAAACTATACCTTCAAGCATGTTGGGAACCTAGAAAAAGGTATATCATTCTATACGAAGGCATGGAAGATATAACCAGTTTATTTCAAATAGCATATGACAAATATATTTTAAACATCATAGTACTATACAAAGAAAATATTTATACTTATTTTCCATATAGTGCAGGCATTTGTGGCCAATATATTATAGCCGAATCATTGGGATCATGCCGGAATGCAACGTTAGAGAATATTTTTCCAAATAAAGTACCAAAATTGTTTACGAACTGTGAAATGATTATTAATAATGAAATGATACCACCATCTGTAATTGATACAATAAATAAAACAAAAGATGATTCTAAAAAACAAGGATTTGAAGGTATTTTAGTTGGAAATATTTTAAAGAAAATGAATATACAACATATCATACGGCCACAGTACTCTACATACGGTTACAAATTATTGAATGGTAGTTATACCAAACCAAGTACTTTGTATGATATAATAAATGGTAACTGTGAAATGGGTTATGGTAGAATGTACATAAATGAAACCATTTATTGGGACTTTGATTTGAGTTTCATATATTACTCAGATCCCATTAACTGGTTCGTACCAAAAGCAACTTTCATACCTCAATGGAAAAACTTATTCACCGTTTTTACATACACTGTATGGTTCAGTTTATTTTTAACCTTATTCATTATGGTTATTGTATTATGGTTATTTGGCCACAACAATGGTTTAAGTCTCATAAGAAGTGGTTTGGAAATATGGTACATTTTTCTACAAGGTTCTATCATGTCACCAAAACAAAATGTATTGAGAATAATAATCATTTCTTGGACTATGTTTACTTTATTATCAGCTGTTGCTTATCAGTCTCGTCTGTTATCAATTTTGACGATTCCTATTCGAGAACATCAAGTTTCTAGTGAACCAGAACTACTAGAATCTAAATATATAATTGGTTTAATACCAGAATTAAAATTCAAACTATTAGGAGCTGGTGGCAATTATACAGTAGAACTTATGCAGAAATCTACTCTGTATTCTTCTGCTCAAATGGACATAATACGTTCTGCAATATACAATCCGAACACTGCTTATTTGGGTAGTTTAGCGCGAGCAAAGTACTACTCCCAGAACTGTTTTGTGTACACCATAACGGCTCCTATACTAACAGTAAACGTTGGAATGTATTTTAAAAGAGGACATCCAATGCTTGATAGATTCAATGAACTAATTTTGTTGATGTTGTCCAATGGTCTATTTGATAAATGGTTAAAAGATGTGGATTTTACAGACAGGTGTGAAGTAGAAGAAACAGAAGTTAAAAAAATTAATTTGTATCAATTAGCTGGAGCGTTTATACTACTAGGATGTGGATTAATTTGTGCATTAATTATATTTTTGTTTGAAATAACAAAATATAGATATAAAGCTATAAATAAGTAAATAGCAAGAAAATACAGAATATTGCTTTTAAAATTAATACAAATATTCTCATAAATACTTATCTAATACATAAAGTCCGTTTCCACGACTTGATCTCCACGTCATCAATAGTAAACATAATGGCTCGTACCACGACCACGGTTTTAACTAAAACGCTGTTTTAAGAAATGTCAAATTTCATTATTTAATAATAATAAATCATATTAAATTTATCAAAATATAATTTTAAAGCAGAGCATAGTTTATATTCAAACAAATATCTTTAAAAAAATCATTCATAAGGGAGAAATTAAATATTGAAATTTGAATTGACATTTCTTAAAACAGTGTTTTAGTTAAAACCGTGATCGTAGTACGGGCCAATATGGTTCAAATCGCCAGGGAAGGGAAGGAATTGTTACCATAGTTTTATTACAGGGATTTAATTTTCTAGTAATATATAGGCATTTTCGAAAATTCTACTGGTGAACTGTTACCGGTATATATCGGTAAACAGCTGTTTACCAGGTTAGAGTTACCGGAATCGTTATTTTAAGAACGCAAATGATAAACCGGGTAGATTTATAACATATGAAAAATATTTGAAAGATTATAACAGATTTGAAATTTGGCGTAGTTAACAAACTGAATACAGTCCTACTTCCAATTCCCACATTGAACACATTTTCACTTTTAATGCGCGCGCTTCGCTTGGCATCACTAACTTTTTGAGGTTAGATTCTTTATTTACCGCATTTACCGACTGAATTACCCGATCGAAAAATCATGGATCCGGTAGATAGATCTGGTAGATATGGTACAATTTTCGAACACGGTAACTATTAACCACTCGTGTTTTCGAACGCAATCGGTAGGTGCGGTATTTACCGGTAGAATTTTCGTAAATGCCTAATGTGTCATGTTTGAAATTTTCAATATTTTATTTGCAATAATTTTGTAGTTTACTAATATATCTACTCTCAGAATATTATTATTTATCAAAATTCGAAGTGACACATATTTCGCAATTGAATAATTATGATCATGTTAAAACTGGTAAAAACTGACAGTATGACCTATATTGTCAATTTCGTTATTTATCAAAATTCGAAGTTGTATAAATAGTTAATTAGAAATAATAAACCAATTGAATAAATATGATATAAGTATAATAGATAAAATATACCTCTTTTTATTGTCCGAAAGCAATATGTTGCAATAATTGTCGTAAATCTTAGAAACACCGTCTTTGCAATAGCCAAATACACAATATGTATAATCCCAAGAATTAACAAAATGACCAACACACAACGAAGCACAAATTATTATCGACGCTAAAATCACCTTAATCACATGAATTGCAGAATGACATGAACATTCAAATAATTCAAGTATTTGAAAATGACACTCGTTACCGCGGTTACAATATATAGTTTCTATTTCATTTTCTGCCGTTGGTTAGACGGTGATAGCTTATACCTCCCTGAAAAACCGACGACAATGAGATAGGAGATAGCGAATAAAAGTCTCACATATGCCATGTGTGTATACATAGATGCTAGATAAAAGTTTTGTAACTCTTGCACCAGAAATTGATGACGTGTGGATCAACTGGGAGATATAGAGTGTATTCTTATAGTATGTAGATATTTATTTTGTTATTCAAAGTGTTAAATGAAGTTATAAAACTATTATAGTTTTATTGAATAAAATATAAAAACTTTTATTATCACGTACATGTAGATATGATATTATTAGAGTGACCGTATTTTTCAAGGCTAAAACCGCGACGCTACTCAAAAAAGCGGAAATATTATCAGTTACCAAATACGGTAATATAAAAAGTTTTATTTTCATAGTTCATACATATATCTTTGTCTGCTTTTATTGTATTATACAATTTTATACAAGTTTCAACAAGATTTGTCTTAATTATTAATAATTTAGCGATAGTGCTTATCCCGAAGATTACAGTATTTTGACTTGTGTGAAAATAACCTCTCTATTGATGCAGTCGTCCTCGTCAAACAAAGCAACCTGAATAAGCAAATGAAATTGTAGGAGTTTAATTGTTTTGGAAATGTACAAATACTTTCTTCCATTAATTTTGATGTCAATTTATCATTTTAAATTTTTCTTATATTATCTTCCAAATATGATTTTAATATTGCATATTCACATTTTATAATCATCAAATATAAGAAAATATATTTCTTTGGTAAAACATCGTGTAGATATAAATAAAAAAACAAAATTGATAATTTAGTAGAAACCGGGACATTACAAAACTCTGCCGCGACGCCGGGACAATATGTGAAATCCGGGACTGTTCCGGCTAAACCAGGACGGATGGTCACCCTAGTTTTTATGTGTATCTACAAAATTTTCTATTATATTCAAAAAAATTACTATTAACCCTAGAACCACAATGTGAAATTTGTTACAATCATCCCGACGTGGCGTCGTACGCGACACCTCTTTAAAACTTGTTTCACACTTATCTCTAAAAAATAAAAACTTCGTTATTCATTTTTGGGAGTTTTATTTATAAGTAATAATTATTATAAAAAAAATAAATGGTAAGCCCAGTGAACGATATAGATTATCACTACTCAAATTTCTGATCAAAAAAATTTGGAAAAAAAAACAATCAAACCGTGTTTAACTGGGGTCCGGTTGATCAATTATAACCAAAAGCTAATCACTCTTCACTCTTCATATGGATGTAAAAACGTGGAATACGAAAAATTGTAATATTTGGGGCTACGTAATGCGTCCGTAATTGAATGATATAGCGTTATACCCAGAAACTTCATTATTTGGACTTGTTTGATTCTTACGGAAAAGCTCCCATTTGTATCCCTAGTGTAGCATTATAATGTATACAAATAAAAAAAACTGTATTTATCTATGATGTATGTAATTTGATGTTAATAAATCAGATTATATTCGGCAAAAGTTCTTATCATTTTAAGAGTAGGTACGTTATTATGCAAAAGGCATAGATATTCAGCAACATCGGGTTAGATAAAATGTCTTTATTCTCGAGTAGTGTACAATTTTTTTTTCAACGACTTCCTTTAAGGTCTTTTTGATGAAAATTATATCCTCATCGGTAAAAATTCACTTTAAAAGTAAATATTCAAAAAATAATTCTAAACAAAGTTCTGATTTATATTCTCCTAGTTTTATACAAAACAGAATCCATTTTGAAAAACGAGTGAATATTTGCTATTGTATCTGCTTATTTATTCTTATTTGTTATTTTGTATAAACAAATATATCTCCGTTGCTTTGCTACATATGTGCAGTATCTTAAGTTGACGAAGTTGTCGGTGTGAAGTGCGATTTTGAGAACAAACATAGTTGTCTGGGAACAGTGGCGTGTGAGCGTTTGTCGAGTTAAGTCGGATTTTCAGTTCACTGAAGATACAATTGTTTTCCAAGAACATGGCACTAGACAGCAGATCGTGTTTCGCCCAATACAACAAAACCAACACTAAGGAGATTGCGGGGCCTTTATTTACTTTACGTCATCATAAATATGTGTTGGACTTGGACATCCAGCGAGAGATAGGTGACAAAGAGAACAAAAATCAAATATAAAGATATACATAAGTTTGTAAACATATGTATACGGAGTTCTCCATTTTTATTTAAAAATGACGATAAACTGATATGATATTTTGATGGGATGTATTTTTTTATTTTTAGAAATATTTAAAGAAATTGCCAAAATCTTTGTAATAAAACTATACCCCATTCTTGTTTTTTGGCGCCCTTTTTTTTGTTTGCCGATAGGGTTTCCAAGGTAGTATTTACAAACTACTGATCGGTAAGTGATATGGCTCACTTATTGATCAGGAGGCGGAGGGGGTAAGTAAATAAAAACAATGATCAAAGCACTTTCAAAATGACAACCAAAAATTTTTAATACGTCAAAATAATTTTCAAATCTTATTTATTTTAATTTTAGGCATTGATCGTGCAAAAAAAGTAAAGAGCGTTGCGGTCAGTAATTTCTCGTCTACCGGTATAGGATGTATTTAAGATCTCGACTTCGTCTCAATCTCCAAAATCATCCTCAAACGATAGGAAGCACCCACTGTCCTTAATACTTCCATAATTATAATTTACGTACGGTGTATAGGTGTGCGAACTTATCATATTTAACGCATTAATATCATGTTTATGAAGTTGTCATCCGCCAGATTTTTTTTTATAAAATGATAATGGTCAATAATTGAAAATATGCTTGGATTATAAACAATTTAATAATATAATTACTAATATATACATAATATATAATTATAATTCTAATTCTTGTAGGATTTCAGTGAAAGGGCAAGAAAGTAAAGCTCGTTCTGAATTATTTCATCAAGCTTTCGGATTTATTTAATCCTCCATCAGGATGCTGTAAAGTTGTACATCAATGTAACAAACAGTAGTTAACATTTAGTATGAAAACTTACATTAATATGAAGTTGAGTTATAAAACAGCTTCATTGAAAATATGAAAAAATAGGTGGATTTTTTTAAGTTTTGAAATGCTGGAACACAAATTTACAATAATCCGTATATATATATATATATATATATATATATATATATATATATATATATATATATATATATATATATATATATATATATATATATATAAGGTGGTGAATTGGACGACGCAGCATAGCGATTTCAATGGTAAAATCTTAATGTGCAGTTATTTGCCCCCCTAATTATTTTAGAGCAAAACTGTATTTAGGTTTTTTGCTACAGAAAAAAATATTGTATCCGAATATGCTATTGTATATAATTTTCCTGTATATTTTAGAACAAAACTATAAGAATGAAAAGTTGTTTAAAATTAATTAATACAAAGGTCCTCATTTAATGTAATAGAATATCTGTAGCATTGGATATTAAAAAAAAAGTCTGACAATTTCGTCAAAAATAAGATAGCCATGGAAATAGAAAACAAATATTACACAATTTCAATTAAGATCATAATATTTAAATATTTAGTGCTGAATTATAACAATGTAGACACAATGATAATAACAATTAACAATCGATAACACTGAACTGTCAAAATATTAATTAAGATCATAATATTTAAATATTTATTGCTGAATTATAACAATATACACACATTGATTATAACAATTAATAATCAATAACACTGAACTGTCAGAATGAGATTTTGTTTTATTGTTTTTTATTTCCATGCCTATCTGATTTTTGACGAAGATGTCACACCATTTTACCTCCCGCACAAGGGAGGTATAGAGATCGTGCTAAAAATCGTATATCGAGATTTTGGTAAATGAGCACGTTTTAAGGTCCCTAGGATCCAATTTCCATTTTCACGATGATGTCTTCTGCGCGCGCGCGTGCGTGCGTGCGTGCGTGTGTGTGTGTGTGTGTGTGTGTGTGTGTGTGTGTGTTTGTGTGTGTTTGTGCGTGTGTGCGTGTGCGTGTGTATTCGTGCGTGCGTGTGCGTGCGTGTCAGAAATTCGCATTTTTGTTTAAAATTAAATGGGAAGTTTTGCGCAAGGAAAAATTGATTTCCCATGTTAACCGCCTATGGCCCGCTTTTTAATTAACACTCTGTATATATATATATATATATATATATATATATATATATATATATATATATATACAGGTGTCTCACAACTCGCGCCCCAGAGCGAATGAGGAAATACGAGACTGCACTAGGATGTGTAATTTCGAAGAAAAAAAAATCTAGCTTAAAAGATATTCGAGAAAAGACGTCTTAAAATTGACCAATCAGGGACCTACACCCTTAACGAGTGTTTGCTGTAATTTTACGTTACTAGGGTTTTATACAAATCAAATATTCTTTAAAATGTGTGGGCGACTGTAGTTTTCGAAAAATGTCAGTGTCAAATTAAATTTGACAAGGTGAATAAAAAAAAGGCTATTCGGAACGTTTTCCGGATAGAAATTTTGTGGATCATAAAGTGATATTGAGAGCCATCGCAAGGACACATGAGACCGGTCAAGTTATGCCAGAAAGAAAGAAACTGGTGGTGCTCCCAGAATCGCTCGTACAGTTGAGAACGAAGAAGATGTTTTAAATGTCTTTGAGGAAGATGGTACCAGAAGTATCAGAGAATATTGCGAGCCAATTAGGTATTTCCAGGACTTCGGTACATTGCATTTTGAAAAACAATCGGCAACACCCGTATCATTACACTTGTGTATAGCATCTACAGCCGGAAGATTACCCTGCTAGAAGAGAGTTCTGTACGTGGTTGCTAAATCAAGAGATACTCGAACCAAATTTTGTTTCGCAAATTTTATTTTCGGACGAATCGATTTTTGGCAGACAAGGATGTTACAACGTTCATAATTGGCATATTTGGGCAGAGGAAAATCCATGGACCACTTTTCCAAGAGCATTTCAGCATCGATATTCGGTAAATTTGTGGACTGGTCTGTAGGGACATCGTGTGGTATATTAAGATTATCAATTAATTTCTAGATAATTTGATTTTTCCTCTCTAAGGTCGGACCTTTTGAATTTCCTGCACGTTTAACAGGACGCATTTGTGATGAATTCGTAGACACAGAGCTTCCAGATTTAGTAGATGAAGAGGTACCACTCGCTTTTCGTATTAACGAATGGTTCCAACACTACGGGGCATCACCTCATTTTAGTCGAGAAGTGCGGGAAATTTTGGACCAACAGTATCCTGACCGTTGGATAGGACGTGGTGGTCCACGAAATTGGCCCGCGCGGTCTCCTGATTTAAATCCTTTGGATTTTTTTCTTTGGGGACATGTGAAAAACTTCGTTTACAGAGAACCCATTAACACAGAGGAGGAGCTCAGAGTTTGAATTCAAGAGGCCTCTACAACACTTAATCTACAAATGATTATGGACTCTAAATTGAGCCTGTTAAGAAGGGCGCGATTATGTTTACAAATGAACGGAGGACATTTTGAGCATCTGCTCTGATTGAATCGTTCCATGGATGTTATTAGCATTGCATAAATTACATTACAATAAAAACGGTTCATTTCAAAACCACCATTTGTTGTTTTAAACTCAAAGAATTCAAATGATAATAATATTTTCGTTTAACACATTTTACACAGCTGCTACAACACGTTGCACTGTACGATATAAATTATGATCTCGGATGACACCTTCGCTAACCTAAATTTGTTGATAGTAAAAAGTCAACACTGAAGTTTCAAAATTCAGTCAAACAAATTTTGTAACTCACTAGTAGTATTTTTAAAACCTAGCAACGAGTTTTATTTTGTATATCATCACATCTCAAGATATCCTTCCGGGATTGGTGGATTAAAAAGTCTTGTAACTCCGTTATGCAAGCAGCCGCAAATTATTTTCTTCTATTTGTTGGCAACCTATCGTCGTCGGCAAGTGTCAGTTTCGTCTGGGGGGCGAGTTGTGAGACACCCTATATATATATAATATAAAAGCGATAACAGAAGGCTAGAAAATAGTATGTGTCGTAGATATAGAGATGAAAAATGGTATTAGATTAATCTATAACCATTTCTCGATTATTTTAAAAATAAATAACTTTTTTAAAACTTTGATGGTCTTTAACATACAATTTTAAGGTGTAGTGTTAATATTAATGACCCACGTTCTAATTTGTTACTACGGTGAAGGACTCTATTAATGTGAAATCCTTCTTCATCACAATAACGAGTACGCCCCTTCCTGCACCCCCAATGGACACCAGGACTTGTCATTTAAAAATTAAAATTTATTTTTTCTTCAAGCGTATTATAATATTCATATTATGCTCCTGTACACACACTATAGAAGATGTTCATTGTCTTACTAGTACAAAAATGTTGTTATTGTTGTACTAGTAAAAAAATGTTAGTGTTTTAGTTCACTGCTGGCGGTGGCAATTATTGCAAATTGTTATTTGACAGTTGTGTTGTTTTTGTTTTGTAGTGTACACAGCCTGCTTTGGCTGAAATTGCAAACACTACAATTAAAAAATTCCAAAAAAAATGTCAAAAATTCTTTGAAACACTTGAAGAAAAAATAGTATATGTCATTCGGAGTAGAACGCCCATTTTGTGTTTTACCCAGCTTGCCTAGCCTCGGCTAGCGCCTCGGGCGGAATAGCTGGGTTCAACACAAAAAGACCGCTTTCTACTCCTAATAATATAATATACTATTTTATTTCATGGCTATATAAATAACAGTCTATAATTCACTTTCATATATAGAATTGATACACTTAAATTTCAGGTTACGTTAGACTTGTTACTGAAGAAAATTCAATTATTGTGATCACAAATAGCTGACCCAACGGTTACCCAACAACGTGCTAACCGTGTTTCTTTTTATAAAGAAATTCCTGGTTTAATTTAAACTTTAGTGTTACTCTCATATATGAAATATTAACTCCCACTCTGTTTCCTACCCTACCGTATGATATTGATCACCGATACATATACGTACGTACTGTACTCTGTGTGGACCATACCATCGGCTTAATAGTTTGAAGTGGACTTGGCTAACTGAATACAACAAGCTTCGTAATCAAAATTTATACCTCGCTCAGACTACGATCAAGCGTGCTGTACTGATCAATATTCGCCATCACTCTGATGTGGATGTGGAGTACAGGTGAAACTACGCTGCATTAAACACAGAATTGCCACTGTATTCATCAGGAGGTTTCATTATTTAATATCTCTATTTCGATCAATAACTACAGGGTTCAAATGTGGATTTGTATATAAACGTATGAATGACACTATGTGCCTACAATTGTAAGGCTAGGGACAATAATTTTTTTGCAAGATATCCGATCAAGGTCATCTACGAATTATATGAATTAAGATTTTGTTGAGTAGTGTCGTTTCCTGAGTTTTTA
>OY720449.1:72885222-72925222 GCA_963082715.1 Harpalus rubripes | reverse complement strand
ACAAGCATAACCAAAGCCAAGAACGTGCGGAGCTGGTATAAGCGCGGGGCGGGTACACCGCACCTTTCGCACCCACCTAGAACCGGCCCTTGTCATAATAACGGCCGGTGGCCGTTATAGACCCATTAACACTTACGTGTTTAGTTCTGTTGAATCATATTAACAGTATGGTATTACGAAAAAACTAAAACGTTATCATCTTTGTGAGAGGATATCTCCGGGCAGGGTATCATATGGCATCCATAACCAAATATCAGCCTTACCCGTAGGCTTTCAATAACTTATAGACTTAATTGTCAACACTCTAAATGTTTAGACCGGTGGGCCTTTATTCTATTTACCTAGGTATTCGCGCGAATACGAACAAAAACGATAGTAACGGTATTCTTGGCCATTCGTTTAATTTGAATTCGCTTGAGACAAATGAAATTTTCATTCGACTTGTATTGAATAGTAAAAGTCTTTCGTTGCATTACTTTTGGACAGTTCCAGTTTACTATTTATATATTTAGAAGTATTGTTTTCTTGATAACGACTAGTTTTTAAGCAATCATGATACAAAACACTTAAAAATTCAACCAATGGAAATAGTATTATACTGATAAAACTCCATTTCCCCAATAAATTTCCGCTGGCAAGTAAATTAACAGTTGTTATTATTTATAACTGTGTGACAGTTAATTAATATTACAAGTTTAAAAATAAAAATAATTAAATAGAGGATTCCACCATTTTTTAATTTTATTTCATTAGAAAGTATAAGGAAAACTAAGACTATAGGTGTAAATCCGGTGAAAAAATATTTATTAATAAGCGAGTTATGGTCCTGCGAAGTTTGAAAATATAGATGGGACGTCTCGAATATAAGTTTTTATATAAAACTGTTTTCTTCGTGGATCTAAAACGTTCTTCAAATGTATGCTATATTTAAATTATATGCTTTATAATTGCAAATGTATCAAAATTATTAAGTTTAATGCAAGAAATTTATATTCAACTAAAAACTGTTTAAAAATTGCAGTACTGGACTGAAAGCAAAGTGTCCGCTATTTCAATTTGTCTACTGCCATTGGTAGTAGACTCCACCTCTTAACTCGGTATTCGTTATATATATATATATATATATATATATATATATATATATATATATATATATATATATATATATATAAGTGGTCTTTGAGTTGCCAATCAAAATAACGTATATGAAATTATATGAGTGACGAGCTGCTAAAACAAAAACCCTCTTATTTCCGTAGTATTTCAATTATATCATTTTATTTCTTTATTAATATTCATTATTAAGCATGTATACTCACTATTTTTTACTAATTTCTCTTAATTCGATTGAGATGTAATCCCCTTTTGTTTCATTTTGCGTTATCTTTGGCATTTATCTCATCAAATACCATACGATCTCTCTGATTTTCTCAGAAAAAAATTTATTTTTAAGAACTCATTCTTTTTGCTTTTAAGCAAAATCACTCAAGCAAATTGACATTAGGAAAACCCCTCCTTCTTTGGTGTCGGAAATTACCATACAGTTTGCTTTCGTGTTTGTTGTTAAGCAAAAATATTCGTGCAAAATAAAAATTTATCGATAAAATCAGGAGGTCTTGTGATTTTACTTACTTACAATTTACATTATTCATATTTTATAGATTTAAAATAATATATATATATATATATATATATATATATATATATATATATATATATATATATATATATATATATATATATATATACAGGGTGGTGGCGGTTAGGGGTGAACATAGGGATTTAACATGGGATTTTAGTTTTTTGCAATTTCCTGCTCTCCTGTTCAAAACTGTAGAGTACAAAATTGTTCAGAATTAAAAATTGCACACAAAAATGTATTTACATTTATTATTATGTTTTTGGTTTCGTCACAATTTTAAAAAGAAATTTCATAATTTCTGTTAATTTGTAGCAATAGCCATGACTTAACTCAAATGTTTAAACATAATAATGTCATTCAATTTCTGTCAAATTTTCTCTAATAAACAGTTAATTTAATAATGAATGTTTATTCGAATAAGGAACGGGTTTTCATTATAAAAAATTATTATGGTGGAAATAGTTTTAGAAGAATACGTGATTTGTTTTCCATAAAGTACGAAAATACACCAATTTCTATTATAACAACAATTTCTAAACTTGTTAAAAACATTGAGAACATAGCTAGTGTAGCTGTGAACGAAGGTAATGAAGGAAATAATAATAGAAGACGTTATAACGAAGTGAATGAAGAAATGGTATTGGCTATGATAAATCAAAAATCTACGTAGTTGATACATTTGGAATTGGTTTATTATTAAATGGTATACCTAATAAAAGATGCGTATTAAAATTAAAAGTTGTTTGTTTTTATTTAAATTTTAAGTTAGATTAACGCATGGTTGACGTTTATAAATCATTTTTGACAACAAGACAAAAAAATTCCATGGCTATTGCTACAAAATAACAGAAATTTTGAAATTTCTTTTTAAAATTGTGAAGAAACCAAAAACATAATAATAAATGTAAATACATTTTTAATCCTGAACAATTTTGTACTGTACAGTTTTTGCCGTAAAAAGAACAGGAGAGCAGGAAATTGCAAAAAACTAAAATCCCATGTTAAATCCCTATGTTCACCCCCAACCGCCATCACCCTGTATATATATATATATATATATATATATATATATATATATATATATATATATATATATATATTACCCATTTTTGGGTGTGCCAATCTGCTTTGTAAACAGATATCGGTAATGAAATATTTGCACCGTGCGGGCGCTTACCAGGCGTCACCTCACAGGCACCCATTGCTGGCGTGGAGAGTGCACCACAGGGGCCAATTTTGTGCCATTTAAAATTCGAAATATTTGGCGTCGGTCGGGATCGAACCCGGTTCCCCAGATTCGCGACCTGACACTTAGACACGCGGCCACGAGATCTTATATATAGTGATGGGTCATTTCCCGAAATTGAATTATGAGAAAAAATTCCTGGGAATTCCCAAGGAAGATCCCAAGATTTTTTTTCTGAAAATTTCCCAAGTAATTTCAAATATTTCGTAGCACCACAATATTTGTTGACGGAGTAAAAGTAGGTAACAGGCAGGCATAAGTTAAAAACATGCAAAGCAAAATAACAATCACCCAAGGTATAATATTATCTAAAATAAAATTTCAAAAAAAAACCCCGGGAAAAAAAGTCAAGATATTTTTCTCTCCGGGCGCTTACCAGGCGTCACCTCACGGGCACTCATTGCTGACGTGGAGAGTGCACCACAGCGGTCAATTTTGTACCATTTAAAATTAAAAATATTTGGCGTCGGTCGGGATCGAACCCGGTTCCCCAGATTCGCGACCTGACACTTAGACACGCGACCACGAGACTCCATATATAGTGATGGGTCAATCCCCGAAATTGAATGATGAGAAAAAATTCCTGGGAATTCCCAAGGAAGTTCCCAATATTTTTTTTCTGAAAATTTCCCAATTTCAAATATTTCGTAGCACCACAATATTTGTCAACGGAGTAAAAGTAGGTAACAGGCAGGCATAAGTCACAAACATGCAAAGCAAAATAACAATCGCCCAAGATATATTATCTAAAATAAAATTTCACAAAAAACCCCAGGAAAAAAGTCAAGATATTTTTCTCCGCAAATCGTAGTTGCAGAGGAAAACAAAATTCCTTGCGGGAATTTTTTAGTAGCATATCACTACCCATATATATATATATATATATATATATATATATATATATATATAAATATATTAGTTTTTGGATATACGTTTGTTAATATAAATATAATATTAAAATGTATCAGTTAACACATATTACTAACAATATATTAAAACAGAATAATTACGAATTAGTAACAAACAAATTGACTTACAATATCTGCAACTTTATCAATTTCAGGCAGTCATTGCACTATTTAATTGTTACTACCACTAACAATGGACGTTATAGTATTATTTACAATTAACACACACTAAAAACACTATAATTAAGAATAGAAATAATTTACAACATTTAGACACATTGCAAATGTTGTTTATACAAAAAGAGATACCGATAAACTAAAATTAAACACGACACATGCAATAAACGAACAGACCTGTTAGAACAAAACTGCCGCCTAATGCAAACTTATTTAATGAATCTCATTTGAAAGAAATCAGTTGGTTTTTTGTTATTGCAGTGTTAATATTAAATTTTGTATGTGATTTATTAAATTTTAAGACACAGAAGGTTTTGAGTTATCTATATGAACTTTTGGTGGTAGTTCTCTCCATATAGACTCTGAAACATTGTCTGAAAGGTAAGAATATTTTATTACTACATATTTTGCTTGTGTATATAAACGTTTTCCTATCCATATTGATATCTGTCAATATTCTAAACACATCAGAAATGTATTTTTAAGCTGATGTAATGTAGGTCATATCATAAGTGAATGTAGTGGTTGGTTATTCGTAATGCGAAATTGCCCAATATATTTGTTTACTAAAAAATACTGGTTGGACTTGCATTGTCTGTATTATATATATATATATATATATATATATATATATATATATATATATATATATATATATATATATATAATAACGTTTCGACTGCTACAGATCTACAGTCGTCATTAGGTTATAAAATAATAATAATATAAGTATAAATCATAAAATAAATAGTAAATATATAAATTATTTAACATGAAACTTTTATGTATTTCAAAATATACTTAATATTTAAATATAAAAAGTCATTAAACATCAAGAATGCAGAAAAAAGAACAAAACATTTAAAACAGTAGTGCATTGTAAAAAAAACATTTATTAAATAATTATTCTAGCAGTTTTTACCACAAATAGCTTGATAACATCTTTATAGTTTTGTTATCTATTGCTTCTATGTAAATTATGCCTAGATCATTTAGTCGTTCTTGTGTTTCTTTTTCAAAAATAATTCTTTATAATTTTCACTTTCGAAAAACTATGTTCATCTTTTTGCTGCTGCTAGTTACCGGGAATATTAAAAGTATTCTTAAAGCAATAACAACGTTTGTTAATATAATCGTACCTACATTGAAATTTACAAATAAAATTCAATTTTTCTTGTGTATTTTTTAGTACCTTTGATAAAATTAGACAAATTTTTATAAGTTCCTCATTAAGAGCAATTGCAGATATATTGGCTTCATCGTCATTGTTTAACATTAACTGTAAATTGTTTAAAATTGAAATAAGCCAAATAATTAATAGGTAGGTACATCATTTATAATTGATAAATTATTTTTCAATTTTTTTCTCTTGTACTTCGCTTCGTCTGTTATCGCTACAAAAAGGCAGACGATGTTATAGAATGTTCAGTGGCAAACGAAGAATCGGTTGTAATTATATTTGATATAATTTTAGAAATGGTATAAGTGCGTTATATCATTAAGAAATTTTTCAGCTGTTTATTAAAAATTCTATATTTTTAGTACGTCGTTTTGGCGTCTATTTCAATCCGACGCCTGAGGCGATCGCCTCACCGCCTCATCTATCAGGCCGGCCCTGTTTATAGTGAAAGTATTTTGTTTTTATGGCCTTTTTCATAAATAATTTTAAGTCTATTTTATAAATAAATTAAAAATGATGAAGCGATGTGCATTCAAAGAAGATTCAAAGCTGTTTTCTTTTATATTAAGTGTTGTAATTAATAAATGTGTCAACTGTTGTAACCAATTAATGTATAAATTGTTGTAATCAACTGTATTTCATTTTATTTGATAAGTTTAGTAAAATTTTTGCTCGCGAGTACATAATTTTGACTATAGATGTCAGCTCCATCGACTAGATCAATTGGCTTCTCTACCGGGCTTATATAAATTTACTACATGACGTCATCACATTGAAATGCCATTTTTAGAGATATTTGACTAAAATAGTCCACTAGATACATTTGCGACATTGATCGGTAAGCTTTCTAATTCCTTTCAAAAATAAATTTTTGATGCATTTTCATTAAATTCTAAAAAGCTTTTATAATATTACTGAAAACTAGCATTTTGTATATTGGTAGTAATTTCACGTGCACAAAATTTCATTACACTACATGAAATTTAATGTCATCATCCGTATCCCCTGTCATTTTTATCTCATATTTGGTTCATTGATTTGTAAATGAACATTACTGAATCATCCGCATTTCGCATTCACAATCGATGCCTTCATCCTTCCACATTAGATTATGTAATAGTTGGTGCCACGAAGATCCAAGGTAACTTATTTGAAGAAAAATACATAGCTCTAGCAACATGACGTATTAGTAGATTAGATTAGATTTATTATTGCCAAATTGGCTTAGAATCTAAATTTTTTATATATACATTTTATATTGATGATACATGTTAAATTAGCCCCCCGTTTTTATCTTCCGTCATACCTTTACGTAAGAAAGGTATTGTTTTGGTCAAAAAATTCGATGGTAAGTTTTTAATGAATAAGTACGTTTTAGAGTCCCTAGACTACGATTTTACTATTTTTGCAATGATGTCTGTATGTCTGTGTGTATGTATGTATGTTTGTGTGTGTGTGTGTGTGACGATTTTTTTCCTGTCGATAAATCCAACACTACAACTCTAAAAATTATAATTCTTTCGTATTCCTCTTCGTTACATCCATATGAAGAGCTGATTAGATTTTCGCTATAATTGGTCGACCGGAAGTACCCTCATTTAAAGATTTTAATAGTTTTTCTTGAAAAAACGCTGTTAAATTATATTTTTTCACATTTAATGTTATTATAAATATTAAAGAATATTTTATTCTCTATACGATTTGATTACATTTTATACTTCATATATTCAATGGATATTGAGTTAAAAAATTATAAAGATATTAAATTTCATAAAGCAACTAGCTGTGTAATAAGATACTGGAAACAACTAAATTTTAAAAATTTTGATTGACAGATGTCAATGTCAAGTGCGATTGACAGTATGTTTGTGTTATAATTTTTCTGCAAATACAGAATCAATTCTAAGAAACTTTCTGTATGGAATTTTTTAAAAATACATAGATTTAAGGGAAGGTAATGTACTATAAATATAGAATCTTACGCAAGAAACTGTCTGTATGGAATTTGTATAAAATACATAGAACTGATGGAAGGTACACATCAGATTTTTTGATGACTTCTTTTATCCAGTCTTGTCCTAACCCTAAGTCGTCTAACAGAACCTTTTCATTTCTTCTTTCTTTGTGAACCTCTCTGCACGATGTCCTTAGATGCCTAAATGTTCCTCTTCTCTCCCGCATAGCCTGCACCTTCTCTCTTCACTCGATAACTAGTCTTTGACGTTTCTCTCTTCATTTCCACATTTGAATTTGGCAATCATCTTGATATTTTTCTTTTCGTCCAGTAAATACCGTGATATTGACGTCGTTTGGATTGATTGGTAAATTTATAAATAAATAAATATATCATTACGGCATATTACCCACTGCCGGGTGTGCCAATCTGCTTTGTACACGGATTTCGGTATTGATGATGACATATTTGGATCGTGCAGGCGTTTACCAGGCGTCACCTCATAGGCACTCATTGCTGGCGTGGAGAGTGCGCCACAGTGGTAAATTTTGTGCCATTTAAAATTTGAAATACTTGGTTAATTTATTGTAATTTGGGAAGATGCATCCTCTCCGTCCTTGTTAATGCCAGGCGATGCATAAGGTCTATTTCCATAATTTCCAGATTTGACTATTTATATGGTTATAACAAGCTTAGCTAACTCACTCCATGTGGTCTGGATGCGGTATTTCGCTACCGAAAATTGGTCACTTCAGTATCTAAGGAGTGAAAAATATCTGTTGTAATGTTACATTTATTTATTGTGCATTAATTATTTATATTATGTATATGGTTTGGACAAAAATAATAATAATAATTTGAATTGTTGTTCTTGCTGTTGTATATCCCATTCTCTCTGATATAGCTCGTAATATGTGTTTTCTCCATTTATGCATAGCCTCTCTATTTGTACTGTGGAATATCAATTTCTTTCGTAATAAGCTTTTCTTGCTTGCCCCTATTTTGTTAGTTTGTTGTTTTCCTCGCCTTGCCTTATTACCCGCCAGCATTCTTGCAGAATTGAATTTTTGTTGTTTCTTAATCGCTCCTCATATTTTACTGCTCTTTTTCCTTTTTCTACTCTAATTTTAATTCTTTCATCTCTTCTATTACTATATACTCTGGTGTCCATCTATCCAGGCCCAAAATCCATTTTTTGTACCATCCTTGCATATCTTCTAATTGTTTATATTCTATCCATCCGTATATTTCCGCCCAGTAGAGTAAGATACTTTTGACTACGTCTTCAAACATCATCCATCTTATTCTGAAATTTCTTTGAAATTTTCTTTCCCCTAAACTCCATATTTGTTTCATAGAGGCAATTGTTTTTTTTTTTTTTGATGTTCTAAGTGCTTTGTGGGTTGATTGTTTCTCTGAAATGTATATCCTAAATATCTGAATTCTTTCACTTCTTCGATATTTTCATCAGCTCACTTCCAAACTTCTTTTGTTTCTCTCCCTTCGTATTGGTATTGCGAGTAGAAAGAGAAAGGTTACTTGACTTAAGTCTATTTAACTCATTTTATGTTACAATTGCAGATATGTATAGGTAAGTAATATTACTCTCTAACGCACTGAGGCCCGATATTTTCATCTCTGGGTAAACTCTCTGTTAACTTAACTGTTAATTAAAACGAAGAAACAGTTTTCAAAACGCTGTTAGTTTTGAAAACGGAAAACGCGATGTATATAGTGTCAAAACGGATTTGAGTTATCTCAAACCAAAACTAAAATTCCTGGGTTTGATTTGAAAACTAGTTTCAAAACTACTCATCTAAACACTTAAAATTCAATTTAGACCTTGCGCAGACGCACATAGCAAAATGTTTCTGCCGCTTTGTGTTAATAACCTAAAAAAAAATTGACAGTTGTGTAGTTTTAGTGCGTAAAAAAACAATTGAAATAATGGCAAATGAAGTATTTGGAGTGAAGAGGATCTGTCATTTACAACAGACAAATTCGCATGTGCCAAAACTGTTATCAAATCAATCTGAAAACATGTTTAGATAATTGCATGTTTTTCTTTATTTCGACTGAAAACTTTAATCATTTTCCAATTTAATGTAAACATAGCAATTATTTTCTCATTGGCGAACAATTTAAACACGCTGTTAAAATTAATATGGTAGAATATAGAATACGTCTCATTATCGATGCTATAAAATTCATTTTAACTGACAGTGAAGTAGCGTTGGGTAGAATTTCTTACACATAGAATAGAGTTTTATATATAAACGAACTGTTTTGTCAGTTTAAAATATATTTGAAGCACCACTTGAAATAGAAAATATGTCTATCATAAGCTGTTGTTTTGAAAACGTCGACATCTTTCTTATACGTTTGCGTGGAAAATTCGCGCAAGTGTGAAGACTGTCAGACTGGTATACTTTGTCAAGGTCAGTATAAAGATTACCTTCGTGCGCTTTGTATGTATAAAGTTATTTACTAATAATTTATCGGAAATCTCATAAATATTTTGGAATTATACATTTTACATTCAACAGCATGTGTATTTCATAGATATTTTAGTTTATTTTGAATCGAAGTATTTTTTTTATTTATAATGAGCCTGTTTCACATTTTTCAAAAAGGGTTTTAAATGAAAGTTTATGCAATATTTTTCTTACTAATAACTATTTTTTTTTATTAATATTTTGTTATTTTCGTAAATAATTAAATAAAAAGTTTGGCGTCAAAAATAGTCATGAAAAGCAACCCCCCACTTCTGTGTCGTAGAAGCACATACATTACGTCATTCACAGCCAATAGAAAAACAGTTTTTCCATCACCATCGTTTATTTTTGTTATTTAGGGCCGGTATTTCCATCTTCGGATAAAGTGCGGGATAACTTATCTGTCGGATAAATGAACAATATCGCATCAAAAAATGACATTCAATATAATTTACTTCATTTACACTTTTATTTCGATGCGATATTTTATCATTTATCTGACGGATAGTTATCCTGAACTTTATCCGAAGATGGAAATACCGGCCCTTAGATAAACACACGTAAACTATTCTTCACGAAAGATGACTATTCAAGGTCATTTGTGAGCCGCCTGATATAATATTACTCGCAGATAACTTCATTGCATTTCGTATGCATAGGCGTGCAACATGAAATATTTATGGATACATTTTAACTGAAAAAATAAGAGTAATTTATTTGAAAATTATGTTTCTTTCTTAATAATGCTTTTCTGAAAAATTTATGTTCTTCACTTATGTTTTTGCAAAATACAAAAACATTGACTTAACTTGTAAACCAAGGAATAATAATTTAATTTAAACGTCAACGCCACTGGGTAAATATTACCACAGAGGGCAGTGCAGTAGATAATTAGGTATCTTTAATTCTACGACATATGTCATTATTATTTATAGTGTGTTAGAAAGTAATGCCACTATTTACGTATATCTGTCACACTACATAAATTAAATAGACATAGGTCAAATAATCTTTCTCTTTCTAATACAAAATGTTGCTAAGCTACTGCTATAAAGTGATGTGTATTCTTTCTTCGAACAAATGACCTTGAATAGTCATCTTTCGTGAATAATAGTATAGGCGTTAGTTTGTCAAATGTTAATAACAAACTTCTAATTTCACATTTGACGTTGACATTTTCCATTATAAATGAGTACAAAAGTAATAATGGCTAATACAGACTACGCTCGAGCTAAGTCGGACAGTTTACTGAAAGTCGATACCTGGATGGTAACTGAATTTATATCAAAAAACGATTGTTAAACTGCTGCCGAAATAAGGGATGTTAAAAAGTTAAGGTAAAATGAAATGTAAAAACCCAACCATCAGCTCTTCGACCTACTACTTCCATCACAATTTTCTTTTCTTCGCATCTTTTGGCATATTTATAAATTTAATAGTACGTTTGCTCTTTGCAGCAATTTTGCAAGACGGCACAATACGACAGTATAAATTACTCATTTTATATTGGATTTTTTATTATTTTACCGGTTTCAGGATATGATTCCATTGTTTACATGTGTAAAAGTATGCTGGTAACTAAGTAAAAACTGTATCTGTATGGTAATATTATTACCATACTGACTTGTCAACAACGATCTACAAAATGAAAATAAAATAAAATGAAAATATAATGCTCTTCATTAATACATACAGATAACGTCAGCCTATCGTTCTAAATACGGTCTACTGTATTCTGAAGTAATAAACATGAGGAATAAAGCACATAATTTGAATATTTGTCATATTGACGTATGTCAAAATAATTGTTCTGTTAACCATAGCAATCTGAATGTAGCATTAATGAGAAAATTTCAAAAATGATATTTATCAATAATGTCTTAATTTTTTGAAACCGATAAACTATTAAACAAACCACGGATGTTATTAATCATAACACGCCTTAGATGTCTTAAAGCTTACATCTGCGGCAGTTATGATGTGCATAACATTCCTGGGTATGTTAATAGCTATAACACGAATCAAACTCAAAAATTTAACACTTTTTTGACAACTTTGACGATAGGTTTGTTCGTTCCGCTACCCTGCGTCTATCTCAAACCGCGGCGGTGAAATGTGCTGTTCTTTTCGATTCGCGGTTCACTGTAAAGTCACTAGAGTCTGTTCGTTCCGTTTTTCTAGTAACTTGCGGTAAAACGCCGCGGTAGCTGGCGGTGCTAATTTTTACAGTGACTCATGACTCGGTGGTAAAAAAATAATCGGCGGTAATGTTCGCGTCTACATATGAAGTGCAAGTATGACAGTTTTTGACAAATAAATATTAGGGAAAAATTGTAATTTTTCAATAAGTATGCTATGTAATATTTCAGTTTTAGAAATTGAAACACATTTGTAATATATATATAAATGTCAATGTCATATGAATTATGATTTGTAACAAGGTAAATTTAAATGATAACAATAGTAAACAATTAAAATAATGGAAAATGGAATAATATATTTTTACTGAGTATCCTATCTTACTTGTAACAAAACAAAAAGAATTGACACTATAAAGGAACCAATTGGAGCCGATGAAGATGTATGTGTTGTGACGTCACATTCTGCTTCAGATCACGTGACTTTTTCAAAATGGTAAAAATAAAAAAAAATATTGTAAAATATCTAGCGGATATTTGCTGATATTTTCAAATTTGAGGCTATTTAAATAATGATATCTTTTTAAATTTAATACTTAGAAGGCATATAAAAATTCTTGCAACGGTCCTATTTTTTTTTTGACAAAACCGCAAAATATGTAAACTTTAAAACCATGGTATTTGCTTGAGACATATGTAATCAGATTTTTAATGAAATTCAACTGTACTTGTAATTCGACGAACCGATACTATCCATTTTTGTCGCCTATCCTATTCCCAAGGATAATGAGGGAAGAAGTTAAAATAAATCTTATTATTATTATCCCCATTATATTTAGATTTGCACTCTGCGACACAACAAATTTCATGGCATTTTACCACGGTTGCGTGCTCATATTTAAGTGTGTTTACGAACTGTCATTTAAACATTCCAGCCCAACGCTAATATTAAAAAAATCCGCGATAGGCGCGTCGATCCGTACTTGTTTAGTCTATTATAACATAAGTACAGTGTGTTAAAAAAAATCCTAACTCGGAGGAGGCTATGAACAAAGAAACATATGTCAATTTAAGAATATTTAATTAAATGTCAATTTGACATTAAATATTGTCAAAAATGTTATCTAAAGAAATCAAAGCTTTTCTTCTTGAATCTTGTATTAGAAATGGAAACAAATTAGAAAACAGCGAATGTGAATATATTGTATCCTCCTTTATTGCCTTTCTCCTTAAAATTGCATTTCATGCAAGATCAATTTTGACATCTTGACTTTTTAATTGAATAATTAGACGTACGTTTCTCTGTTAATAGCCTACTCCGAGTAAGGAATTTTAATGAACATACTGTAGTAAAAAGTACACGTGTTAATTTTCCGATGCGACAATTTGTGGTGTTAACATATCCAGTGACGTTGATGTTTAAACAAAATAATTATTCAGTGTTTTACGTCAAGTCAAGTCTACATTTTTGTTTTATGCAAAAGATAAAATATATGCAATTATCAAATAAGTAGCAATTACTATATACAATGAAAATAAATAAATAACAAATAACAATAAGTGCAGTGACGTTATCTGCAAGTAATATTATATCAGACAGCTTATAAATAACCCTGAACAGCCATGTTTTCAGCGCCCAAACTTTACACGAAATATTTGACTTTAATATTCTGAAAAAAACACTATCGACGCACCTTCCAAACAAAATTTGTTTACCAAATTTTGTGGAATAATATTTGTAGTAGGAGATTTGTGTGTCTGTCACCTCACCTCGAGAACGATCGAAGATAATATATCACTTAGAGGGGAAACACAGAAATGCACTCATACTGGCCAAGCCACCGAGGCCTGACGAATTTGACAGCTGCTGATTTAATATACCAGGATTTTAGATTTGCTCTCGCGCGCAATACAGCGCGAAGATGATGAGGAATGACAGATAAAATGGACCATCAACAAAGCTTTATGCAATCTACAGCTTTTTCTGTTCGCTATATAAAAATAATTTTGAACAGAGTGGTTTTTATTTAAGCCGGTGCCGGAAGCCACTAACATTAAAATTTGTTATGGTCCGGATCTATCGATCGGATAAATACGTATCAGTAGGATGCAAAAAAATGTTACTTTTTATCCGTTCCGTATTATAAAACCACTTTTATAGAGCATTTTTGTGACGTTTAACGCTATTAGAATTTAATGCGCTATTATAATAATAGTGCGTTGTAATCAGTGCCGCTCCGTGGGTAAAAGACGCCTTTGTGCAAAGTTATGTTTCAGCGCTCCCCTCCCCTCTCCTGCCACCCCATAATGTACATATACATAATTTGCTAATTAATACACGATTTAAAGTTTAAACTATACTTTTGATACTTCGTAAAATAGTAGATTTAAAATATTGATGAAATTTCCTTTGTTCCATTCTTGTAATCAATATTATTAGGTTATAATGAAAATCGTTTGTTGTAATCAACAATTTTACAGTTATAGCTTGCAACATAACAGTGCTAGAAAATTATCCGTTTAACAGGATATTTATTTTACTTTTTGTGCTATATTCATTCTTGTAATCAATGTTCTTGAGCTATCAAAATATTCAACGTTGTAATTAACACGTTCAGAATTATTATTTCAATATAACAAATGCTAGAAAAATATCGGTTTGGTAGGATAATGGGACCGTCCAAGTCTTCGACTTTTTAAAAATTACATGTCGCATATTAATTTTGAATATAAATAAATGAAAACTAAATAAAAATTGCTATATATTTTGTATTTTTATATCTATAATAATGTAATTAAAGTTTTTAGCGTAAAATGGTCATGTTGTGACGTCAGCGTCATTACAGTAGTCCAGTTTCCCTGTGAAAATGTCACTATAAAGTGGATCATGCATATTTTGCTCATAAATTCGCGATTGGCTTTACACATACTCTAACAAACACATATTTAATATACCCGGGTATTTTTTTTATTAAGATCAAATGAAAATTTACTTATTAAATAAATTTATATTATAATTTATGTTTTAATTATTGTAATCTCATTGTTGTAATCATTTACTTTTTACTTTTTATTATGAACTATGCTTTGATTATTGTAATCAATACTATCTTTGTTGTATTTAATTATAAATAGAAAATTGTTTATATACTATATTAATTATAATAGTGGCACTAGGTGAGTATGAAAACTTCAGTCCTATCTACGTTAATAATATGAATTCTGCTCTGTAGTCATTCATCAACAAAATTCAATATTATATTAAAGAAACTCTTAAAGTCATATTAATTAATGCAAATAATTAACTTGATTATGAAAACGAGCAAGTTATTAATTTTACTTTCCTGATTTTTATTTATGTATAATATCTACTATCGAAGTTTTACATAAATTAACATTTAACACTACTCCTATACCTATTCATGTAAGTAAATCAATCAAATATATATTTTGAAATGATATAATAATTATCTGGCTTACTTTATTACCATTAGGTCTAAAGATTTTTGATCACAGTTTGTAATGGATACGTATTTTTATTCATGCAACATTTATTGTATATAGCCATATTAATGGTAACGTATGTCGGTTCTCTAAGATGGAGTGACGTTAACGTCACAACTTTCGCGCCAAAATTTTAATAATTATTTTAGGCGTTATTAAGCGTAATTTCAAGAAAACAAAATAAAACGAAATTTCTAGTTTTAAATTCTTCGTAACATATAAAAAATTCAAAAAAAGTTGGACGGGCCCATTGTTTTGTTTATAACTTATAATTAGAGCTCTAATGCAAGCAAATTAACAAAATAGTAATTTTTTTCTTTACAAATAAACCCAGTTTGCAAAAAAAATCACTATTATTTTTTATACACCGTCTTGAAATGGCGCGCCTCATTGTCAGGCCCCTTTGTGCGGGGCACAATCTGCCGCAGGGAGCGGCCTTGGTCACTAGCTTTGGACAAGAAATTCGATGTTGAGTTTTTAATGAATAAGCACGTATGCTTGTGTGTATGCGTATATCTAGGCATTTATTTATAAAATCTTTTTTGTATGTTTTAGAAATAAATAATATTTCCAACCGTTTTGACTCCCATACAAGAGAAAATGAAAATAGAGGATTCCTTACTGTCAAAAATAAGAATTAAAATAACAGTATCGAAAGGGCACTAAGGAACATAACTATTTGACATTTGTCAATGAAAATAAATTTGTAACTCGGAATGTATAAAACAAAAACGGAAAAAACCCATGTCATGCTTTCTCTCTTCGCACAATATGAAGCTGACGGCGCATTCCAGTAGTATATACCCTGAATATTGAGTTTATAAATATCAAAAGAACAATTTAGACCAACACAACTAATTTGTAATGCAGTTCACCTAATTTACACTCCGTGACGCTTGCATTTAGAAATGAATAGTATAATGTCTAATGTTTTTGATAAAGCTTTCATTCCGGTTACCTACGTTAGAAAAGGAGCTGTTTGAGGCATGCTTCAAATGCAAAATGCAATGAGTGGATAAGGGTTAAAAGATAGAAACCATGACCGTTAGCGTACGTGAATACAATCAACGTCGCGTAGTGACAAATTTTGTAAGTAGATTCACGGCATCTACTGTACATTGTTGCAAGCCAAATTAAATGTTTGAGGTGTAATCTGTAACTCGTCATGTTAATTTAACATACTATTTAAATTTTTCTCTACTAATAACAGTAGACACTGAATAAAAAAATTAAATGACAGATACCTAATATACTTGTTTCTACTGGATAGAAATTTAAACAGGCCGTAAAAATTAACATGCTACATTACAGAATACATAAGTGCATATTGCATTCGAAAAGTCTACCATTTTTATTGTAATGTAACGTAGGTCCAGTATAATAGTTGCGATTGTGTTGTGTTTAGACTTTACACAGTTTATCAGCACTCTTCTTTAACTAAAGAAGCTTATCTAAAAATAACAAAATAAAGAGAGGCATATGCATCGATGCATTAATAAGAAAAAATACAAGTTGTTTCCATAGTTTATAGAGACGATCACTACACTAGTGAAGAGCATGGGCGAAACTTGAAAATTTTTCTAGGGGGAGCCAGGCCATTTGAGTTCGAAATGCAAAGTAAATAGGAAATCCCATTTTGTCGTATGTACGCATTAAAAATGTGTTTTGAAAATCACTGTTCTAGAATATTCCAAAAAAATATTGAATATCCCATTAAATTCTAGAATATTTTCAGAAAAATTCTATAACGTTATGGAAAAGGAAATTCTAAAACGTTCTGGAATTTTATGAAAAATTCCAAAACTATCTCGAAATTCTGAACTTTCCGAAATATTCTAGAACTCTTTGTAACCGTATGAAAATCTTCTTAAACTTTTATATACATTTTAGATTATTTTGGAACCTGTAAAAAACTTTTCGAACTCTCCGGAATATTTAAGTATACCTATAATGTGGACTGTTTTGAAATTTTCTGCGAGAAAACTCTTAGGCATCGCTGGTTACTTTAGCTAGCGATTAAATAGGGCGCGTGCATCACGTGGTTGGTTCTAGGCAACCCGCCAGCCTGGTGGACCAACAAACCTTTTAAGTGCCATTGTTTACATGGAGTTTGGTGGATATTTAGCCTTTTATAAGCTTTTTTGTGCGTTTTTCAGTTGTTGTTCATAACATTTGTGGGGTTGGTGTATTACTATGGCTCAACTAACTTGAACAGTGATTTTTCTACCGGAAAATGTTAAAAATATGTATCTTTTATTGATAATCAAAACCTAGATTCATGCCGTATTGACATGAATACAATGTTTAGGCCCGGAAAATTTTCCCAAACTCTATATTCAGATATTGTAGTGTGCTTTGAGCATAGCAGAAGTTCATATATATATATATATATATATATATATATATATATATATATATATATATATATATATATATATATATATTGGCATTTGTTAAGGAGTCACTTCCGTGAAGTTTATAAGGCGTCCTGACTTCCATATTAATTAATGGATATATATTATTAAAAATTACATATATAGGCTTAGGGGAACTTCTATATTAAGGTTTTCAAAAGAGGGGTAAAAAAATATTATTTTAAAAATTAATATACAATTGTACATACTTAAAATACAAAGTCACTTCCGTCACTGTAATTGTGTACAAGATATTGAAGCGTATGACTGACTTCCGCAACGTAGCCAAATTTCATGTCAGCCAAACCACATATCAGCAAAACATCAAATAAAGTACATGATGAATAAGGTCTCACTCTGTGTTAACGAAACGCAATAATGGCAAAATTTGAGCTATTATCTTTGTTTAAAAAATCATAATTTTGTTGGCTTAGCTGTAAGTCTGCGGAACCGCTCCAAACCATGAAGGTCATTTCTGAGTTTTTTTTTAAAAAAATTATGATTTATGTGCTATTTTGATTTTGATCTATTATATTTTTTTTAAATATTACTTATTTACATAATCCGTAATGAAAAGAGTGATATTGTTTGATGAACACAATATTTGCCAAAACGAGCGAAGTGTGTTTTGCAAGTTATGTGAAACAACAATATCACGTTTTCGTAATGTGTTGTGTACAAAACTTTATCTAATTCCACTAAATAACTTAAAAAATGCACAAAATTCTAGGTTTTTCTATCACAGCTCAATATATATTTGAAAATCAATTTACCAAAGCGCTGCCGTGAAAATAAATGAATTTAATTATTTTGTGCAACGTAAAGATTTTTTTTTTACTCAGTTACGTAAATCGATAATTATTTATTGAGTTCTTTAAACTATTTTTTGTATTTTGCGCTTTTTATGCATTTTTTAATAAAAAATAGTAATGTCAATATTTAGGGAATTTTATCACTTCGTGGTATTGATGTGTGAATAAGAAGAGAAGAAACAAAGTAGTAAAGTTAAAAAGAAATAAAAAATATTGTATGGTTTTACAAAAATGAGCGGTGATATATGAATTTTTATTTTCTTTACTACTCTATTTCTTCTCCTTCTTATTCTTACTATTATATTCAAAATTACGTAAAATAAAATTCTTAACAAACGTTTGTCTTCGTTCACTGAGAGAGAATTGACATTTGGTATTCTTTGACATTCTTATCTACCAACCTTATAAAAATAAATTGTAGTAGTCTATTACAGCACTCACATAAGCTATTAACGAACTATTTTGAGTGCTGTAACAGCTTTGTTACAGACGCAAATTACAAAAATAATTTTACAAAACTCATTTCGTATCAATTATGTAAAAAATTACATTTCATAACGTCAAAAGGTTAGGTAAAATTCAACTTTTTAAAACGGAATTAGATAAAAAAATTACTACTTTGCTTGTAAGTCAGCAGATCCAATCTAAATCACTCAAGTTCAACTCTAAGTATCCTGGGATAATGTACGACTTACGGGCTTATTAAGTGATGTTATACAGTATTTTGGGCTATTACATTTATTACGTAAAACTTTATGGCCAGGTATGAAATGAACCGTAAAACTGACATCAAAAATCGGTGAACCAGAATTTTTGATTCTCTGACCTTATTTTTTTTAAAAAAACTATTTACTCTATAACAAGGTTGGCACTACGTTAGCAAAATTTTAATTAAAAACATAAATGTAATAGTCCAAAATTCGATATTAGAGCATTTAATTAGCCCATAATACATACATTTTCACTGACTACTCAGAATTGAACTTGAGTGGTTTGGAGCGGTTTTTTCGTGTATTCTAAAATTTTTGATTCAGGTTTAGAATTTACACAATTTTCCGCGAAAAAATCAGTGTCACATGTTTCAAAATTACTATTATTTACCCAATCCTAATTGATTATTAGGTTAGATTAGAGATGTACGGCATACATAGTAATCTGCTTCAGTGGTTCAAATCTTACTTGACAGATAGGTACCAGTGTGTTTCATTCAATGGTTTTACATCGAATTATCTTCCTGTGACCTCTGGAGTACCACAGGGATCCCATCTAGGGCCACTCCTTTTCATCATTTTTATCAATGATATAAATAAATGTTTTATTAATACTAATTTTAGTATGTATGCAGATGATCTTAAGATCTTTAAAGCCGTCTCGAATAATTCTGATGCTTTAGATCTTCAAGCTGACCTTGACAGGCTTAGCTCGTATCTAATAGATAATCAGTTATTGTTAAATATTATTAAATGCTCTTGTATAACATTTACTCGTAACAGAAATGTGCTTCAATTCAATTATTATATTAACCAAAACCCCGTTAATCGAGTTACGCAGATTAAGGATCTTGGTGTCATTCTCGACGCTAAATTATTATTTGATATCCATATTGACAGAATTGTAAAAAAGGCTTACAGAATGTTGGGCTTCATTCTGCGAATTGGCAAACTTTTTTGTAATTATAAGTCATTTACTAATCTATATTATACCCTAGTCCGATCGCAGCTTGAATTCGCTTCAATTTGTTGGTCTCCTCAATATCAAATATATATCAGTAGAATTGAACGAGTGCAACGAAAATTTATCTCTTTCATGAACTGGAAATTTCCTCAGAACTCCACTAATCTCATGACGTTACAAAATAGACGTATAGTTCTCGATTTGGTATTTTTGTACAAAATATTTAACAACTTTTTTGATAGCCCATTTCTCGTTGGCAAGTTCTGCATAAGGATACCTGTTCGTTCCACTCGTTCATGTAATTTGATCTTTATAAAAAATGTTAAAACTAATTCCGAAATGAACTCACCTGCAATTAGGTTACCTATAACCTACAATAATTTTTTGAGTCATATTAATGATATAGACATGTTTTTCTTCAACTTAATAAAATTTTAGAAGACTGTTATTAATTATATTTCTGCGATTAATTCGTAACTTTATTATATTCATTTATATGGTAAATTATATTAAATATTTATTTTATTTCCTTGTATGAAATTGTATCTACACTACAACTTTCAAATTATTGTTCATTGTTGTTTGTAAATTAGTGCTGTACTATAATTGGGACTAGCTCCTGTTGTACGGCCTATTATTATAAATAAATAAATAAAATAAAATCCTGCAAACATAAATTACCAATATACCTTAGAAAATAAGTGAGAAAACTGTGAAATGAAATACAAGAAATCTAAACTTTTGTTTTGGGACCACTCTTAGACATTGGTCCATATTCCGAGCGCACTTTTATAATAAAAGCGCTTTTATGGAGCGCGTTTTTACATTATATTCTTATGAGGAGTGTGCTCTATAAAATCGCTTTTATTTTAAAAGTGCGCTCGGAATACAGGCCATTGTGTTTTCTGAAAACAACAATAACTACAATAAATTTATATTACAAAAAAACCTAATGTGGTCAGCACATTATCGCCCGTCAATTCCATATTTAGTAATAAAGTATCACTTCCGGTTGATAAAATCTAATTTATTATTTCAATAAATAGAAAAGTATGTAATACGAAATTGTGGGATGTATTTTGATATATTTTTCCACGAAAATTTGTCGAGTATCAAGTGAAATACCACTTCCGGTTTATCATGTATAGTCAACATCTAATACGATATTTCCAATTTTAGACGAGTTTGAAATACCAAACATGAAAAGTTTTCAATTAAATTTTACATATTTATTTCACGAAAATTTGTTCAGAGCTTTAAGTAAAGTACCACTTCCGGATTATCGTAGGAGAAGTAAATGTTACATATAGAAAACATCATCGTAGAAATAGTAAAAACTTGTTGTGCGGTCACTAATTCGTGCTTATTCACTGAATATTTTACTTTCTTATGCAGGTGGATTGGCGGGATTTCTCATATACCTATTAGTGACGGAGAATGTGGAAAAATGAACCAGTCAATTAAAGAACAACCTGGCTAAGAATTAATATTTAACTATACACATATTTCACGATATTAGTTTTACTTTATCAAGATATTATTGTGCACAGGGTCGGACTGGCCATTGTGGCGATGTGGCGATCGCCACAGGCCCGGCGAGCGAAAGGGCCCGGTCTAAACTTGTAACTATCAAATCTAGTACTTAGTTAATAGTTTTCAATATGATAAAGAGAAAAAAATCTTAAAGAACTGATTGTAGATCAAGTATAAACATAATTCAAGAATCTGACTTTAACCAGAGAACAAGCGTAGCCTGTCAAAGAAAACTAAACGCAACGCCAATATAGGCTTACTTCTGTCCCTGTCTTCACCCCAAACTCCATCATCACCCCGACCAGTGTATTCTAGAAATATGTGCTCAACGGGCATGTGCAAAATCTACTATGTAGTAGATATAAAATTTAGTTTTAAGTTCTGTGTGGTTTGATGTGATTTTTCACTTTTCACATAGTAGACTTTCATTACCAGGTACATAAAAATGATTAAATTCAGTTAACTAACTCCATTTTTATACCGGATTAAAAATTTTAATATGAGATCCGTTCACGAAACAGAATACCTAAGGTAGGAGTTAAATTCTGTAACTGTCATTTTAATAACAATTTTTGTCGCCTTAACTCTTGGAATTGTACTTAAACTTAAGTATTCCCAATTGCACCAACAAGGCTTAAATTTTAAGCGTCCCATAGACAAAAAATGTAAATCGAAACAACAATGCATAGTAATTCATTTAACATTTTATATCGACGTAATATTGTCAATTGTGAAAGATAGCACTAATATGAAAATTAATTATAAACATTGCACCTACAAAAAAAAGATTATCTTTAATAGTATTCACCATTCACTATTAATATGATTTGATTACAACAAAGAAAATGTTCCAAAAATGTTTATAACAATATATTTATAATTTTAATATTTAAATTCATTAACTTCGTAATGCATACCTACTTCGCATATGCGTTATTTAATCTATGTGCCAAATCTCGGCCAAAATATACGTGTTTGAGACGCGATTTTCATATTAGATTACTGATAATTCTATACAACTAGTACAGTTATCTTTGGTAATAAATAAAATACTTTAATTTTTTTTTGTAGTTATTCTCAAAAATAAACCATTTCAAAATTTACCGTTTTCGTCTATATGTATGTATTTTTTCTCAAATAACGATACACCATTGAAATGGTCTTCTGATGGGGTAACTCTTGTCTAATTTACCCGACACCAGAACTCTTATATTGCTTGTGATGCTAATTGCAAGGAGTATTTCAATAAATCTGTTTTCCCATGTTAATCGTCAATGTCACGGATTTTTGGGTTCAGCTTGTGTCCTTACTTAATATTTTCAGTCATTAATGTATTTAAAAAAAACCTTCATTTATAACCATCTTTGTTTCATTAATAATATTTTGAATGGCCCAGAATAGGGGGCCCGGTAATCCAAATCGCCACACTCAGAAATATGTCCCAGTCCGACAATGATTGTGCATCAGTTAATATCCACACTTTTGCAACTTATGTCCGGTTTCATAACCGTTTGTTCAAAAATTAATAACTTAATAAAGTTTTCATTCAATCAAATTAAGTTGTACTTTATAAAATATTAAAATGTCACTTGTTGATATTTTTCTAACATACCTTTTTGAAAGCGGGCATTTGTTGTCAAACCTAAGTAACATAAAAATTTTCACCAATAGCAAATGATAACATATGACAAAAAAATTAAATTATCACCTGACATATTATTGCTTATTACTCGAGAATTTCAAAAAGTTCAAAAATTAATTAATCATCTTATCACAAATGAAAAATTTTGATATATAAGAAGAAATTTAATTGTTATTAATACTTATTGGCTAAATTTTTTAAATATGTGTTAAAAATAATCATTAATTCACAGAAGTACTCCGTATGTGCTACAGATAACAGTTGTAATTTTTTGTGAATTTTTCACCCATTAATAATATATGATATTTTTTGTTTTATTTTGTTAATAAGAATTTATTATACAAATAGTGTTTCCAGTCCCACTCATCTTTGGAAAAAACATAACTACAATTACATACTACAATACACTGTTGCCAAGTTTCGGAAGTGACTAAGTACTTCCAAATGCTATATACACGTCGGAAGTAACATCGCATTGTGTATACCTGACACTAATAGCGATTACAACGCCAGCGGTAAACGCATGAACTAAAGTGACAAATTTAAGGGTACTGGGTGTATATTTGACTTCCAACACAATTTTCGTATTTACGCTTGTTTAGTCTTGTAGTGGTAGAAAAACATAAAATTACATAGGAAACGTTGTCACTTCCATTTTCGGAAGTCACAACGTCATATATGAAGTCACAACGCCCAGCAAGTTCCCGTATATGAAGTGACAACGTACCATTTGCACATATATATATATATATATATATATATATATATATATATATATATATATATATATATATATATATGTATATATATAAGAAGACAAATTTTAAAGCGGGTTTTTGACAGTCGAATGAAATTTAGTGGGCAGAAATAATTTCGATACTCTTTTTAATAAAGTCAAGCTTTCGGTTTATTTAAAACCATCCTCAGGATTCTAAAATTTGTTAAAAAGTTTTGTTGTACAAAGAATTTTGACAATTTTAGTGTAATACTTACATTAATTTGAGATTTAGGAGTAAAATTTTCAAAACCAAACATAATATGCGAATTTAGAGTTGGACTTTAAGTTTAGACATTGTCATATATAATAAAATTATAAATTTTGTACAAAATATATGTCGTTTTACATTTTAAAACAAAAATTATTACAAATTTTGATGATGGCTGCGAAACAACAAGAAAAAACCAGAAACTTTTCAACTGGTGGCGCCGGATACGTGGAGTAGGGAAAAAACACCCAAATATGAGTTTAGGCGGGAATGTACAAATGAAGGTCAAATAAGATATAAGAAAAAATCTAACCTCAAAATAATATAAAAAATAATATAGAAAAATGTAAGTTTAATAAGAAATTTTGATAAATAAAGAAATTAACTTATTATGTCGGTATTTGAATTATTTTCATCTGGTGGATATTTCTTTTTCGATAAAAGCAGTAAAAAACTGTAAATATGACTCAAGTTACCCACATCACTTCGTTTGTTCATACTATTTTCATTGTTGTAAATATGTACCATTTCTAGGAAATTACGTTTTGTTGAATTGTGTTCTTTATCTAAAATTTTTATTTCTTTATAAGCAGCAGAGTGATTGTTCTGTATTAGGTGTTCTGTTCTTGAGTCATATAACTTCCTAAAGTTATAATTCTATCTTCAAAATTTGTTTCCGATGCTAATTTATAAATTGATAATCCGTCACTGCTGTCACTCGTTTGGAATATCAAACCATAGCACAAAACTATGGCATTTTAAACATATTCCTATATGTCAGTCTGGTTTGTTGGTCCACCAGGCTGCCATTTTTAAATATCCGTGACGTCACATGCACGGACTCTATACAGTGAATTTATGAATAATGTGGTTAGGATGTAAAGTAAAAAACTCTTATTTTATTGTTTCAAAAAAGCATAATTTGTGGAATAATTATTGCTTAATCAGAATTTTTCAAATGGAATATTTACTAAATTATTTACTACTCACTTAAATTCCTGTCGATTAATCAATTTGTATCACACCAATCTCACAATTATATCAATAATTAAAATATAAAATAATTACACTAATATGTAATTTTTCCTAGGGGGGGCCATGGCCATCCTAGGGAGGGCCGGGCCCCCCTGTTCTAGTTACGCCTATGGTGAAGAGTGCTGAATTCGGCCCATTCTTTTTTCTAAAATGTTCTGTGATCTGGCAATTTATTTTTGTACATGAAAGGGGAAAAACATGCAGCTTAACATCCCTGCGGCGCCTTATTTTCCTGGACACCATTCCTCGCCATGGAAACAGACATATGTCAGTGTCAAGTACAATTTACAGAATATGTTATTAAAATAATTTTACTGGAAATATATAATCTTTTACAAGAAACTTTTTGTATGGAATTTATATAAAATATATAAAAATTTATGTGGGACACATCAGATTTTTATTTATTGTTAGATGACCTTTAGTTGACAAATAATGCTGAATTATTTCCATTGTAACCATGGTTACGTATGAAAACTACAAAGGGATACAATCGTCAAAGTTAACAATGTGAATATTGCAAACTATGCTTTATGCAATTAGGCCATAAGTATCGAATATAGTTGAAGGGCATACTGGTCGTAATGTATAGAGCATAACATTGAATTTTGTCGTTGCTGATTGAGCGATCCGGGTATATAGGTATTTTTCCCGTGGTTTCAGTGCTGCAATGTTTGGTGCTGGTTTCTGTGGAAACCGGCTGGACCCTCGGGCGGCATTATGTACTGCACTACACGAACAATTAAATGAAATTATTGATTTCGTATCAATTACCGTGTGAACTTTTTTGTAAATTTCAAACGCATAAATAAAACTAATAGCAAAATATCGTAAAAATATGCTCTACATACTTTTTTCAAATAAAACCAGTATGATTAATAACGCAAAGCTCTGCTCGTTTATATGTCACCATGCAACTAATTATTCAATTTGTCAAACTTATTATTATGTTTATCAGATCGGGGAAAATAAATCATAATAAATGAATCCAAAAAATGCAGACTGACAATTAATTTTTCAGTAGAGACTTATGAAATACACGTCACACCAGGCGCGGATATAAGGGGGGGGGGGCAATCTCTCCCCCTTGAGAAGGACTACTGATATATTTAAATATGTACCTATATATTTATTGTTTTATAAATGAAGGAATTTTATTTTGTTTGTAATTTTTTATGACAAACTGTTTCCTTTTACATTTTTTTTTATAGAGTACACCTATTATTAAAAGGCGCCCATTTAATCCATATTTACGACAAAGAAAATCATCTTTTAAAAACTGTTATTTGATGTTAATAATTATGTAGGATCTTTTAAAAAGTAATTTTAAGATTTGAAAATATATGAATGATCTTTTAAAATAATTGTAACTGATCTTTAAGAAAAACATTTTTGATCTGTATGACAAAAAGGAGTTGATATTATATTTGATCTTTAAGAATGTGATAATTTGTTCAGGATTAAACGGCACAGCATAATACCAATCGCTACATTGGCGATCCGCCGGAATTTAATATTGGATAAAAATTAGTTCTGTTGGATCCTGTAATCCTAGTAAATATTTTATTACTATTTCAAACATTCAAATTTGTGGTTGCCAGATGCGCGAGTCGCGAGTCTGAGACACCAAACATAAAACATCCCAATCATGGGCGCCGTTTAGGGGCGGGGGGAAGGGGGCGCTTGCCCCCCCCCCCCTGGCAATTAAGTTCAACCACTATTTTTTTTTTTAAAGAAACAATTTCAGATTTATTCTATAACGGCCCTCAAGTCGACTCTCTTACACTACACGAATTCTATACTTTCTTCTATATTTTGTAAATGTCATTAAAGGCTGTATAGGAATATTTAACTAATTTATTAGTATGCAAAATGCAATTGCACAAAATAAACATTTCGGGTGCGGACATAATGCACAAGCATAAATCGGCGCCTATTTATGTACATGTGTACCTATGTATAATATACACGCGCGCATGGCATTCGCTGCGCGTACCTGTACCTAGTTACAGTTTAACAACAGCAACTTATGCTAAGCTAGTTGCTATTGCTGCTAAGCCAGACAAATAATATACGCCCTACGAAGCACTCTGCCTGTGCCTACGCAAGGTTTTGCGTAGATCTACTTAGTTATATTTATTGAATTTGTCTTCAATTTTGTAAGTTTGGGTCAGTTGTATTGTTCTACTTCAACGCCTCAATTTCTAATCTGTCTCAAAATAATAGCAAGATATTCGTCGCAACTAGAACCATAGTAACAAACAAATTGCAAGGAGTAGCAATAGATTTATTGGGTATACAAAAACATATTGAAGATTTAACATCATTATTTAAGGAAGAAAGGGAAAATTGGAAAGGATTTTTTGCAAGAACTTTTAAAAGCTGCGTAGATTTAGCTGCGGAATTTGATATTGAAATTAAAGTTTAAAAGATAACAGGTCGACAAACTCACAGAGGAAACGTTGTAGCAAAGACGGTAGAAGAATATTTTAGAATAACCATTTTCAACCCTTACTTGGATCTCTGCTATCTTTGGAATTACGTTTTTCCCAACATACTACCGTTGCGTTTTCCATATCTCATTAACAGCCGGTTAACATCAAGAAGCATGCTCTGGATCCAGATATCGTGAAGAAAAACTCAGAGAAGTATGGCATCGAAAATTTGGAAGCGGAATATTCAACGTGGATGCACATTTGGAAGGGAAAAGAAGTAGCAGAAAATATGGATTTTGTAAAATTAATTTCCGCTATGAAAATTGCTATCCAAATTTTTTTGACAATGCCACCAACAACAGCCTTCGTTCTCTACTCGAAGGAAAGTGAAGAATTGGCTTAGGTCTACAATGGCGGAAATATTAAGTGTTCATAGAAAGAAGATGGACGAAAATAAAGAACAAATAATAGAAAAAGTTATATAAGTTTTTGGCGCAAAACGAAGAAATCTTCGTTTTTTTGCTTTCTCATCGTAAAGGTCAATTAAATAAAAAGTTATAAAGATGAAAAGTTTGTTTTATACTAGTAAGAACTATACGATTTGTGTACCTATTTGATTTTTTTCAAATATTACTTTTTTACTGAATAAAGTTGACACTACAATTTTTATATTTTTATTATCGCTTTATGTCGAAGTATACATTTTATATTTTTTTGACTTTGTTAATTCTGTTTAATAGTAAATTTTGTCCGTTGTAGACAAATTTTATATTGTTATATTTTCTCTTTTATATATAATTTCCATGTACAATATGTGTGTAAATCACTTAACAATTACATTATCAACAAACTGTTAAAACTCATGTAAGTAATCTGGTTTTTTCTAAGTACTATTGTATAAAAAAAATATATTTTTTCTGTTCGGTAAATGTAGCCCCTAAGGAAGACACATGTGGTGTCGAAACTAGTCGGGTTGAGATTAAAGTTGACTGATCTCCAGTGAATTGTTTTCTTTCATAATAAAATATAATCCAAAATTTGGTATTACAGACTTTTCTATTTATTGGAACAACAATTTAGATTTTATTTACAAACGATCAACCGGAAGTGATACCTTACTTACTCATTGCTATTTCAAACATGGAATTAACGGGAGGTCATGTGTTGGTCACATCAGATATTTTTAAAAATGTTAATAGTCCTAGTACAGGAACAATTTACTTGAATTTTTGCTTCATATTTTAGTACAGGTGTTCACAAAGCCCTTAAACGAATGTCTTTATGTGATGTGAACATCTGTAAATATGTTTAAGGATCTGCAAAATCTTACTTCACCTGAAGAAGGTATAAATTTATACCCAAACATTGGTTTTGTAAGAATAAATGCAGTTTGACTGAGATTTTAAGTATTTTCAATGTCTTCTGTATTAGAGTTCTGATAAATTGGAACCGACAAATCTCAGATATATGTCATATGTGCTTTAAAACACTCAGTCAAGAAGCCTAGCTGAATTTGCGTCATTTTTGTGTTTGCTGTAGTCTGCAGTAATGATGTAAGTCTAGAGGAAAGAGCAAGTAAAAAGTAAAGCAAAAACCACTAACGAGCGAATAACATGTGAAGGAAACATAACAACCAACAAGCAGCCTTTGCGCAGGACAAACAAATGATCTTTTTCTACTAGCTTCCTAGATCTCTCTTCTATGTTAAATGGGAGCACTTGTGCAAGCAACAGTTTCGCGCAATATTTTTAATGTAATTTCATGTTAATCTACTTTAAATTAAAATTGATCTGTTTGCTGCACAGAACCACAGCTCAAATAACTTCATTACCGTTTTAAATAAATTAATTCATTAAATTTATTCAATTTAGTTTATATTCATTTTGGCTGTTATTTATATCCATTCATATGGAGTTGATATACATTTTCATACAACGCAAAAATTAATACTGTGCACTCACAGTGAAATAGAGGATAGGTCCATTTGAGCAATAACCTGTGGCGTTATTATATTTTAAATTTTAGAAATTCAATTAAAAATTGTTATAAAATTATGATTGCACGGTTTTTATCAAAAGATTCTTTTAAAATTTGACTAATTTTTAATTTATTGATTTTATTGTTGATTGTTTTATTCAGAGTATGTTGATGGTCCAAATCCGGCCCCATCTGAATCTTTCCCACCTACATTTGAGGATGGTGGTATATAAGATGTATAGGGTAATGTATCCAACATGACGAATTCGGTAACTATTAAGTATCATTCACAACAAAAAAATTAACGTAGCGGTAGAATTAGTGGCAGTGGTGGTGGCCTGGGTAAAAGATTGAATGCGTTATAGCAAATGTATTCGTTCACAACCAAAAATTAAGAAAATTAGTAGTAGCGCAGTGGCAATGGCAGCGGTAGGAGTTTGCAATCTCCAAACTTCTACGTTGCCACTACGCTACCGCTTAATTTTTTTGACAGTTTTGACGTTTATTGACATCTGATTTCTGATTTCATCTGATAAAATGAGCAATAGAAAAAGAATCATTTTGTGGTGTGCCTCAGACGTTACGCTATATAAACAAACAGACTTATTAATAAACTTTGCACAATTAAAAGTGAACACGTAACTTACCATTTTCGCTTATTTCAAAGACAATTTGTGCCCGCATTTTCATTTTTTGAAATAATTTTAAATTCCCTTAATCTCTTCGCTTATCTCACACAATGGAGTGCTTGTGGATAAGTGTAATTAATAAATCAACATCTGTCAGTTGCTTTTTGTGCAAAAATAAAATGACAGCTATAACTGTCAACCTTGCACCCTAATAATTTATAATAAAAATTTCTAGAAACTATAATTTCAATAATTTTTCATTGTGAACGGAAATAATTTTTACTATGATTTTCTTACGCTACCGATGCCACTAATTCTTACACTACCGCTAATTTTTTTATTCTGAATGGGCCTTATACGAAACCAATTAACATAGATCAAAGGTACTTCATCAGGAGGTTACACAGACAGTATATTGTTTATCTGAAAATAATCATATGTCACTAAATTTAGGCGCTACCCTTGGTAAGGGATGTATAGGGATCGTGCTAAAAATCGCATATTGAGATTTTGATAAATGACCACATTTTAAGGTCCCTAGAATCCGATTTTCACATTTTCACGATGATGTCTGTGTGTATGTTTGTGTGTGTGTGTGTGTGTGTGTGTGTGTGTGTGTGTGTGTGTGTGAGTGTGTGTGTGTGCATGTATGTGTGTGTGTATACTTTACTCTAATTCAAATACCATTCAGAAATTTTAAAACCTTGTATTTCTACCTTATTCTAATATGGGAAGAGACCATCAGATTTTGGTGTATATCAGGGCCCTGTTTCTCAAAAAATACTAGTTTACAAGTTACAAGTTACTAGTTACAAGTGAAATTTTTAGTAGTACTAGTAAATTGTGTTTCTGAAAAGTAATTTACTACTCGTAGTTTACAAGTTACTAGTTCACAAGTTAATAGTTACAAGTAAAATTTTATTAGTCAAGTAAAATAGTGTTTCTGAAACATTTTCAATAGTCTAGTAGTTTTTTTTTAATAAATACTAGTATTTAATCCAATATTCTTTAAATCAAGTGATTTTATTTTCTGACTGACGTTGACATTTTCAAGTGTTTTAATTTGAAATTAAATTATTTTTCAATAAAAATGTCTACACTGGATGCGAAATTAACTATTTTGGGGATGAATCGAGATGCTAAAGGTATTCTATTTGGAGCATTCTCTAAATAAATTGTCTAAAGCTGTTGAATTCAATGAATGGATAAAAATCTGTCAAACTTATCACGCTTCGGGTTGAGTAGACAAGACAACGACTAGAAATATACCAGGGACACATTTTAGTCAAACTTAAAAAAGTTGTATTTTTACGGTTAATGCATGGTTTCTGTTCATATCTAGCTGAAGAATAAGTTCCAATAAATTAATGTTTCTAACTTATTTGCCATCAGTAACCTCTCATTCATATGGGGTTTCTGCATGGACATAATTTATTCTTGTATTAATTAGTTTTTGACGTCGCACTACTTCTTCATCACTAGACTTAGAGTCACTAGACCACATTATTATATTATTTAAAAAAATATATTAACACTAAACTACGACAGACACTACATGAATCTGAATTAACATTAAAAAAGAACCATTGAATTACATACGAAAAAGAAAAAAACACACGAACTGTCAAATAATACTAGTAAAATTTATATTCAAAAATTACAAGACTTTTGACACTTGTAGCTTTTCTCTAGTAAATTACTAGTCTGACAGACAACTCAAATATTTTGAGAAACAAAATACTAGTATTTTCTGTCAAATACACTAGTAAATACTAGTTCCCAACTTGTAAGTAGTATTTTACACTTGTATATTTCAGAAACAAAAACTAGTAAACTTCACTAGTATTACTAGTGTAGGGACTAGTAATACTAGTCCCGTATATTTGAGAAACAGGCCCCAGATAACCGGACATGGTTCTTTATTTGAACCTCAAATTAAATTCTCTTCGAAAAATACCTTCAAATATTACTTTTTGAAGATTAGTGTTATAAAAATTAAAGATTATTAAATTTTCTACAGATTTGTATAAATACTTTTTCTATACATTTTATGGATAAATTTATCAAATATCTATAATTATAATCCCGGATCCTACGCTTTAAACAAACAAAACTCCTTGGTTACACAGTTCATATCTCAGATGCGTGTAACTGACAGATAAATGTCACTGTCAAAGAACTAATCATTTCAAATTAATAATAGTCACGTTTTAAAAAGAGTATAGAAAATAGAGCCTTAGTTATATGGAATGGATCTTAATTAAAACAGTTTCCGCAATAACTAAATATGTAAGTATGTATATTTAAATTAATAAAAATTAAATAGCGGTAGGTTAGGTGTTGGCCTCATCAGATTTTTGTATTTTTGTAATTAACTTCAAGTTAAGTTAACTAAAGTTACAATTTCTATATGGACGCCATAGCAGAAAGCTACGCCATTGAAAAGAATTTTTCAGCTTTTGAACGATTTATAAATTATTTTCACTTGTTTTAAACAGCAAAAATGCAATAATTTTTAAATTTACAGGATAAAACCAATTGTTGTGGCAATGAAAGAAACGAAAAACAAAATTATTATAATTAGTTTATTTCCATTTTTTCCTAATTTAAATAATTCTTAAAATTTTCCACAATTCAATTAATTTTAATATTTTTATATGAACGTCATAGGCAATGGCATTATTCAAAACATAATGTCTTAATATGCAGTATGTTAGAAATATAAATAAAATTTAAAAAATAAACAAATTTTTGATATGTATTTAACTAATAATGTTTCTAGAGCTGAATGAGACGGATATATGACAAACGCGTTGGGTACGTTGTTTCTTGTCACATCAAAAACAACGTGAACATCTAGGCGTGATTTTAAATTTTATTTTTTCTGAAAAAAAGATAAAATTCTAACTATAACTTATACATGATAAACATTGATAACGAATAAGTATTTTTTTTAAAGCTGTAGACTTGAAATCTCCTATTCTAATTTTTTCAGCGATATTCAATTTCTCATGAGTCATTTCGTTTCGATACGATATTGTCAATTTAAGGAACACTTAAAATTGAAGTGTCAGCGGTGGATCCGAGCATCACTTAACCGACTTCGTATCGCATATAGTTCTCGAGATCTCCATGTTGTACACGCTATCCTGGAAATTCTGTAAATACATCGGCACACAATAAAAAATTATATCCATGTTAAATTTTTAGTGAATAATTTTTACATTTATTGAAAATGATATTTTTAACCTGTAGGTATAGTATTATACATTGAAAGTGGAGACTTCCATAGAATATTTGCATTATATTTAGCAAATTATTCAGAAAAAAATCTGATGTTGCCAACAAATGACCTCCCGTCAATTCCATGTTTGAAATAGCAATGAGCTTTAAGTAAAGTATCACTTCCGGTTGATCGTTTGTAAACAAAATCTAATTTGTTGTTCGAATAAATAAAAAAAGTCTGTAATACCAAATTTTGGATTATATTTTATTATGTTTTTCCTCGAAAATCTGTTACGAGCTCCAAATTATGTACCACTTCCAGGTTATCATATAGGTATACATCTAATGTTTTAAATTATACACGAGTTTTAAATACCAAATTAGAGAACTTTTGGATCATGTTTTAATTTATTTTTTCAAGAAAATCTATTTATAGCTTCCTGTAAAGTAGTAGTACTTCCGGATTATCAATTTTAGAAAACATCTAATATGTCGTTCTCATTAATAGAAAAGTCTTAAATACCAAATTTGACAAGTTTTGGATTGTATTATTTTATTTTTCACAAAAATCTATTCAGAGCTGCAAATAAAGTATCACTTCCGGTTTATCAACTTTAGCCAGAATCTAATATGTTGCTTCCCTTTATATAAAAGTTTCCCAAAAATCTGTTCAGAGCTTCAAGTAAAGTATAACTTCCGGTTTATCAATTTTAGAAATAATCTATCATATCATTTTCATTAATATAAGTCTTAGGGCCGGTTGCACCAACGAAACTTAAAATGTTAATGTCAGCTTAAAATTAATGTAAATTAAAAATTAAATAATGTTAATGTTACATTAAATTAAACATTAAATTAATTCTTCGATCCTCTGTACTTAAATGTTTAATGAAACATTAAAATATGACGTTTATTGTTTTGCATTTTTGACGTTTTGGCAAAGTAAGTTTTGAAATAAAAATTTATGCATTTGATTCGAGTATTACATATAAATAAAATGTATAATTATTATTTTGAGAAAATGTCGTCGTCTTCTTCGACATCATCGGAAGATGAAATAGATGCTTTAAATATATCGCCGCGACCAAGAATAATCAGGGATAGAAATAATCCCTTTGATATGTATGAATTGGATTTTAAAATGCGCTACAGATTATTAAAAACGCCCTCATTATTCTATTAAACGGTTTCTCTCCAAGAATTGTTATCTTCTGTTTTTTTTCCTTAATTTCATTTTGAAGTTATCATAGAATGTTTTAATTGACTGAATAGATCTTGATGTTTCAGTTGCAGCATTAAATTTTACGCAAATTTCCTCCCACGGCGCGTTTTTCGTCTTTACTGTCTCTGAATCACTATTTTTATTTTCGATTATTTTTTGATAATCTTCTATTATCATTTATCATTTCTTTTTCAGTAAAATTTTTTGATCTTATCCTTTTTTCTTTTAAACTCATTTTTTCTTATTACAATTTACAAAATGTCACCTTTGACACAGATTATAAATATATTTTTTGTTTAATGCTTGTCTAAACAAAACTGAATGTAGAAACATCATATGAAATCAGTACCAACCTAAATTAAAAGCTTCATTACCAAATGATACATTAAAAATCAAAAAATATATTTATGCAACGCTTATTAGTTTAATGTTACGTTAAATTTTAATGCTCCATTAGTTAATAATTATTTAAATACTTAATCCCAAATTTGAAGTTTTGGATTATATCAATATATTTTTCTTAAATATCTATTCAGAGTGTAGGGGCTGGTGGCGATGTGCCATAAAAACACTAATGATTCTTTGCAATGACTACTTTAATGACAATTTTTACACTGTACACGTTGAGTGTGCGTTTACAAAAATAGGTACATGTTCTCTCCGCTGTGACCAAGCAACGACTCTGCTCGGCAGCGACTGACTTGCCAGATGCCGGTCATGCGCCATCTCCACTGTCGCTCACTGCGCGTGTCATAACATAGGCGGAGGAACTTTATTTTTATACTTAACACAGAGCTTCAAATAAAGTATTACTTTCGGTTTATCAATTGTATTCAAAATCTAATATGTTGCTCCCCTTCATATAAAAGTCTTAAATACTAAATTTGACAAGTTTTGGAATATATCATATTATATTTTTCACGAAAAAAGGAGCTTGAAGCAAAGTATCACTTTCGGTTTATTAATTTTAGAAAAAATCTAACATGCCGTTTTCATTAATATAAAAATCTTAAATACCAAATTTGAAAACTTTTGGAATATATCATAAAATATTTTTTACGAAAATCTGTTGAGAGGTTCAAGTAAAGTAGCACTTCCGGATTATGAATTTTATCCACAACCTAATATGTTGTTCCGCTTTATATAAGAGTCTTAAATACTAAATTTGATAAGTTTTGGAGTATATCAATATATTTTACACTAAAATCTGTTCAGAGATTCAAGTAAACTATCACTTCTGGTTTATTAATTTCAGCCAAAATCTAATATGTTGTTCCCCTGGATATAAAATTCTTAAATACTAAAATTGAAAAGTTTTGGATTATATTTTAATATAGTTTTTCATTAAAAACTATTATGGGCTTCAAGTAAAGTATAACTTCCGGTTGTCCAATTTTATCTAAAATCTAATCAAGTCTTTATAGGGAAAAAATCGTCACACAGACATCACCGTAAAAATAGTAAAAACTTGTTGTAGGGACCCTAATTCGTGCTTATTTATTGAAAACTCACCATCGAATTTTTGGACCGATAACATTACCTCCCTTACCTACGGTATGACGGGAGGTAAAAGGGAAACTAATATTAGTTATTAGATTATCCTGCAGCCGTTTTTGAAATGTACGACCATTATTATTGCAAGCAAACACCATCATACATTAGATATATGCTTACTTTTTACTTATGTGCATAAAATATGTCGGTGCCTTTATTAATATTCATAATTTATATGTCGTCATATTAAGCTCAACATGAATTTTTAATAAGAGGATTTTAAAATACTTTACTCCTAATAAGTTAGGGCTATATCTCTCGCTGTTTTTGATGTTGAAGTAGAATTTTTTGTCACTGTTTGAGAGATATTTTATATTTGCCCCATTCTCATTTTTCTTGTCATATTTGAAATCCGAAACAAAGCTAGATATATTAAAAATATGTATTTTATAAATGAGTCCATTATAAATGGACAGTATAAATTTACATATCTCATTTTTCAGTATTTTCATGAAATATATCTGGATTAAAATAATTAATTTGAGTGAGTATTTAAAACTACGCATATTTATTCAATAAACAAGAACCGGAGAAAAATCATATTGAGGTGTCAACAAAATAATGTGAAAGTATATAAAAATCTGATGTGACTAGCACATTACTCCAAGCATATAATTTTTATTCATTTAAATAAATATTTTACATATGGTACATGTGCTTTGCGTGACCTTGTACTCGAACGTACTGGAATAAATGGAGCACCCTATATAAAGGGGAGCAGCTCAGCGGAAGCTAATATTCTCCAACCTACAGTGAGTCTGGTATTGAAACTCTTGGTGAACATAAAAAATAACTGAAATAAATCTAGTGAAATAAATATTGTGTAAATAAATAGTCCTTTATGTTATTGCAAATAAATAATCTTAGTGTGTGTTTAATAATTTTCTTTCTTAAACTTTAATTAGTGTGTATATTTGTTTATTCATAGTGTTCGTCATTTTTATTATATTTTCTTATTTTTATTATCTTTTTCTCATTTATTTCTCGTTTAATAAACTTTTATTTTAATTATTAATATTTCTCTTATTCTTACCCTTCATCCAAATAAATAAACGTTACATTATTTAACAAAGTTGGCGAATGTATTAGTTTTTGTAGGTATATGTAAATAGGGTGTTTCTCGGATATGGGACACCTCGATTATTTTCTTTATTATTGAAAATAGAAGAATATCATTGAAATAAAAGTTGTATACCTTGTTCCATTTAAGCCATTCAGTATTGCGTAGCATAGGGAATAGTTATGACATTTCTGATTGGCTGAAATTAGAGACAAGAAACAAGTTTACCCAATGTAATTTCGGCTACTTCAGATTTGCGCTGTTGACAGTGCCATCTACTGAATGGCTTAAATGGAATAGAGCATAGTATATGAAGGGGACATTCATTTATTGAAGAAATTTTTTTTGTAACCAGTGATTCTCAAACCATAACATAAAGTTATATTTTTTAAAATGGGTTGATAAATATTTTTTAGGCCCATTCAATAGAGTATTGTTTTTTTTAATTTAATTTAACCATGTAATCATTTTATATCCTTATATTACAAAAATATTAAGAAAAATTCAACTAAAATTTAAATAAATTATGTTATTGTAGTTATTTTTCAGTAGGGTATGTATGGGAAAGCAAAACTGCTGTATGCCAATTTAAATTATTTAGTATTTAGTGTATAATTCCTTTTCCTGCTATTTATAAACTTATTAATAAATATTTATGTTTCGTTTTAATTTAGGTTCAATTTTTTCATACATAGCCTACTAAAAAAAATCTATAAAATTAAAATTTATTTCAATTTTAATAATAATTTTCAAATCTCATTTTTTTATAATTTAAAGCAGCAGTCAGTAAGTGTTCTTCTATCGTTATCGGATGTATGCAGGTCCGATCCCAGCAGGTGTTCATTTTGTGCCCAGAATAAAGCGGCCAAGAATAAGGGCGGCAAAGCCATCCTAACTTTTTTAGAAAAAAAATATTTAAGTATTTTAAAAATATCAACAATTTATGAAATAAACATATTAATAAAGCATTATTCTTTTAAATACTTGCTTTGGCTGACTGGTTAAAGTATCTATCCTAGTAGGTATATAGTTTTTTTTTTTATTAACTTATGATGTCAATCCTCAATCAGTGGCGTAACTAGAAACCTTATGAGAAAATTTTCTGGGTCGCGTTGATTTACAACGCTCCAAGAAAATATTTAAATGCAAAAAAAATATTAATTTTTACCTTATACCGTGACAGTAATATTATAATAAATTTTTTTAAGTAATTATTAATTAAACTTTTTCATTATTGTAATCATATTGTATTTGTTTTAATCAAGCTTTTCTTTGTTGTAATCAAATATCTTTAGAAAAAATCCTAAGGAATATAATCAAAGGAACATATTTTCATACATAATATCATAAGTGGTAAATTTTTTCCGGAAAAATTTTCAGATTGTTACGAGAGCCGGTTGCCTAGCAATTTATTGAGTGGCATTGACAAAAAAATTACGAGTTGTCAAACGAGTAATTTGTGATCAATGTCACGAAATAAATTGGCAACAGGCTCGAGTAAAGCAATCGGAAAATTTTTCCAGGTTAAAATTTAACCACGAATGGTATTCGGATGACAATTTCCAAAATAAAAATCAGGTAATTATTTATATAATTTTTTCTTGACAAAAATCTTGTAAATATTTATTGTGTTTAGAGGTATTAGGTTTCAGTTTCAGTTTGCTTTTTCAACGTTTTAAATAGATTCATGTCCAAATCGACTCGTTTTTTAATAAAAACTGATAACACTGAAAATATAAAGACTTTGACAGGTATGTAAACAATATGTTTCTAAAACGTCAAAAAAATTTCGCTTATCAAAACTCACTTACTTGTAAAAATACGACATCTTATTGGCTTAAAGGGTGCGAAAAAACTTTTTTGACGCTGTTTTGTCGAAATGAAATTTGGTAACTAGGTAGAATCCTGAATTTGGATTGGTTTATATATTTATGAGTGAAATAGTCATTAAATTACTCCTCTTGATACAGATATACCTAGGTACAGGGTGTTAATCAAAAAGCGGGCCATAGACGTATAACATTGGAAATCAGTTTTGTTTTGCTTTGCTTCTCTGCAATATGAATGGCTTAAATACCGGAAAAAAATAAAATGGGGTAGGGGCATTTTTATATAAGAACAAAGGCGGCTGATAGATTAGGATTGGCCCTGGATGTATGAAAGATCTCGACTCGTCTCGATCTCCAAAATCATTCTCAACCGGTAGGCAGCACTTACTGCACTTAATATTTAAACTTATATAAGTATTAATTAAGATATATAATAACACAATAAACGTTTCCTAACAAATATTAAATAATACATTTAATATAAACAGAAGAGCATCGATTTACTCGAACATAAAATTCCGTCAAAATCCACCAATTGATTCCGCCTTTTTGGATATTGGTCTAATACCGCTCTCATCACAGCGTTCTTTCCGCTAGCACTTGTGCAATATGCAGCATCATTGTCCTAGTGCAAACATGTAGTGATATAGGCGAACAGAGTAGAGTATCGATGCAATATGCGATGCGTCGGTAGATGACGATAGCGCCAGAGCCACACTGACGGCCAAT
>OY720449.1:72862722-72880222 GCA_963082715.1 Harpalus rubripes | reverse complement strand
GGTTTCCCTCACCAAATTTTTGCTTGCATCCAGTAAATCAAGTGAGTGGATTAAACCATAATCTAAAAGGAGTCGACGGCCCTCAGTGGCCACGGGATGCGACTCACACTCGCATATTGTGCCACTTGTCACCAAGAAATAGACTAGCCTTCAGACTACAGGTGATTATAAAACATGTTTCACAGTCACATCCTAAAAAATTTATTATATTTGTAAAAATCTAAACCGCTCGTTCATCCTGACTTTAATTTCAGTTTTGATTAGATTCAAGTAAATTTTCTTAGGCCGTTATACTCGCTAATTTCCACGATTAACGGTAACGGTTGTGTATTGAAACACGAGGCAATAATATTTTTAAGTGTAAACTAATATCATTATTAATCATTATTATCTAACCCTAAAAAAAACGAACATTTTAACGGTAATATACACTTCCATTTTGGAATCCTGCATCCATGTTTACAAAAACAAAGGCTCCCTCAGCCCAGTTCCCGACAAACATATCTACAACACAAGACACAAAGACAAGCTCCATGTCCCGAATTCCAAGCCAAATGTAACCAAAAACAGTCCAGAAAAAAAATAGGCTTAATTATCTACAATAAACCTCCCGATAAATAAAAGTTGCTAAAAACATTAACTTTTTTTTTAAAAAAAAGAGCCAAATTTTTTTCTTTTACTATACAGTCCTCGCAGTATTGGCGAATATGTGAACTTTCAACTCATACAATGATGTCCATTTTCCCCGCTTATGCCTTGTATGCACCCATATAATATTCTTGACTTATTCCATACACATTGTAGTCGTATCAACGGATACAAATTGATCATCATTACCATCACTATTATGTTCGTATTTTCCAAGTGTAAATTCCGTCTTTTTGTCCTGTTTCCTTTTCATCTAAAATTACTGGAATCTACAAATCAGTGTTAAGAAAACCAAATGTATAAAAAAAATTGTTACAACAAATCCAGCCAATCTTTACATAATGAACCATTGGAATGCATTGGGAATGTTACTATTTAGGTAGCATCATCTAACAATATCTAAAACAACAAATCAAAACACCCTGAACTTAGGATTTTTATCAAAAATGTTCAAACTGTTCTCCTTCTCATATACCCATGTAAAACCTGCAAGGTCACCAGAAAATATGAATACGATTATTTGAGTAACTCTGTTTTAAGAAATTTGTACTAGTTCTTTTCTCGCTATTAAGATATTAAACAAATGAGAATGTCGATCTATTGCTATATTACGTACGTCCGGCTCAATAATATCAAGAAAAACGAGTTTCTTTCCTTCCAGGATACCCTCACATAAAAAAAACTTGTATCTACCATGAAAAATATGAGGAAAAAAAATTGAACAAAGCTACCTTAAAAAGAAGATGACTGCATCTTGCATCGCGCAATAAAAATTGTCCATCTCTTACTAGCATTTGAAGAACGTTTACCTTAAACTCATTACCAACGAATTTAAAATAACCAAACCAATTAGTTGCATCGCCAGTCTACGATTTTGAAACTGCTAGCTCCGCTTCAATGCCTGCCAATACTTTAATCAATTCGAACATTGTGGTCTACGATATACTTGGCGACTCTTCCACTTTGATCTAGTTGACAATACACTTCGCGCAACACTTCACAATAAAACATAAAAAAAATCACCAAACTTATGTGCAACGCGAGTGATCCCACTTCTGATGTTAGGAATAATATTAGTAAAGGTGAGGATTATAACAAATCAAACAACTGTTCGCTTTTAAATTATTATATTGAACCGTTTCTCTGAAGGTTTACAACTCAACTGACTACTAATTCTTCCTTTATTGGCGGCCAGCCGTGATCTATGATGTAACGATGTAGTTACGTTGGCATTTGCCTGGGCTACAGTAATTAATGTACAGTTATTAGCAATTATAACAGTCATATCCTAAAATATATACATACACACATGCACACGTACACACATACACACGTACACACATACACACATACACACATACACCCATCACACATACACACACACACACACACACACACACACACACACACACATACACACATAAACACATACTCGCAAACACACAAACACACATACACACTGACATCATCGTGAAAATGTTGCATTTGGATTCTAGGGACCTTAAAACGTGCTCAATTTCCAAAATCTCGATATGCAATTTTTAGCAGGATTCCTATACCTCCCTTACCAAAAGTAGCAGGAGGTAAAAAACAATATTAGGTTTGTTCGTTTCGTTATTTTGCGTCTACGGTTTACTGCCGCCTCCATACAAAGTATATGGGCGCGGTAGTAAACCGTAGACGCAAGGTAGCGAAACGAACATACCTAATATGCGTTGGTTGCACGCAAACGTCGGGAAACGGCAAAGAACGGCCCAGTAAGGTGGAGGGGACCGTCCATCAACAACCGGTCACCGCTCCTGTCCGCAAAGAGGCAGGCCTGGGACGACCGCATTCACCTATCATTATGGATCGACAGAAACCAGTCATATATGGACCACCATACAGCCGAACTGTGCCGATGAATGGGGAGCCGGCTCTGGACAACCACGCACAGGAAAGCGCAGATGGCCAACGGGTCCGCTGTGGGAATAACGGCCGGTTATCACGTTCGGTTCCGCGTGAGCAATAAAATACGGACCATACAGCTACTATGCATCCTCACGTTGGCCACGCCGATCATACTAGGGATGGACGCTCTGCGACTTTTCTGTCACAATCACCCTTGGGCCTACCACTACCGAGTGCCAGGTTGTACGCACGACCATCCCAACCCTGGCCACATTGGAAGCAAAGCCTCGACAAATTGTTGAGAGATGAGCTGCCCAAGTTTGACACTCTAAAGGAAATCCCACTCAAACAACGCTATTGCCCCCGGAATCCTAAAATGCATGTCGTCGGTGGTTTAAATAGCCTCTTCACGGATCCCCAAGTCGTTGCGGAGCAGTGCGATACGACCCGATAATCTGCTTTAGAACAACGCCTATCATCGCGACGGCGACTGGCGCTGTGGCCTAAAAATAGGATTTCCGAGAACAAAAACCAAACTGTCGTTATCTCGCGACATCGATGCTCTCAAACAGCTTCTGACAGTTGCTAGGATTGGTCGCGACGTTTTATTTATAGTATTTTGGTCGAGAGGTCTGGCGGTGTGCCTCGGAACAAGAGAACGGCGTCACCTCGAGTGACGTCACGGTGCACGGTGCCAACGAAAAGGTAGACAAGATGCTGGCGGATGGAGTGATCGAAAAATCACAGAACGCGTAGAGTTCCCCTGCGGTAATTGTCCGAAAAAAGGTAAACTGCGGTTCTGCATTGACTTCCGTCGGCACAATAAAAAGGTCGCCTACCCTCTTCCACACATCAACCACATCGCGCTCGTCCATTCACCGATGTGGGGAAATAGGTGATCACGTATGCGAGCGAGGCACTACATGGCCAGAGTTGCGGTACTCTACCACCGAAAAAAAAAATGCCTGGCCATCGTTTGGGCCATCCGAAAGCTGCGAGACTACCTGGAAGGTTACAGCTTCACTGTGGTCACGGACCACCAAGCACCACGGTGGCTTAACTCGCTCAAGAATCCCCCAGGTCGCCTGGGCCGGTGGGCCATGTTCTTACAACAGTTTGATTTCACCATCCAGTATCGCAGAGGTAGTATGAATCGGGTGGCAGACGCCCTCTCTCCTCAACCTCGTGAAACCAATGAGCAGATCGAAGATGAGCTGTTTGCCATCGGGAAAGATTGCGCTTGGCACGCTAAGTAGGTCAAGGAGGTTACTATATCCGGGATAGGCGTCTGTTCCGGAGAATAGCTGCCGCCAATGAAGCCGAAAGAGAAGATGCCTGGAAGCTCTGCGTCCCACGCAGCGAACGCCAACGTATTCTCCAAGAATACCACGACAACTGGTCTGGAATGTTTCGAGACATACGACAATACGTGCGGCGCTGCGAGACATGCCAGAAATACAAGACTGACCAACAAGGCCAAGCGGGTCAAATGCAACCACCAAGGATCCACGAACCCTGGGATACTGTCGCGATGGACATCGTAGGACCCTTGCCGCGGTTGAAGAAGGGGAATGTCTAGCTGCTAGTCTTCCAGGATCGTATGACCAAGTTGGTGGAGTGCCGGGCACTCCGTCGGGCGATGGCCAAGTATGTGACCCGGGCATTGGAGGAAGTAATAATATTTCGATTCAGATGCCCCAAAAATATTATTACTGACAATGGGACGGAATTCAGCAACCGCTTCCTGCAGGAGATATTAGTCGCACTGAATGTACGTCATATTCAGACCCCTCCGTACACACCACAGGCTAACCCCGTCGATCGAGTAAACCGGGTACTCAAAACTATGGTAGTTCAGTATAATCAAACGACCCAGCGGGAGTGGGACGAACATCTACCGGAGCTCGCGATGGCCATCAACACCAGTCGCCACGACTCGACGAGTTTCACACCGGCATGGTTGAACTATGGCCGCGAACCCGTTCTACCGAGGTTATTCCAAGAAGTAGGTCGAGGAATAACTAACCCATCAACAGACAACCGAGTGCCGGAGGCGCTAAAAACCCACCGCCAGATATTGCAGGATTTCCGGCAACTGGCTCGGATAAAACTAGCAACCGCGTCCTAAACACAATGTCGCCACTACAACCTGCGCCACCGGGTGTGGCATTGCAAGGTAGTTGACCAAGTCATGCGGCGGGAACACCCACTGTCGGTAACCGCACAGGGCTTCGCAGCCAAACTCGCGCCGCGTTACTCCGGTCCGTGGACGGTATCGCGAAAGATATCCTTCCAACGTGTACGACCTCCGGGGCTCTCAGGGTCAAAAATTGAAAAGAATCCACATCAAAAACTTAAAGCCTCTTAATCACCAGGGAGATAACACCACCCGAAACTATCCAGGCGCCCTGGATTCGCCCGCGCACTCAACCTGTTCGGGTGGGTGACAGGGCAAAGGGGCGGCGGACGGATCTCCCGCTCAGGGTAGGGCCGGCCCCGGACACCAGTGCGGCCCCTTCACCAGCTACCCGACGGCTACCCAGGATGCACATCCTGACCGATGTGCTCATCCGTCCAGCCACACTGCCGTCGCTCTTCGCCACACCCGTCCGTCTACCGTCGCAGCCGTTGACACTGCAAACCCCCACCCCCGGCCATGGGCCCCGCAACAAGAAGATGAGACCCTCACAGACCGTTTTGGCCTCTACTACTCCCGTTACCATTGAAATAAATGGGAGCAACCCCCGATTTATGTAAATAAGTCCGGCTGTAATTAGCCGATCGAAATAAAATGATACTTTCCTAGCAGCCCAATTTCAGGACTAGCCCGTGGTGCTAGTAGGAACCATACCAGGGCACGAGAAGCCCCTTAAGCAAAGCACTGTAAGTTCCCTTATGATGGTGTATGGTAATGACCAGGGACAACCCGTTTAAGTCCGCTCAATTAGGGTTGTTGTATATAAGCCGGAGCCCGCAAGGCCTTCGGCAGTCGAGTTTTACCTCAAGAAGTTGAGAGAGCCGTGGAAAAGTTAACCAGCAGCCAAAGCACCAGGGTAAGAGATACTTTTCACAGTTACCGTTTTCCGTTACCGTTTACTGTCCGTCCCAGACCCTTCAGGCTAAAGTCGACATTACGACTTGGAGCCCCCCTTCCGCTGTGAACAATCCTCGACTGGGCTGGTGAGCATCCTGAGAAAGGGGACCCTACGTTATAACATCGACCACGTCATTGTATGCATTTTCCACCCGCGGTTCCATAAGTTCGGAACACTCATCCTCAGCTTTGCGACCTAGAGATACCTTCCGAGAGTACCCACGTCATCCTAAGTCTTCAGACTGGAGGGAATTCTCCAGCCTACGGGCTGGAGAGCATCCTCGACCCCTCGGGGTGGAGAGCACCCTTGGAGGGCTAACTAACCGACGCCGAGCGTCAGTTTCTGGAAAACCACTGCTTGGAGGTCAGGACACCTCAAGGTGGTCCACCGTACCGTACCTACCGTACCGTAAGTCCGAGACTCGCAGAGAATGCGCGTTGTCGGTAGCCGGGGCCACTAACCCAGTGCCCACTACCTCAATAGGTCCAGCAGGCCTTGTGTATCACGAAAGCCGTCAATAAAACTGAAAACCTACACCCAGTTGCTGGGTGTCTTATTTCTGCCCCCTGGACAAATCACCGACCTACCTATCCGCACCGTTTGGAGCCCGAGCAGACCACGCTCTCTCTTGTGTCCGACAAAACATCGTCACATCACATAAACTACTGTGATTTTTAAATAATTCTTTATTCGGATAAATAATTGGTATTGGTCCATCTTGAAATGCTTTTACAACTATAAGCACTCTAGATGAGAAATTATTGCAGATTATGATACATTGTAACATTGTTTATTAAATGGTAACATATAGCACATTACTTACATAACACGCTGAATAGTACTCGTATTTACAAATGTATTTTTAAATTGAAAAATACTTTTGTTTAAAGCAGTTTCCAAGTGACGTTAGAACCCTAACGAGGTCACACAATGATGTTGTTTTATTTGATGGTATTTGTGCACATGCCTGGCTTTTACCGCGAATTATTTTTGTTGACGTTAAGAGGTTAATACACGTGCCGTAACAAGAAAACTTTGGCAAAACGATTAATTAAAAATACAAATGAAAAACAACACGTGTGTTGAATCAGTAGCCGCCCAGTTGCCGAGGATCGTGGATCATACGTGGATGCAAGGCAATACAGGTTATGTGTGTGTTACTTTTAGATTTTCCCGCGCTACTTTTTTATAGCAAGATCTAGCTGAGGTTATCACTTCACGTTTCCCGTTCTATAAATTTTTATGCTAAATAAAAAATATGGGTCTAATATATTTAACTCTACATTAACATATAAAAAACTTAAAAATTGTGAAAACCCTTATTATTGAATTTTCAAATACTAATTACTATTTCGAACCAACGTGTTGAGCGAATATTTTCTTAACTTCTATTTGAATGTAGGAAATTTTTACTTTACTTCGTAAAGTGCGACACTTTCTGCATCCATCCATACCTTACCTGAGATTCAAATACGGAACTATTAACTTTGGGAAGCGACTACACTACCTGGGACGGCATTTTTTATAAATTTGTTTAATTACTATTTTTATTTTTAAACAGTTTTACTACTAATTTAAGATGAATGATTTTTTAAGCCAATACAATTCAAAAGTAATTTGTAATTTATTTACTTTTTTCTAACAATAATTAGTTTTGAAAGTAATTAATTTGCATTTTGGTTATAGTATTTGTAATTGAATTTAATTACTTTTTGAAAGTCATTTGCCCAGCTCTGACAGTGGAATGAATGTAAGCCGTAATTGAATCGAAACGCATAATTCTATAGATACTCATTTCTGACCAAATGTTATTAATTACGTCTACAGACTGTCCCAAGACGAGCTTACGCTATCTTTATTTTAAAAACTACTCCATATTATTTTACGAAATTTGGTATCTAGAATAGGGATCGACCGATACCGATATCGGTATCGGTATCGGTATATCGGCCATATCGGTCTTCTTGGCCGATATCGGTATCGGCCTAAAAAAATATAAATTGCTTAATATTTCAGTTGCTAAGGATTTTTTAAAGGAAATTAAAACAGAAATACTAAATAAAAAACAAATCAAGTTTATTCTTATTCAAAATTTAGCAAAAAAGTCATTAAAAATGTAGAAGTAAAGTTACACACTTAGTTAAACGAATTAATATTTAAAGTTGTATATGTAAATCTCTCTGTAATTGGGATTTAATCCTGTTGAGAGGTTTTTAAAAAAAGAAAAAAAAAGTTAAGTTTTGGCAAGTTGTAATGTAACAAAATTAGCTGTTCACTAGCAACATTACTTGGCGGTGGTGAGGTGCTAAATATATTATTGCAACTTTGTACATCAATGGAAAATAGTATATTGTGTTACTAGGAGTAAAAGTGATACTTTGTGTGGCGAGCATGGAAGTTTGCACGACGAGCGAAGCGAGTCGAACAATTGCATGCGAGGCACACCAAGACACTTATATTCCGAATGACATATTAAATTTTTTTTTCAAACGCACTACTTTTCTTTTTATTCGCTAATTCTATGTAGTTTCTATGGATATTTCTACGACGTTTGAAAAAATATGTCTTTTTTTGTATTTGCTCTGCATTTTTTTGTGATTTATTTATGGTTAATGCGTGTAACGGTAACAGTATATCATTATAAATCACTTTTACCTCATTTATACAGCAAAAAATTTACGACAAAATTTTATGGCCGATATATCGGTATCGGCCGATATCGGTTATGAGTATATCAGTATCGGCCGATATCGGTATCGGCCACAAAAAATCATATCGGTCGATCCCTATTCTAGAAGTTTTCCGACATGCCCGTTTCAAAAAAATATTTTCAAAACAGTAGCACTTCCGGTTTAACAGGAAGTTGACACTAACTTTTATATTTTAAACAACAATCATCAACTTATATCAAAATCATAGAAACCAAGGTATACATAAAACAATGAACTTCGCTCAGAGGGCGCGAGAATTAAAAACTGATTTATTTAATATAAATCAATGCTACATCTTTTATTTTTCAATTGAATTCAACAGAAAATTTTACATGTGAGGCAATAATAGCTATTAAAATACCTAGGATTGTTATGAGTATCATAACTTCCGCATATGTCGCTTAAAACATCTAAGGATTTTTATGATACATAACATCGGTGGTTTGTTCAATAGTTTACCGGTTTCAGAAAATGAAGATATTATGTAAAAATAGTATATTATTCAACGAGCGTATTATGATGGCTATTATTCACGAGGATGATTTTAGAACACGAGCCGTAGGCGAGTGTGGTAATTCATCCGAGTGAATAATAGCCATTATACGCGAGTAGAATACGATATTTTATCTACATCTGCAATTGAAATCATATTATACCGGGTGACACTGAAAATTTTTTCTTCGGTTTAAAATTGTTTTTTCGCGCTTCCGTCAAGTTTTAAGCATTCAAATCGTTCAGGAACTGTCAGATTACTGCAAACTGAAATGAAATGAGTCCCTCACTGTCGTAAAAATATTATAAACAATCTATAGTTGAGAATTTTTAATACAAGAAAATAGAATATTTATAGGTTTTGAACGTAATTGTAAGTAATTATAATGAAATTTGCAGTGAAAAATCCAAATAAAATTATTTTGGTTTTTCAGGTTATGATATAGGAATGAAATGCCGTGAAACGTACAAAGGATTGAATTATGTTGACTTAAATAATGTGCACAATGTAATATATTTATAAAATTCATTAATTTGAAATTAAAATATTCTGATGTTATCAACACAGAAATTTTCTCTAGAATTTAGAATTTGAGTAATAATAAACAGAAAAGTCGGCACATAAAATCTTGTCTATCACATGTCCAGAAACGGTTTTGCGAGTATTTGCTTGCGCATAACCGCTAAATGAAATTGATTGTGAACCCTCAACAATAAATTTGACAGTTCCGTGTCTTATGTAACCTCGCCCCCCGTGGATTATGACTCATAATCCACGGGGCGTGGATAATGAACGGTATTATGTATCCATGGTTACGTACATAATCAACATATTATAAAACAGGTGTAGGTAAATATTATTTTTTGAACTTCTCTCATTAATGTGACTTTCAGAATGCTATGATTAACAGAACAATTATTTTGACCTATGTCGATACGACAATTATTTGAATTATGCGCTTTATTGCTCATGTTTATTATTTTAGAATAAAGTAAACCGTGTTCAGGACGTTACTCTAACGTTATCTATATGTATTAATGAAGAGCATTGTACTTTCATTTTGTAGACTGTTGTTGACACATTAGTAAGGGAATAAGATTACCTTACAGATACAGTTATTACCTAGTTACCAGCCTACTTTTATACATGTACACAATGGATTAATATCCTGAAACCGATAATAGTTATTTATTATATGAGTGTGGAATGTGTCATATTAGTCACGAAAGAAAAAGTTTAGCCACGTAGTTTGCAGGACAAGTGGCTAATTTTGATGTAGTATTTTAAATTACAAAGTAGCCACTGAATGGTTGTTATGGTTTTGTTATATTGTTATTGAAAAAAAATTGCTGTAATAATTATTGTCTGTTATTGAGAATTATTTGAAAATGCAATAAAATGGGTGAAAATGAGGACCTTCCTTTAAAACGTATTCACTTAGAAGCATTTAATTCCGAAGCAAGTGACCATTAACTCGTTTCTCGTTTTATTTTCATCAGTCGTACAAGACAACTGTCATTTTGTAAAGATAAGTAACCTATTTTAGCATAAATGTTAACATTAATTTAAATAAATATTATTTATGTTAAAAGAACACAAAAATCAGTAATAATTCCTCCGTGACTTCTAAAATATTTTCTCACGGAGTGACTAATGTTGTACATTACTGATTTCAAATAACCATAGTAACAAGTATATTTTGAGTCGGTGTTGGATAATAGTATATTATGTTATTAAGAATAGAAAGCGGTCTTTTTGTGTTGAACCCAGCTATTGCGGCCGAGGCTAGGCAAGCTGGGTAAAACACAAAAAGGGCGTTCTACTCCGAATGACATATACTATTTTTTCTTCAAGTGTTTCAAAGAATTTTTTGACATTTTTTTTGAATTTTTTTAATTGTATTGTTTTAAATTTCAGCCGTAGCTGGCTGTGTACACGACAAAACAAAAACGACACAACTGTCAAATAACAATTTTCAATATAATCTGTGTTGCTGTTACAACTGCCGCCGCCAGCGGTGAACTAAGACACTGACATTTTTTTACTAGTACAACAATTACAACATTTTTGTACTAGTAAGACAATGAACATCTTCTATAGTGTGTGTACAGGAGCATAATATGAATATTATAATACGCTTGAAGAAAAAATATTTTACTTATGATCAACCACGTAATTCAACTATTTTTATTTTTTCTCTAAAAACGGTCACTTATTTATCACTCTATACTTCGAGAATGGAATCGAATTTATATAATCTGTAAAAACAGTTTTATAAAGCAAGCTTTTATTTACACTAATATAAATTATTAATCGAAAAATTTTTAAAATTATTTCCAAGTTAACATAAAGTTAAAATTCAAAAAGATACCATTTTTTACCTTCCGTCATACCGTAGGTAAGGGAGGTAATGTAATCGTGCCAAAAATTCGATGGTGAGTTTTCAGTAAATAAGCACGAATTAGGGTCCCCACAACACATTTTTACTATTTTTACGATGATGTGTATGTGTGTGTGTGTGTGTGTGTGTGTGTGTGTGTGTGTGTGTGCGTGCGTGCGTGCGTGCGTGCGTGTGTGTGTGCGTGCGTGCGTGCGTACGTGCGTGAGTGCTTGCGTGCGTGCGTGTGTGTGTGTGCGTGTGTGTGCGTGTGTGCGTGTGTGCGTGCGAGCGTGCGTGCGTGTGTGTGCGTGTGTGTATGATTTGTATGTGTGTGTGTGTGTGTGTGTGTGTGTGTGACGATTTTTTTGTCCACGATAACTCTTATAAAAACCTTCCAAATATTTCTATTTTCCGTATTTAAGCTTTCTGTATTCATATAAAGAGTTGATTAGATTTTGGGTAAAATTGGATAACCGGAAGTTATTGTTTACTTGAAGCCCATAACAGTTTTTAATGAAAAACTATACTTTTTAATTTTAGTATTTAAAACTTCTATATCAAGGGGAACAACATATTAGATTTTGGCTAAAATTAATAAACCAGAAGTGACACTTTACTTGAAGCTCTAAAAATATATATTATGATATACTCCAAAACTTGTCAAATTTAGTATTTAAGACTTTTATATGAAGAACAAATACATATTAAATTTTGGCTAAATTTCATAATCCTGAAATAATACTTTACTTGAAGCTCTCAACAGATTTTCGTGAAAAATATATTATGATATATTCCAGAACTTTTCAAATTTGGTATTTAAGATTTTTATATTAATCAGAATGACAAGTTTATTTTTTTTTTCTAAAATTGATAAACCGGATGTGATACTTTACTTGAAGCTCTCAACAGATTTTCGTGAAAAATATATTATGATATATTCCAAAACTTTTCAAATTTGGTATTTAAGATTTTTATAATAATGAGAATGACATGTTAGATTTCTTCTAAAATTGATAAACCGGAAGTGATACCTTACTTTTAGTCTGAACAGATTTTCATGAAACATTTAATAGGATATATTCCAAAACTTGTCAAATTTAGTATTTAAGACTTCTACATAAAGGGAAGCAACATATTAGATTTTGGCTAAAATTGATAAACCGGAAGTGATACTTTATTTGAAGCTCTGAACAGATTTTCGTAAAAAATAAATTGATACAATCCAAAACTTTTCAAATTTGATATTTAAGACTTTTATATTAATGAGAACGACATACTAGATGTTTTCTAAAATTGATAAACTACTTTACAGGAAGCTAAAAACAGATTTTTTTGAAAAAATATATTAAAACATGATTCAAAACTTTTCAAATTTGATATTTAAAACTCGTGTATAATTTGAAACAACATTAGATTTTGATTATACTTATTTATATGATAAACCGGAAGTCGTACTTAATTTGGAGCTCTTAACAGATTTTCGAGGAAAAACATTATAAAATGTAATCCGAAATTTGGTATTACAGACTTTTCTATTTATTGGAACAACAAATTAGATGTTGTTTACAAACGATCAACTGGATGTTATACTTTACTTAATGCTCATTGCTATTTCAAATGGAATTAACTGGAGGTCATGTCTTGGCCACATCAAATATTTATTATTTAAATTGATTCTTCTTTAAAAATGGGGGTTATTTGTGTAGCATGTCCTATGTTGAAAGTTGACGGATTTTACGACGAATTCCATTTAAAAAACTTGAGTTTGTTGAACCTTTTGAACTTCAAATTTACGTTGATGTAGAAATTATATTTTTCAAAAACTGTCGGTTATTAATTTATACTAGTGTAAACAAAAGCTTTCTTTATAAAACTATTTTTACAGATTATAGAAATTCGATTCCATTCTCGAAATATGCAGTGGCCGTATTTAGATAAAAAATAAAAAAAGTTCAATTACGCCGGATGTGGTCGACCATGTTTTCGTTTCATATATAAAGTTTTCTGATGAATTCAATGGTCAAGTAGTATTCTATAAGAAAGTTAGGGTCTACTTCTGGTTAAACTGAAAGTGCTACTGTTTTGAAAATATTTTAGTTAAAACGGGCATGTTAGAAAACCCCTAGATACCAAATTTCGTAAAATAATGTTGAATAGTTTTTAAAATAACGATAGCGTAAACTCGTCCTGGGACATCATGTATAACAAGTAGAGTCCTTTATTTCTATAGCATTTATTTGTTATTAACATAAAACAGAATATGTGTTTTCGGAATTAGAATTACATATCTTTATTGCGTCATCAAAATAGATTTAATTTTATAGCTCTCTAATGCCCGGCTTTACAAGCGCTAGTTAATAATTACCTAACTCAGGTTAAACTGCTTAATTTGATGTAAACGCCCGTGAATTTACCTATTAATAAAGTTTCTAATAAATTTATTTAGCTAATAAATCCTATGTACATATTTTCACCTCCTAATTGATATTAACAAAGTTGATAAGTTACAGCGCAGATTCCCAAAGTATCTGTGGTATATTATATATTTTCAAGTCTTCCCCGATCATCTCACTAGAACTGAAACAATACTGAAGACATTTAATATTGACTTTATTAGAACCCGACACAAGAATATCTCTTTAACCTACCTACGAAAAATTGTGCATAATAAAATTGAAAGTCCAGATTTATTAGCCATGCTAGATTTTCGCGTACCTAGATATTATTCACGTTGCGATCAAAGATTTTATCTTCCCGTTCCTATCTCTAATGTCCTGTACAAATCACCTTTATATGTAATGTGCTATTTTTATAATTCTGTTTCTGACGAGATTGATATATTTTGTATGTAATTTTCTGTAACCTATTATATCATTTACTTGTTTTCGGTTGTACCTGTTTGAGTAATAAATATTATTATTATTATTATTATTATTATTATTATTATTATTATTATTATTATTATTATTATTATTATTATTATTATTATTATTATTATTATTATTATTATTATTATTATTATTATTATTATTATTATTATTATTATTATTATTATTATTATTATTATTATTATTATTATTATTATTATTATTATTATTATTATTATTATTATTATATATTTGTCATATAATCTATTAGCTAGTTAAAGTTGCTAACAAAATTTATTCACCTAATAAATAATTTATTTGACAAATACCTATTAGGTAACTTACTAGGAGATGGAAATCACTGTCCTAAATTTGAAAATGTGTTTTATAAAGAAATGTTAAAGTTTAAAGTTGGCTTAAATATTACGTTAAGATAACTCGTCCATAGACTCGAGTTAAATTTTTGGAACTGCCTCCTGTGAGTAAACGAATTAAATTTAATACTAAATTCGACAACTCTAAAATTAATTCATACTCATGAAACCGGACATAAACAAATGAAAAAATAAATCAATAATAGTTATTTTAGGCCAGTCGTCAGGGAGTTCAGCAGATGTAAACATGGTTTTAAATCGGGATTTACTGTAGGCCTCTTTTAGATATGCTCATTTTCGCCCTCGCGCACTCCCCGGAACACCCCAAATTTTGCCTAAATATGGCTGAAAAATCCTTTTTTTTGTCAATATCTCGGTTCTGGACAAGGTTATTAATATATACACTGGATTGCTAACTTGTATGTTGTGCACATAGTCACCTGTGAGGCAAGCAACTGGAAGGCAGCCATTTGCAGAAAAGGCAGAATACACGCCAAATTTAAATAAATTATAAATGGGATGAATTAACAGATTTTTTTAATATTTATTGTGTATATTTTAAAAATTATAGTTATTATTTTAATAATATAATATACATTTATTACATATATAGCAAATTCACAATAAAATAGGACTATGAATTTAAAAATAATATTTGTTTATTAAATAGATGCCATTGGCATATGTGGTGGAAAACTTGGAAATACAGAAGATGCTGAGTCTGGTTTTAATATTCTTATATATGTTCCAGGTCTTTTCAAATAATAAGTTTTAAGAAAATGATGTGTGAAATCTTATCTTTTTATGCTATCAATCCACAATCGTAATATACCACTATTATTTAAAGGAAATCTGTAAAATATTTAAAACAATAGTATGAATAAATATGTATATACCTATATGAACAATAATACTTACTTGAAAAATTGTCGAGGGTTATCCTTGTTATGTCTACTTGTGTACCCAAAAGCACTACAAGAAGACGGCATATTGCCTTTTATTATGGACATATCTCACTTAAAGTATTTATTCACTAAGATCACAACACAAACACAACTTTATTCAAGAAAACTACCATATAATGCAATAATAGACTAGCAAACATTTGACGTTTTGCCTTGTCTACAAATGGCGCCGTACCCCCACCACTTGCCTCACTTGTTAAATGTATGTCAGCTATTCAGTGTTTTATTAGAACATCCTTGGTTTTGGATGGTCCTCCGACAAATAAATTGCATACCAAAATTAAAGACAAATAAATTTTCTATCGAAAAGGTTCATACACATTTTTACGTCATATCAATATCCTATGAGCTACAGGAGGTGGAAGTCACGTGTCGTATCTAGTCCGTATGTTAAGGGCGAAAATTTGCCACCACTCCGCATTTTATGAAGCAAGCAAGCCGTTTGGTACATATGTTGCTTAAACCATACCCTACCGGTAAAGAGATGTAGCCACCCGGAAATGCCCCGCAGGCAATGGTTATTGCAAGTTGTATACCTGATTGGTGCGTTTTCTTAAAGTCGCAATGGTGCTCAAACCATTGAATTTACAGGCCTGAATCTTTTTAAATATTAATTGCAATGATAATATATTTGATGATGCAATAGAAAAAATTAGTTTGGTTACATATAACGTACCAATTTTTCTCTTGAACAGAGCACTTTGTGTTTTTTTGGAGAAAATTTTGGTGACATTTTCGGGCGGCTAAACCTCATAATCGGCAGAGTATAGTCCCTGCAACGGTTGAAGTGCAACTTATAAAACAAACGGCTTGTTCGAATTGACCATGACCGATTATGAGATGTACCCACAAGGAAATGTCAACAAAATTCTCTCCAAAAATAAACACAAAGTGCTCGGTTCAAGAGAAAAATGAATTCGTTATTATAACCAAACTCCTTTCTTGCACTGCATCATCAAATACATTATCATTACAATTAATATTAAAAAAATCTGGTGTGGCCAACACAATACCTCCCGCCATTTACAGCCCGCGTCACAAAAACATTATGTTAATCCTTATTTTTGGATAAGCGAATTTTACTCTAATTTTGACAGTTTATTTCTTAAAATTTAAAATATAGTCTAATCTAATCCAAGTAACTACTTTTTTTTAAACCCCTCAACAGGATTAAATCCCAATTACAGATTGGGTTCACATTCACACACATCCATGCCTGAGTGGGATTCGAACCCAGAGCCCCGCGAGGGCACTCATGACATGAGGCGTTGCTCTAATTATTGAACCACCGGAACTATAATAAAATGAATATTAAATTTTAAATTCAGGGATAGAATAGAATTCACTAATCCAAAAATGAGGATTAGCTTAAACATTTTTGTGAATTAATTTTTATTAATATAAATACATACCTACATATTTACGTATGTTGGGAACTGTATTGAATTCTTGTTCTATTGTTGTATTTAATTTTTCTTTTTAAAACGTTACTAATATTATTTTGAAATGATTAGTTCTTTGATATCGACATTTATCTGTCAGTTACATACATTTGAATAACTGAGATTTGTTTGTTTAAAGCGTAGACTGGGATTTAAATTATAGATAATTTTATAAATTTATCCATAAAATATATACATAGAAAAAGTATTAATGTAAATCTATAGAAAATTTAATAATCTTTAATTTTTATAATAACATTAATCTCGAAAAAATAACATTTAAAGGTATTTTTCGAAGAAAAACTGTTTTGAGCATCTAGTAAAGTGCCATTTCCGGTTATCCGATTTTCACCAAAATCTAATGGGCTCTTTCCATTACTGAAAAAGTTCGAAATACAAGGTTTCAAAATTTTCTGAATGATAGTATTTGAGTTAGAGTGGAGGATCCATACATACACGCACAGGCATCATCGTGAAAATGTTAAAATTGGATTCTAGATACCTTAAAACGTGGTCATTTACCAAAATCTCGATATGCGATTTTTAGCTCAATCCCTATACCACCCTTACCAAGATTAGCGGGAGGTAAAAAAGGTTCAGCATCACTGCTACTTTAAGCGCCAATTAGGTACTCG
>OY720449.1:72745222-72857722 GCA_963082715.1 Harpalus rubripes | reverse complement strand
TAATTTTTATGAATACTGTTTTAGATTTAACCTGATCTATTAATGTAGGTAAAAAATGCCGGTTTTGTAATAGCGGTTTCCATTTTTATTGCAAACTTTTTTACAATGAGTGCTTAACTCGTTTTCCAGTTATCTGTTTTCCATCAATGTGCACTAGCTGAGTTTTACGGGTTTCATTTATACTTTTCGAGTGAACTGAAGTTTACTCAGTACGCACTTACTTGCACTTACTACGATCCTCAATTCTTGCCAGTGCAGTCTGTGAAATTCATATATTTTCAATTGTAAGAAGTAGGTATCTGTGTAAGTACAATGGTTGTAAAAACTTGTCTTCACAGCCCGCATTCTGTGAAGTGATATCCATTGCTAACTATTTTCTATTTGACAGGGACAGCTAACAAACTTGTACTGGACTTTTGTAACATGTTTCATTTAAAATGCACTACGCATGTGTTATACCAACAACTAATGCCGGGCATGACGTAATTTGCTGCATTAAGTGCAAAACTAAATATATAAATAGAAAACGCTGTAACATGGAAAAACAGTTGTCCAATATCCACTGCTTTCCTAATTATTAAAAACAAATATAGTATATTTCAATTAAAGTTGTAGATGTGAGAATAGAGTATATAATTCAAATAATTCTGCAATTAAAAGAGTAAACAAAATTATTTTCAGGCACCGGGTATAATACTATAATACGAGTATATATCTTATCTATAGGCTGATTACAAGAATCCGTAATAAAGTCATGAAAAATATTGCACATGGAATTTAATGGCATAAAATTTTACATTTTATAGTTTATTTAGACTTTTGATGACCGAGATAACCTAATTTAAAAACATGGTAAAATAGATGTATTTGAAATACAAGATTTATGAACTGTTTATTGCTAGAATACGGTGTAAAATAAACATCTATAACAACCGGGGCATTATATGAGGGCATAATGATTCATTGTGCCCCTCATTATAGCCCGATCACCGTTTATGGACTTTAAATTAGAAATAATATGAACGGTATATAATGAAAATTATTTTCTTTTTAATTAAAATTCATTAAAATAATAATAAAGATTGATTACAACAATTAATTCATTAATTGATTACAACAATTAATACAATAAGAAAACAGCTTTGAAAGCACAACACAGAAATCATTTTTAATTTAATTATAATACCTACTTGAAATTGATTATGAAAAGGGCCTTAAAAAGCAATACTTTCACCAGACATGTAAATAGTAAGTACGTAGACTGCAAAGTTTAGCATTGATTTTTGACGGATGATGGATCATTAGTTTTTTGAGGACGATATTTATCTTCGTTTGAATTCATTTTTGATATTTACCGTCATATGTGACATATCCAAAGCAGTACAAACTCTCTAAAATGTAGTAATATTCAGAAATAAGTGCATAAGAAATAAAGAACTGAGAACCTCGAACTAAAATACATCTTCTACAGACGATAATGAAATAATTAGAGGAACATTTATGCGTTTGTCTTCCTCAAAGTATGCAGAAGCAAGCATTCAAAATAATCTCTTTCTACCGTTTCGATAAAATATTGTCTGAAACATTAGATTCACCCATTCCATCATCTCCGACGATATATAACGTTGATGTTTTACAAACAAATAAATGTTGATAATAAACAAAACAATTAAACAACATCCTTAGCAACGCCAAAGCCTAAGCATTATTGTAATCATAATTATTATAAATTAAAACTTATTTCACATATTCTAGTGAGACATAAAATCTTGTATGTACCACGAGCGTTAGATGATAACGCCAATCGGACGACATTTATCCCTCGGGCCGAAGGCCCTCGGGTTAGATCCTCATCCCCCTCCTTGGTACATAAAATACTATTACATCTGACATTTGACAATTAACTTGACGTTTTTTTTTAAAAAAAAATAATCGTATGCCTTATAGGTATATCTATTGGCGAGTCTATTTCACAACGTTTTTAAATTAAGTTAACTTAAGGCTGGTTTATGTAAGCTGCTCGGTAAGCTGTAAACTTATGCATTTACAGCATTAAACTTTACGCTGTTCGGTACATGTACTGCTTAGAGCAAACCAATTAGAGCAGGCCCGTAATGTCATTTTTTCTAACAGCGACGCGTCTTTTATCCTAAATATATATGTATTGTTCAACTAACTGTGTTAATTCGACATATTTTTCAGTGACACTCATTTCTACTCAAGATAACGATACTGAATTTTAAAAAAATAATAAACTTCATGAACCTGAAATCTGTGAAATTGACAATCGCGAATATTGTTAGAATCAAGCTATCGGACACGAACTTATACTCTTCTGATTGGTCGGCATTAGCATTATGAATAAAAAATGAAGAAAATACCATATTCTAGGGTTACATATATAATATACCGTAGCACTCATTTGTTTATACTAGAATTATTAATTCTAAGGCATAATGCTAATGCAAATTCTTAAGATTACCGTTTACATAAACCAGCCTTAAAACAGTAAACAAAATTATTTTAAGGCACCCAGTATAATACTATGTCTTAATATACAAGGCGAATATAAGACACCGTAATAAAGTCATGAAAAATATTGCACATAAAATTTTAGGGCATAAAATTCTGCATTTTATAATCCCAATTTTTTTTATTTAGATGTTAAGTAGAAAAAATTGATGACCAATTACATAACAATTAGTCATTTTTATAGAACTTTTTTGTAGAAACGCTCAAACTTTAAAATACTAAATATAAAATTACTGAGACAGCTCCCCACATTAAAGGTCTGAAAGTATTTAATAAACTACCATGTGAAATTAAATCATGTACTAATTTAAAAATATTTTTAAAAAAATTAAAATCATATTTGGTAAACCATTGTTTTTATGATTTAAATGAATTTTTTGATTGTATTTCATAATTTATGTTTTGATCTCTAACGGGATGTAGGTAGATATCCGCCTCTCTGTTTGTAGTTATATTTTTTATATTATTCTAACTCTTGACGATTTCGATACATGTATACATGTCTATGAAATAAATTATTATTATTATTATATAACTAGGATACTTTTTGAGAGAAACAATATTGTTTGGTATCATTGAAAGTAGATGTCACTATATGTAACTCAATTGTCTCATATTTACAATATTTGGACTAGGGTTGTATTTGCCAACAGCTCTTCATTTTAATTATCAGTTGTTTCAAACAAACAGTATAGGCAGCGATAACATCAATAGATCCATGGAATCTTAAAATATGCTGTAAATTGAAAATTTCTTTCTTCTAAAATTAATAAGTACATAAGTTACGTATTACGAACGCACTTCTATAATAAAAGCGCTTTTGTGGAGCGCACTCCTCATAAGAATATAATGTAAGAGCGCGCTCCATAAAAACGCTTTTTTTATGAAAGTGCGCTCGTTATACGGACCATAATCTGTAGCCATGCAGACGTCGTTACATCCATTCTTCAAAATATTCAATTATATACATACATAAAATCACGCATGTTCCACTTAGTGAGTTAGCACAAACTCGAAACAATAATAATAATAATAATAACCACAAAAATAATCACTCAGTCTTTAACGCTTTCAACAATATTCTTACAAACCGGACATCATACAACAAATATTTTTCCAAATACCGAATCTGGACCACATTGGTCGCGTTCAACCGCACCTAGCAGCTAGCTCGCTAACCTAGCGAACTTCTATGAACGGACCGCAGAATGACCGCTAGGTTTCATCCGCTAGTAGGGATGAAAGTATCGATGATAGGTATCGATACTTCATATCGAAATCGGTATCGATGTGTAGTATCGATACCACGTCAAATATCGGAAACAAGTATCGATACTAGCAAGTATCGGTATCGGTATCGAAAAAAATTCCTAAATGCTAAATGCATAGGTTCACAGGTATAACTAATTGCAGAAACGCAGTAAATAATTTATTAAAACCAATCTCCCCCTTTACATTCTCCTAAAATAGATCTTTTCTATTTTTTCCCCTAATAGCCTATTCCTTTCCTCGCAGACAGTCGCGCCTGCTTTGGAAAATAATCGTCCGCTGGCACCGATGTTGCAACAATTGTAAAATGAATTCTTGCCTGCCTATACAACGGATTAATTGGAAGGTTTAGATCCGAAAAGACCCGAGCCCCGAGCCTAGCGAGCAACTTTAAGGACCGAGTATATAATATCAACTATCAAAAATCAGATGTCACTGTTATCTGTATTACTGCATTTGTAAATTTAGTAGTATTCTGCTTCCACCAATACCGATACTTTCATACAAATACCGATATAAGTAAAAATATCGAAACAAAGTATCGAGTACTAAAATACTTGGTATTGCAAAGAAAGTATCAATACTTTACTGGTATCGGTAGTATCGCAACATCCCTATCCGCTAGTCTAGCGGGCTAGCGAAAACAAATAGGGGATTCCACCATTTTTTTTATATAATTTTATCAGAAAGCATAATTAAAACTAAGACTATTGGTGAAAATCCGGTGAAAAAATTCCTATTAATATGCGAGTTATGGTCCCCCGAAATTTGAAAATATAGATGTGACGTCACGAATATAAGTTTTTATATAAAACTGTTTTTTTCGTGGATCTAAAATGTTCTTGAAATGTATGCTATTTTTAAATTATATTTATAAAAAGAAATTAATATTATAACACTGTGCAAGTCTACATGCTTTATAATTGCAAGTGTATCTAAATTATTAAGTTTAATGCAAGAAATTTATATTCAAATAAAAAGTGTTTGAGAAATGCAGTACTTGACTGGTAGCCACAATTCCGCTATTTGAATTTGTCTACTTTCATTGGTAGTAAACTCCACCCCCTAACTCAGTATTCGTTATATATTTATAGGTGGTCTTTGAGTCGCCAATCAAAATAATATATATGGAATTCATATGAGTGACGAGCTGCTGAAACAAAAACCCCCTTATTTCCGAAGTATTTCAATTGTATCATTTTATTTCTTTATTAATATTCATTATTAAGCATATACTTTTACTATTTTTTACTAATTTCTCTTAATTCGATTGAGTTGTAATCCCCTATTACCTAGCGTACTGCTGGAACTGTCAAACATGTCAGATATGGCGCCAGTACATTCAAAATCAACTGAAATGAATATTAATATGAAAATATATTATATTTCTTGTAATATCTCAACTTCGTGTTTTGAGAAATTAAAAAATAATAATATGGAAATTTCAGCAAGTGGTAAGTAATATTTATTGATAAATTATGAACTGACTCTTAACAACATTTTTCCTAACCATACATTCTTCATACACCAAATTATTCCTCACGCGATCCCGTCGTACATATCCACATACACCACGTAAATACTTTATTTCCACGGCAGTCAATCTCTTTTTATTACAAATAACAATATTAATATTATTACAAAATTATTTAATTAATTGAAAACCAATATAATTATCCATTCATTTATCTATTTCTATGAAAGAAACCAAACAAATATTAATTAATATTTTACTTTAAACATTTTTATTTACACTCTTGTATTTCAAACTTTGTCTCCATGAAAAATAAAACTTACTTCAGCAAAAACTTTAAAACTTTACTCACTTGCTTTCAAATTAAAAGTTGCTATAACAAAAACATTACCACAGAACTCTGGATTTTTAGCGGACTATGAACGTGGGTGCGTGATGTGCGTGAGCGACGGAAGCGTCAAGCGTCACGCGGCCACGCGAAATCTCGCCTTTCATGCGGAAAAGAAGTTAGGAGCGTAAGGACTTGGAAATATGGGAAATAAATCTTGAAAAGCGAAACATATTGATAGAGGAAAAATATGTTATTTGTTATATTCCGAGAAAGGTATAATTTTTCGTTTGTAAATAATTTTAAGGGAAAATGGTACACATGTTTTATATGTATAGTACAGAATTTAACACATGGTACTAAGTGACAGATTATTATTTCATCTTGTACTTTATCTGATCACAAATCAAAATGTGGCAATATAATTTTGATATTAAAATAGCGATAGGCTTATTATTATAAATTTTCGCAAAAACGAGAATTTTTACTTCCTTGTATATATAATTAATGACAAAAGTATAATAATTTATTATACTTTTGTTAAATTTAGGAGGCTTTGCATTTCATTTATTTTATATTACACCTTTCAAATAGGTATATATATATATATATATATATATATATATATATATATATATATATATATATATATATATATATATATATATATATAATTATTATTAATGTACTTTGATTCAAAGCTTTTATCAGAAAGTAACTTATGATATGGTACATGGAAACCATCAAAATATACGAATTAAGATCAAAAAGCTGCCTTTCTTACAAAGTAAGTGCCAATTTTAACATGTCTTACGTGTCAGATATCAATGAAGAAGTTAATATGTATCAGTTTCAATTGTCTAACTACGTTAATGGTGGCGCTTATTTAAATTTGGGTTTAAGTTCCAGTTCACTGTTCTGAATGATAAAGTAACTGTGTAAAAACAGTTTATAATATTTATTTACTTTTATTTAAGGTAAAAGATATATTATGACACAATATTACTGGTAGATTTGATATATACACTGTATATTTTAAAATGAAAAAGGTAACAATAAATATTATCAAATTGGAAATCTATACATATTTTGTTACTAAATAAAAAATTCTCGTTTTTGGCGAAAACATAATAATAAGCCTATCGCTATTTTAATATCAAAATTTTATTGCCAAATTTTAATTTGTGATCCGTAATCTTTAAACAGATAAAAGTATAAGATGAAACAATAATCTGTCACTAAACGTACTCGATGTGCTACGAGCAAAGCTGGGCGAGCAATGGGCATCCTAAGGCTTAGATAATATTCACATAACCTTCGGCGCACGGTTCCTGCAGATATTTCAATTCCACGAGCATCTGCCACTTGGCAACAGACAACAATTGGTAGCAAGCCCCATTTTTGTAGTACAAATATTGCTATAAATCGATGTTTAAATGGGTTTGTAATGTATAGTGTTCCTGATATTTGTTATTTGATGTAATCCCCTGATTGATAATAACGCCGAGTTTCATTTTGGGTAGCACTTATGGAAATAATCAAGACTACCAGCGATGTATTGTATAATGTAATCATCTTCACCTGAAATTTCTGCTCAGGCTATATTTTCCGATTAATAATAACAAATTTATTCACAATCTAAGAGTGCCATAAACTACACACCTGGAGCCATTAACCAACGATAATTGAAAAGTTTATTTTCATGATTGAATTTTTGAAAACAGATAATTTCGCACAAATCTTACTTTATAGATCAGTAGTTCATATTTCAATATAAAAATAACAAATAAACCCATATTTTGTTTGTTACAAGTCGACAAAAAATTTTTTTTTGGTGTCCGGTTTTTTTTTGGATAGGAATGTATTATCAAATTGGAAATCTATATTTTGTTACTAAATAAAAAATCTGATGTGGACACCACATGACTTCCTTGTACGCAAGACCAACATGAAATACTCGTATAGACCTAATTATAAAATTGCCGTAATTTAACATAACATAATTTTTTTATACTTCATAGTAAGCTTTATTACAAAAACCAAAAAGTATATAATTTTTAAATTTACATATCTCGCTTATACAAAGGGCTAATTTAATAATATTGAACGTGCTAGACGCAGAATTTAATTCTCTAAAACTATTATTTGAAGTATTTATTTCCAAAATCAAAATTAAACCATTTTATTCAAGAAAAACTGTTAGTCTATTTTAACCAAAATCTACTATGTTATTCCCATTGAAAAGTTCTGGATTATTTTTTCATTAAAATCTATTATAGGCTTCAAGTAAAGTTCCACTTCTGGAAATTACGTAATAACCAAAAAGGGAGGTGCACAACTAGATGCTATAGTAGTCCTAAATTCAAAATTTAAACTTTCTATGGCTTACCGTTTTTGAGTTATGCGAAATACGTACGTACAGACGTCACAACGAAATTAGTCAAAATGGATTCAGGGATAGTCAGAATGGATATTTCCTTTCAAATCTGAAAACCGAAATTTTTCGCGATTACAATACTTCCTTTACTTTGCACAAGGAAGTAAAAATTATCATTTTTTGCGAAAATTTATAATAATAAGCCAGCCTATCGCTATTTTAATATCAAAATTATATTGCCACATTATGATTTGTGATCCGTAATCTTTACAGATAAAGTACAAGATGAAATAATAATCTGTCACTTAGTACCATGTGTTAAATTCTGTACTATACATATAAAACATATATATATATATATATATATATATATATATATATATATATATATATATATATATATATATATATATATATATATATATATATATATATAGGTGTGTCAGTTTACCTCTGTGAAATAAATTAATTAATTTGTACGGTTTGATTAGGTATTAAAATCGATGATATTTTCACAGTATAGACAGTTTTTCCAGGTCAAGTCAACAATCCGTTAAATATATTCCCTATTCTAAAATGTTCTCTGATTTGGCAATTTATTTTTGTACCTGAAACATATAGCTTGCATTCTTTGAACAAATATAACTTCCAATTATACGGGATTTGACCTTGAATGAAAGAAAATTTTACCTACGACGTCTTTTTTCTGGGTACCTATACATGAAAAATTAGGGCGCATAATTTGAAGTTTGCCTCAGTTGTTTAGAAACCACCGTCCGGCCAGCAATTTGAGTAGGTATTTGATCACTGCATACTGTTTTATCTATATAATTTATAATAATTTAATATGGTAAATTAGTGCATTAACATAAAACTTAATGTAGAGACAGTTCATTCTCGTAGATAAAGAAATTTTATCCCGTTGCAGAATATAGAGGACGAAGCTAAATTTAAAAGTTGTGTGTAAATATGTATTTACCACTAGAAACTAGTTTAAAAACTTTCCTCGTACCGCCAATAATTAAAAGTAAACAACAATAAAATCCCAATCTACTATAAAATGTTCTATAATATGATTTAAATGTAAATAGGTCTCGCGTAGAATAGATTTGATTCGTGTTCGATTTATTTATTTATTCGATTTGCTGGTCTCTAGGGGGCTATTATTTTCCGCTTGCTGTTTTCTATGCGCCTAAGAGTTACTGCTATTTCTTCTACTATTTATATTGTTCCCACAGACGGCGGTGATTGATCAACTGTAGGTTTACACCACAGCGGTTAAAGAAGACGTTTCTCACTGATTAAAAGATTGTTCTTTTGAGGAAAAACAGAGCTATGGGAATAGGACTCTATTCTCGTTTAATCATGCTAATCGATATGGATAAAAATAGATTTAAATCTAAAGATACTTTGCCTTATTCTACATTATTAGATTAGGAAAATAGGGTCAATGATGTCCGTTATAGATAAAAATTCTTGTATGTAAATCATATTATGAATAATTATTTTCATACGTAATAGAACAAGTGATGTGATTATCATCGATGATATTTTCGAGTGAAACCGAGTCGCAGATTTCACGAGTCCGAAGGACGAGTGATATGTGCTGCTTCGGTTTCACGAGCAATATCTACCGTACCGTACCGTACCGTACCGTCTTCTCTTTCGAATGTTTGAAACGATGCATTTGTGAAATTTTCTTTACATGAACTTGCCCACTTGTTTTTAAGTTCTTTATTTAAATTTTAAGTTATTTTAATCTTGGAACATCCTAACATGATATTAATAATACTGAAATTATGAACTTTTGACATTAGTTGTTCTTGAATTAAACTACAGATATAGTTTCTGATATAATTCTTGATTTACAAGTGTATTTTCAAAAGAAATAGGGATTCTAATATGTTTTCCGTCGAAGAAAAAGTTTGAAATCCAAACAATAAAATTGAATTTGTCTGTTTTTCTTTCTAGACAATTATTTCAGCTATTCTTTCCTATTCCTGAAAGATCGAAAGACAAACAATTCCTGAAACTTTGAAAAAATTTCCATTTTGACATTTGAAGGCGAAGTTTCGCAACCGGAAGTGACAGTTCCTGAACATCAATTTAACTTTTCAGCGAATAAATTCAGACAATTTTGACAAGTTTTGTTTGAATTTTTAACATAATTATTATCGTCAATAAGCGTTTCTTTTTCTTAAGTACCTCGTTAAAAGTTGCCTGCCAGACAAATACATTGCAAATAGAAAGAATTATTTGTAGATAATTGGAACAAGATCTCTCATCTTCTTTGTTTGTTTTCACTTCGTTTATGTAAGAATCACACTATAACTTTTATAACGAATCTGTACTCTATAAGTAGCTTGTAGAAACTTTAATATTGCTAGAATAAATTACAGTATAATTAGTTGCCTTTTTTATTTGTTCTTGATCTTGATGAATAATAAATTCATTGCAAAGTCTATTTTCAATCAGTAATATTATTATTAATATCAATCCAGTGGCGAATTTCCGCACAGGCGCAGGAAGCGCGCCCTTGGGGCCTCTTAAATTGAGGGGGCCTCAAATTTCAGGTTTCAAAATAAAAAAATGTTTTATTTTATTATTATTTTCATAATCAAAATAAGTAATAATTTAATAGTATTCTCTAAATTAAATTAACAAATGAATATTCTCTAAATTAAATTAACAAATGAATAACTCCATCTACTCGTATGCCACATGCTATTGTGACGGCCTTGCGGTCATACTTCAAACTATATGCAAGTTTGCTCTCTACTGGCGAGTTAAAAATAGAATATCCTTACTAGTTACTTAAAATTTGGAGCTAGTACTCGTTCACAATTCTTTCAAAATACAGATAAGAAACCGGAAGCCTTCTTTCAACTTTTGTAATTCCCGCTCGATTTTGACGTCATCATTTTCGAAGTCTATTCTAAATGCTGTATTTGTGAAAATTAAAACTTCTGCGCTTGTAAATTTTCAAAAAGTACTTTATTGTAACGGTAATCTAACGCACAGAACTCAATTTGACGAAATTCGGGTATATAATGTAATGTAAACAGATATGTTATCTCTGTTCGGGTCGTTGCATGCATTTCGCAATAAAATGATTATTAGTTTTTTACACCGTATTTGTGAAAAATGTGACATTTTCGCTTGCAAATTTTCAAAAATACTTTAATGATAAGTACATACATTTTATATGAATTTAACCCTACTTTTAAATTAATTCTTTTCATGGATATATGTATACAACCTTCAAAATAAAATTCTTGAGGACTAGATATTCTAGATTAGGTTAAAATTTAAATATGTTTTTGTTTTATTTTTACCTCCCGCTACCCTTAGTAAGGGAGGTATAGGGATCGTGCTAAAAATCGCATATCGAGATTTTAGTAAATGACCACGTTTTAAGGTCCCTAGAATCCAATTTTAACATTTTCACAATTATGTCTGTGTGTATATGTGTGTGGATCCTCCACTCTAACTCAAATACTATCATTCAGAAAATTTTGAAACCTTGTATTTCGAACTTCTTCTGTAATGGAAAGAGCTCATTAGATTTTGGTGAAAATCGGATAACCGGAAATGGCACTTTACTAGAAGCTCAAAATAGTTTTTCTTCGAAAAATACCTTTAAATATTATTTTTTCGAGATTAATGTTATAATAAAAATTAAAGATTATTAAATTTTCTATAGATTTGCATTAATACTTTTTCTATATACTTTATGGATAAATTTGTAAAATTATCTATAATTTAAATCCCAGAGCCTACGCTTTAAATAAACAAAACGCAGTTATTCAAATGTATGTAACTGACAGATAAATGTCACTATCAAAGAACTAATCATTTCAAAATAATATTAGTAACGTTTTAAAAAGAAAAAAGTAAATAGAACAATAGAAAAGGAATTCAATACAGTTTCCAGCATAAGTAAATATGTAGGTATGTATTTAGATTAATAAAAATTAACGATTCACAAAAATGTTTAAGCTAATCCTCATTTTTGGAATAGTGAATTGTATTCTATCCCAGTATTTAAAATATAATTTTCATTTTATTATATCTCCGGTGGCTCAATGTCATGAGTGCCCACGGGGTTCTGGGTTCGAATCCAACAAACGCATAGATGTGTGTGAATGTGAACCCACTCTGTAATTGGGTTTAAATCCTGTTGAGGGGTTTAAAAAAAGATAGTTACTTGGATAAGATTAGACTATATTTTAAGAAATAAACTGTCAAAATTAGAGTAAAATTCGCTAATCCAAAATAAGGATTAACTTAATCTTTTTTTGTGACTCGGGCTGTAAATGGCGGGAGATATTGTGTTGGCCACACCAGATTTTTTTTTAAAACTTAGGGTCGGTATTTCCATCTCCGTATAAAGTTCAAGATAACTATCCGTCAGATAAATGATAAAATATCGCATCGAAGTAAAAGCATAAATGACTTAAATTATATTGTATGTCATCTTTTGATGCTATATTGTTCATTTATCCGACAGACAAGTTATCATCCAACACTTTATCCGAAGATGGAAATACCGGCCCTTAGTGAGTTTACATTTCCCTGAAGAAGGCATATTTGGTGCCGAAACGTCGGCTATGTAATAAAACAATTTTCAAACGTTTTTCTCTAAGTTTTCCCAGTATTACTTTGATCCATTCGAGGAATACATATTTCAATAAATAATATTGTTAACACGATGTAAATAGATTTAAAGCCGATAGGCATGAATTAATAAATAATACATATATATCAACCTACCTTGATAATTTCTTTTTGGTGAAAATTTTTTGAGAACTGCATGCCAGCAGAAGTAGATAAACATCTACCTAAAATTAAATTCTTTCAGTCGATTTAGAAAACATGCTGGCCGTCCAGAAATAGCCGCGAGTAAATTTATTTCAGATTGAATGAGATATCTCACTGTGACTATGAATTACTACATTTAGAACGGACTGAATTATACAAATATTTCAACGCGCAATAATTTTCTCCTTCGCTTATTTAAAATCAAATTATTATTGGTATTTGAACTGCAGGTGTTTTATCTTCAAAATTGAGTTTTTCTTTCTCATGTTCCAAATGAAATCACATCAAAAAGTTAGCAGAAGTTGCGGGAAACATTTGCACATATATTTTCACTCTCTACTTTCTGGTGACTTTTCCAATACATCAAACAAGAAGAAGAAAACACGTTAAATAACAAAAGAATAAAATATGTTATGATGAAGAAAATATAAACCATGAAAAGAACTATATATTAATATTGTGTTTATTGTTACAAATTCATTCCTTTCTGTGCCGTTTTCCTATTCTTGAAAAGATGACTATCCCTATATCTCCCTTACTAAGGGTAGCGGGCAGTAGCGTAACAATGTAGCCGTGGGCCTATGTTCCCGAGTCATTCCGCCTATGTAGATAAGAAAAATAAATTTTATTAACCCCATAATAGGGCACTTTAAAAAATCCTTTTTTACTGTGACAATGAAAATATTACAAGAAATAAACAAAAACCCAAAACAATCAGAGCAGATGGCACGTATATCGGTGTCTACTTTTTTGTGGACCATAGGAAATACAATGGTCATATTTTCATATTGCTGTAAATACTGCCCCATTAATTTCAGAACAAAAGTGTAAATACAAAAAATGTTCAGAATTAAAAACTGCATCCATCAAGTCGAAAATTATTGTTTACATGTGTTTCGATTGCGAGAGAAAGGCAATACCACAAAAGTTTAAACAGTTGTATAGCTTGAGTTTGGCAGATGATATCTCTAATTTTTTTATTTACATTTTAGTTCTAAAATTAATAGGGCAGAATTTACAGCCATATGAAAATTTTACCATTGTATTTCCAATGGTCCATAATAAAGTAGACACCCGGTACGTCAAGAGCTTTAATTCATTTTTTTTCTCGTCAAAAGTTGATACTAAGTTAGATATATATAATATTGTTTTAGCAATTTCGTTTTCTATTGAAATAATAGATGTCGGATCATCGTTGTTTCCACATAGTGCTCCTTAACGATTTTTAGTAATTTTAATTTTGAAAATGATCTTTCTGCTGAAGCAACTGAAATAGGGATGTGAGAAAGATGGCTAAATTAAAATATAGTTATTTGTTTATCAAGGCCGCGAAATCCCTCTTTAGCGTTCCGAGAGAAAAATTGTCGCCGAGTTCGCTTGCGGCCGATGCAGGACGATGTCAAGGACGCTAAAGGATTTCGCGGCCAAGGTGTATTGTATTTAAATAGTTTAATTTATTGAAATAGAAAGGCGGCTTTGATGGGATTGACTGACATATGATAAACGAAACAATCAATTTTGTAAAAAACGCTGAAAAGAAGAAAAAGTTATTTCTAAAATAAATATTTTACAATATGCATTGTATTTATTTTTAAAACAAACCAAGAAACTTATTGCTGTCATATTTCAGAAAAGTCTATGCCATTATCATATTATCCGTCATGTCAATTCTCAAGTGTCAAAGTGATTTTTGGTTACATACAATTTCGCGGCCGTTTTATGGTAACAGGCCGCGATATTGGGTTTCAAATTTTTTAGTTTTCGTCCGGTTGCACAAAAAAATATTTTTCGACGTGTGCGTGAAGGGGTTCCTTGAGGCGCCGGGCCCGTGTTCCGTGGAACACGCGGCACACCAGTAGTTACGCCATTGGTAACGGGAGGTAAAAATGCGGAAGAATTTCCAGAGAAGAGATAACCACTTTCTAGCATAAATTGTGCTATTAGGCGACTGATAATTTTCAGAAAACCCGGAAGAGGTCATGTAGCAATTCTGAATTTTCGTCCTGTCTAAAAGTTATTGATCTTCCAGTCTCAGGTCGTACTTTGCAAGAGATAAAAATTTAGAATTGCTATCTCAATGTACTCCCGAGTTATGGAGTTACAAACAGGATTCGTTTTTTTTAAACCATCCAGTATATACAAAGGTTAAATGCTATCCATAGGCGTTCGCAGAACTTTACTTTTGTGTGTGCCAAAATGGTTATGTATAATTATTATTATAAATAAAGTAATAAATATAAATGGAGTCATTTATTTTACTATTCTTACTTCAAAATATCGAGAAAAAATAATAAATAAAATATATATTATAGCAGCATGAACAAAATAATAATATAAAAACTTAATATTTTCAATATTACGAGGGCTATTCTCTTTCGGCTGAGCCTAGCAATACACAATTCACTTGCAAAACACATTTATTTATAATTTTTCAAGGCATTCCCCTCCACAATCAATACATTTTTGCATCCGTGAAAACCAATCTCTAAAGCATTATCTCCAATCTTCCCGCGTTTGTTTCTTTATTTCATTTTTAAATGCGTCAACAGCTTCTTCGGCTGATGTAAAACGTAAACTCCGTAACTTATCCTTTACACGTGGAAATAAAAAGAAATCGTTAGGTGTCAGGTCTGGACTATACGGCGAATGACCCCATATTTCAATGTTTTGAGCATTCAAATAATCAGTTGTTCGAGTAGCAGTGTGCGGCCGAGCGTTGTCTTGATGCAATCCTTCCCTGTTGACGTTTTTCGCGAACATTTTGGAGAACTTGAGGCAAACAAACGGTAGTATACCATTCAACATTAACAGTACGACGATCCTCCAGTGATGCAGTGCAAACATGTCCAATAATTCCAAAAAATGTGGCGACCATCTTTTTGTTTCGGCTTTTTTCGCGAATAACTTTTGTTGGAGCAGACTCATTCTCGAAAACCCAAACTGCGGACTGTTGCTTTTTTTCGAGATCATAGCAGTATACCTACGTTTCGTCACCTTTAATGAAGTTGTACACCAAGTGAAACGATCCATGGTTAAAGCGATCTAGTGTAGATCTGCACCATCTCAAACTGTTGTCTTTTTGAGTCAAATTTTGAGGAATCCAACGAGAACAAAGCTTACATATCATCAAATGTTGGTCTAACATGGTTTCAGTTGCTTTCACACCAATCTTTAAAGTTGCTTGAATATTCCTTACAGTAACATGCCAGTCCTCTTTAATCATGTTCTGAACAAGACCAATATTCTTTTTGGTAACTGCCGTTTTTGGCTTAGGAGCTCGAAAACTGTCATATAAGGAAAGTGGGCCACGCTGAAATTCATTGTACCACCGCTTTACGTTACACAAGGAACACGACTTGTCACCAAACACTCGATAGATTTCCTCAAAATATTCTTGATGGCTTAATCCACGCTTGAAAATATAAAAAATCACAGCTCAATAATGCTCTTTGCTCAATTCAATTATTTCTTGAGGAAACGATTACTTAAAAATTCTGTATTTAAACAATATTCAATTATATTTAACAACAGTCACTATAATTAACCTTGTGGACAACTAGGGTACTAGATTAAAATTTCAAACAAAATTTGTTTCAAAATATCGTAACCTGCTAGATTAGCTCAGTGGAAAGAGCCCTCGTATTAATATATTAGGAGGTGTCGTGGCACCCATGGAACCCACCGTGCGCACGCCTATGATGCAATCAACCTGCATTATTAACAAAGAAATTAGAATTGCTTTTGAAACAGATAAAAAATATGTGAAAAAGTTATTTCTTTCTGTGCAGTGCAAGTGCACAGTATATATTTGACGTATATACATATGTTTGTACATTTTATAATTAGAATTTGCTTGCGACGTATTCAAATCTGGTCTATTAATTTGCGGCTTTTGCCCCATTTGTATATCTACTCATAACTAATGCCTTGCTATTTATTCATTGCATTATTCCTCTCCAAACATCCTAGTCTAAACAAACTAACAAATTGTGCTGGTAAGATGATATAGAGCTTGCTAAATACGTAAATACCAAATAATTAATTCGCTCTTTCCTTCTGCTCTGCCGGTGTCGTGTCGTGTCGGTTCGGTATGGATTTCCTTTTGAAGCGAAAGCGATAGCGATTCATATACGACAAGTAGCTACAAGAGTTATTTTCGCGAGAATTAATCACTGGCTTTTGTCTGGGGGTATTTTGGTCGGATGGACGCATAACCACGTGTGAATACCGCGGAGTAAAGTATTCCCAGCATCTCCGATGGGCTAAATGCGACGCGACGGGATGGACAAAATGCCATTACACCACGTTAGCGCTTACTAAGTTTGCAGGCCTGGTCGATAAGGGTGCGGGACTCAGGATTCAGGATTCGGGATTGCATGGAGCAAACACTAAACTATTTTGGAAAATTGGAAATAGACAATAATTATATTAGTGACATACTCTATTTATAATAATTTGCAGTTATAATGACAATAAGAACCAGTTTCACAATTAATGGTTAACTACGAGTTTGCACTTAACTAAGTTAACTGTTATCGTTTTACAAATGATTAATTAGTTATTTACGTTATAAGTCTGGGAAGTGAGTTATTATTGTACGAATAAGAAGTTTACGGACGAGACGACAATGGAGCCGAGTCAGGAATTTCGAAATGAATACCATAATACTAGGGGAGAAGTGCTGCAATTGAAAGAAAGTGTCAATTGAAACACTGCCAATGAAATGACATCTATCAGTGAATAGCAAAAGTTGTATCTTGTATAAGTTGGCAAGGGGGGTACTGATTTACAGAACAAATTAGTCTAGGAGTCTATGAAGCATATTTTGACAGATCTGTACAACGTAATATTACAAATGGTTTGCTGTTTACGAGTGTATGCGTATTTTTCTCGTAGCAAGGAAACTAATAATTTCAGTGCAATTGTACTAGGCTTAATTAATTCGTCTTTAAACCAGGTATGTACTAAAACTTGTTTCATTTTATAAACTTACTGTGTTTTAAAATAAGTGAGCAACATATAAAAAAAATTACAGTTGGTTGCAATTGAAACATTTTTATCGGTGTCGTTTGAAACGCGTTTCAATTGACGCCTAGTACTCCTTATTTAATCTAATTTTACTTAAATTTATTGTCATATTTCAGAAATTTAGGGAAAATGGGAGGACAGAGGCCAAGAAAGACGGAAAGGGGACGAACTCCAATAGTATATTGTGTTATTAGGAGTAAAAGTGATACTTTGTGTGGCGAGCATGGAAGTTTGCATGACGAGCGAAGCGAGTCGGACAATTGCATGCCAGTCACACAAAGACACTTTTATTCCGAATGACACATTAATTTTTTTTTTCAAACGCACTACTTTTCTTTTTATTCGCTAATTCTATTTCGTTTTTATGATATTTGTTTATTTTATTTCTACTCCGCCGGCGTAGAAATTTCCAGCGGCGTAGAAATGAAACTTCTACCTTGTGAATCAAGTAAAAAAGTGCCATTTCTACGACGTTTAAAAAAAAAGAAATTTATATAGCCGCATGTAAGTGCGTAGTCGAAAATAAAGAAAAGATACGAAAAGTTGCAGCAGATTTGGCCATCGATTCACTAAATTTAGAAAAAAGACCAAAAATGAAGAAAGCTAATCATAAAATTATACTTCAAAAAAAGCTTCTAGTGACGATTCATCAGAAGACGACACAATTTGTTTAATATGCTGTGGATCTTATAAAAATAGGTCGGAGGAGTGGTTATAGTGTCTTGAATGCCGAAAGTGGGCGCACAGCAGTTGCGCAAAAGACGATCCCCAATTTATATGTTTAAATTGTTTGTCAGAATAGATAGTTTTATAAAGAATTTATGTTTAATGTTATGATATTTAATTTTTTTACTTGTTTGGAATCATTGTTTGTTTTAGTAACCTTTAAAATAAATGTTTAAATAATAAACGTTTCAAAATTAAGGTTTGTGTTTTAATATCTTTCATTTTGGGGTGAAAACAAACAGTTTTGCCCTATGTTTCAATTGACACTAGGTTTGTTTCAACCGCTCTCACGGCTTCAGCTGAAACACTTGACGTAGTCCGACAATGTACTTTATTTTGAGAAAACTATAAAATATATTTCGAAAATACATGCGGTGATTGAAAGGTGAATAATGTGACTACATTGTGTCAGATTTTAAAATCATTAGTTTAAAAAATGCTAAAAATATGAACGGAAACAAAAAATGTGTTTCAATTGCAGCACTTTTCCCTACATCACGGCCGTGACGTGCAAAATTTTATATCATACTGTCTGCGTGTTTTAAAAATTTATATTAATTAAAAACATGTCTATTTAACGGTCACATCATCTTTGAATTTGTGACATTTGTTTTATTTGTGTGTCTTGATTGTTAAAAATGACAGCTGCATATTATTTTGGTAATATTTGTCGGGTGTTGTTCCCACCAAATTGTCACTTCTCGCTCCTCAAATTTCTAACTATACAATGTTGAGAAATGTTACTTGGCTACATTCTTAATGGTAGTTTAGTCAGGAATTAATGACACTGTAGTTACATATTACCCACTTACATAACCAAACAAAATGCCGCACTGCTGTTAAAATAAAATGGGGCATTCATTTACAAAAACGAAAGTATAAAATGCTTAGATTAGATTGAAGCAGTAGCTCAAGTAGAATGGAAAATACCGATAAGTAAAAATAAATAAAAAATAATTTTTTGTTATGGTGGAGGACCCCATTGTGGCGACTGTAGAAAAAATTTGTGTGTTTCGAGCGCAAATGGACATTGTCGATTTCGAGAGAATGCCTCGCTCCTGCGTCGCGCGGCAACAACCTCTCAATCGACAATGTCCCATTTTGCGCTCTTAATACACAAATAGCTATTATTAATGAAATTCACATAATTATGTGCCACAGGAATAACACCACACCACTGCAAAAGAAATACTGACAGACAAACAAATCTCATAACATTGTTAACTTTTAAATTATTCATCGCACTTCAAGTATATTTAAAGTAATTCAAGTACACTTAAAATACTTCAAGGATATTTAAAATACTTCAAGTAATTTTCATTGTACTTCAAGTAGTTTTCCAAGTATTAAGTACCAAATACATGTGAATAGATTTACTTTGTCAAGTACAAAGTACTATAAATAGAAAGTACTTCGAGTACAGTACTTGAAGTACTGAAAGTACTTGCAAGCCTAATAAAGTACTTTTCTTGCAAGTATTGCCCAGCTCTGGTAAAAATTATACCTTTTGCATGAAATCCAACACTCAGAAACCAAATTGAACATTTTAAATTACGTAAAACTACTTGACTATTTTTTTTATTATTTACATACCTATTTCTAACAAATCTAATTAATTAACTTATATAATATAATACCTACCTTTTTAAATACTCGTAAAATAAACAAAAATTTAAAAATCAATAAATTAAAGTATTGAAAAGTACACAAATCAATGTGGAATCGCTAATAAAATCTAGTTTAATAGTAGTAGGTGTATCTTGGCAATCTTACAAATAGCTCTAGGATTTATTATCATTTCATTTATGTGTTTAAACTTTGTCATTCATTATGTACATCAACAAAAACTACTATTAAAATATAATTTATTTGAAGTCAGCAAACTACTAGTAGTTTATAAGAGCGAATTATTAATGAAGTTTGTATTCCCTATACTCAGAAAAATTCATTAGACTTGATATAATTATACTCAATAGAATATAGATATTAACAGTTATTTAATAAAAATTAAGTAAATATTGATACCTAATTCATTCGATATAAAAAGTCGAGTTCATTCTTTTGGAATAAATTATTATTATTTATGATTATACGCTTTTTGTACATTTTATGTGTACCGTGTATCTGTCTTAAATATGTACATAGTACATAGGAGATTAACATGGGAAATCAGTTTTTTGCAATTTCCTGCTCGCCTAATTATTTTATGCAAAAACGCGTCAAATAAGTTTTAGAGCATAAAATTCTGCAATTAAATCAATAAACAGAATTACATTTCCATGCTATGTAACGACAGATATTAAATATGAATATGTCGAAAATTTTGTTGAAAATTTCGACAGCCATGGAATTGAACAAAATTATAAAAATTAAAGATTATTAAATTTTCTACAGGTTTGCATTAGTACTTTTTCTATATATTTTATGGATAAATTTATAAAATTATCTATAATTTAAAGCCCGGAGCCTATGCTTTAAACTTTAAACAAACACATTAAAAAATCTGATGTGGCCAGCATATTACCTTCCGTCAGTTCTATGTATTGTACAAATTCCACACAGAAAGTTTTTTTTTTTTCAGATTATTCCATATTTCCAGTACATTACCTTCAGTCAATTCTATGTGTTTTGTACAAATTCCATACAGAAAGTTTCTTGTAATATCCTATATATGTACTTCCAGTAAAATTATAATTCAAACATATAATGTAAATTGCACTTTTACACTGACATTTGTCAATCAGAATTTTTTAATGTAGTAGATGTTTCCATGTTTGCTTTATGAAATTTAATTTCTTTATAATTTTTGCCTTCCATCACCTTTAGGTAAGGAAGGTATTGTCTTTGGTCAAAATATTCGGTGGTGAGTTTTTGATGAATAAGCACGTTTTTGTGTCCCTACAATACGATTTTACTATTTTTACGATGATGTCTGTATGTGTGTGTGTGTGTGTGTGTGTGTGTGTGTGTGTGTGTGTGCGTGCGGGCGCATGCGTGCATGCGTGCGTGCGTGCGTGCGTGTGTGTGTGTGTGTGTATGTAACAAAATTTTCGTCTACGATAACATACTACAATTCTAAAAATTATAATTCTTTCGTATTTCTCTTCGTTAGATCCATGTGAAGAGCTGATTAGATTTTGGTTAGAATTGGACAACCGGAAGTACCTTCATTTGAATATTTTAACAGTTTTTCTTGAAAAAACTATGTTAAATATCATTTTTTCACATTTAATGTTATTATAAATATTAAATAATATTTTATTCTCTATACGATTTGACTACATTTTATACTTAATATTAAATGGATATAGAGTTAAAAAATTATAAAGAAATTCAATTTCATAAAGTAGCCATAGCTATAGAAACAGCTACTATATTAAGAAAATTTTGATTGAAAGATGTCAATGTCAAGTGAAATTGACATAGTGTGTTTGTCTTATAATTTTACTGGAAATATAGGATCTTTTGCTATAAATTTTCTGTATGGAATTTGCATAAAATACATGCAACTGTCGGAAGGTAAAGTACAAGAAATATAATCTTTAGCAAGGAACTTTATGTATGAAATTTGTACAAAATACATAGAACTGGCGGAAGGTAATGAGCTTGCCACATCAGATTTTTTAACTGTATATCCATTGAATATGAAGTATAAAATGATTAAAATGTAAGCAAAATCGTATAGAGAATAAAATATTCTTAAATATTTATAATAACATTAATGTGCAATTACAGTTTAAACTGCAGCTTAAAATATTGGCAGTTTAAAGTTTACCTGTAGTTTAAACGGTCGATCACGAGCGTTTATCAAAAGTGCAGTGGTTTAAACTAGGTACAAACAGTAAAGTGTTAATGTACAACAAGAGCGTTTCTATGGTTTTGCAATAAAAAATAGTTTAAACTGTGATTATACAACCGGCGCTAAATGTGAAAAAGTGGTATTTAACAGCATTTTTTCAAGAAAAACTGTTAAAATCATCAAATTAGGGTACTTCCGGTCGACCAATTATAACAAAATCTAATCAGCTCATCATATGTATCTAAAAAAAAGGAATACGCAAAAATTATAATTTTTGGAAAGGTGGTATTGGAGTTATGCGATCCGAAAAAATCGTCACTCACATACATATACATCCATACATACAGACATCATCGTAAAATTAGTAAAATCGTATTCTAGGGACCCTAAAACGTGCTTATTCATTAAGAACTCCATCGAATTTTTTGACCAAAGACAATACCTTTCTTACCTAAAGGTGACGGAAGGTAAAAACTAAAAATGGTACATAGATTCTTTGAATATAAATGTGTGTGCATTTTTAAACAAAATTTGTGAAAAGATACAAGTGTGGAAATTATTATTCACCTATTAAATTTAAATTTTGAAGACTTCTACTCGTACATCTGTAATATTTTATTTATGAGAAAAAATATCTACTTGTTTTTTAAAAGTCTGTTTCTGTTCTCTTTTATAAAAACGAGTGAAATTCTCTCTTTAATCTTTTTACATTACAAAAATTCAGAAAATGTAGAACGGGTTATTATATTTTCAGCATATATGAATTTTTGTAAAAATATTTACAACATTTCCACAATCTGGAAGAATATTTTACATATTTAAGTAGGTGTCCCTTGTAGACAACGTTCCCTCAACTACGAACTTTGAGTTTTCTCTTAACGATGTTTACATTACGGATACAAATACCGCCACTTAAAGTTTTTCATTTACTAGTTCTTTAGCAGAAGAGCAAAGAAAAAAGATTATGAATAAGATAATGAAATAAATTACAAGCGGGAGGAATAATTTAAGAACAAGTTTAGAAATATACACAATTTCTCGTCAAAGAACAATCATACAAAAGCTACTTTCAAAGTTCCAATGTACCTACTGTATTAGCGTTTTTTTCGATTTTCATTGTGTTCGTTGTTAGTCTGTAATTTTGCATATAATTATAGAAATAACAAACATAAAAGAGTGGCTTCAATAACAAACTAACAAAAAATAACAAGTTGATATTGAAGGGCATAAAAAGTTGAAATAGGGACTTAACGTGGCAAATTATTTTCATCAATAACAGTCGATATATTTTTATTATAAAAATAGTATATTGTGTAACAAAGGCGGGAAGCCGAGTTTTTACGCGAGAATGTACGAGCCCAAAATCATATTAGTTGGCCCGGTACAATATGCTCCTATAATGACATTCCATTTTTTAACAAAAAGTCAATGAATATTTTATTGTTACAAAAATTAAATTATTACCGTAAAATATACAACTTCAGTTTAAATTAAAAACAAAAATCTAATGTGGCCAGCACATAAACTCTCGCCAGATATTTTACCTTGTATTTTACAAATACATGTATTCATGTCTCACTACAAAATAATTCTCACATATATTCGTAAAATCTATGGGATATTTTAATATAAATTATGTACAATACATACATTTTCTTTATATTCAATACCCTGAAATTTTCTTTTTCTACTTTCCTTTATTCGTCATTTTTTCGCAAATTCCTTTTATATTCTTTTTTACGTATATTCTTTTGCGTTGTTGACTTTTTTTTATTTAACTAATCTTTGACAGTGGCATACAAATATTTTTGACAGTGGCATACAAATATTTTTGACAGTGACATTTATGTGTCAATTACAAACATTTGAATTTCTTGCCTTGAAGTAGTTTGATCTGAGATTTTTTACATCAAATTATTTTATATGCATTTCATTATCTCGAAATCTATAGAAGATATAATAATGAATTTAAATTTATCGAATAAAGAATTTAACGTTTTTTAATATAAGTATTTACATATATTTTTGATAAATAATATTTAGATGATTTTTTTCTTGTAACTGCTACTACCGGTTGTCCAATTGTTACCAAAACTTAATCAACTCTTCCCATTATTGTTTGATTAAGGAATCCGTAGTTAAAAATGTCTTAAGTCTTATAGTATTTGAGAAATCGTGGATCCAACATCCACACACACACACACACACGCACACGCGCACGCGCACGCGCACGCGCGCACACACACGCACGCACGCACGCACGAACGCACGCACGCACGCACGCACGCACGCACGCACGCACGCACGCACGCACGCACGCACACACACACACACACACACACACACACTCACTCACTCACTCACTCACGCACGCACGCACGCACGCACGCACGCACGCACGCACGCACGCACGCACGCACGCACGCACGCACGCACGCACGCACGCACGCACGCACGCACGCACGCACGCACGCACGCACGCACACACACACACACACACACACACACACACACACACACACACACACACACACCACACACACACACACACATATCATCATCATCATCATCATCGTAAAAATGTTATAATCGGATTCTAGGGACCTTAAAACGTGCTTATTCACTAAAATCTGGATATGCGATTTTTAGCATGAATTCAATACTTACCTCTCTTAGCGAGAGGTAAAATAAAATTGTTTCGATAAACATTAAGTTTGTAACTAAATTAAATTAACATTGACACACGAATTAGAATAGTCGGGCTACAATATTGCGTTACGCCTCCTTTATTGGCTATAACGGCTTTAATTCTGTTAGGCATTGTATCAACTAACTTTGCACACTCATCAGGTTCAATAATATCCCATATTTGTTACAATTTTAGTTTTAATTCGTTTACTGTGCTTGCCGGATTCTTGCGCAACTCCTTTTTCATTTTATGCCAAAGGGACTCAATTGGCGACAAATTCGGACTATTTGAAACCCACTTTAGAATAGGAATATTATAATTTTCAAGCCAAGTTTTAACGGCTTTTGCAGTGTGACACGGGGCACATACCCCACATAATTTCGAAAAATATAGTCGGAAGGAGTTTTTTAAAAGATTCAGGCTGTCCGCGATAAGTTTCGGAAATAAAATAATGCAATATCTTCTGCAGAACAAGTATTACAGGCTTTATGCTACAGGTTCCTATACAGGGTGTTTGGCGTAAGTCCGGCACCAAAACTATTTCGTTTATCTTGAAAGATACAAGAAAATGTTACTAAGCAAACTTAAACTAGGCAAAGGGGCTCATAAGATGACCATAGTACGAATTTTGCATCACTTTCGGTTTTAGCAGAAATGGGTACAACCTTTGAATATATAATACCAATATTAATATTAATAATAATATTAATACTAATACTAGTAGGTATTATTATATATTCAAAGGTACAACTTTAAATCCAGCATAGGGAATGTGTATTTTTATATATTTTTTCAAAATGTACTTAAAATTAGCTTCATAGTGATATCAAAATATCATAGTTTTACTTTAACCATTTCAAAATGGCGACTATTTATTTTCAAAATATGAAACAATTTTATTACCTTAAAACAAAAGAAAAGTATTTATTTACATAAAGTTGAAGTGCTGTAACAATTTTGTGATTTAATTTAAGGTATTAAAATTGTTTCATAGCTTGCTATGTTTACTTTTGTATGGAATTTTATTAATACATATTTTAAAAATAAATGGTCATCATTTTGAAATGGTTGAAGAAATCTATGATAACAAAACAAAAGCAGATTTAAGATGGCCTCCCAAAGGCGCACCACATTTCTCATTTAACCGTAGTCGTAACTTTTATAGTATTCATCCTGTATACCAAATAATACCCTAGGTGTTATGAGTTGTTGCTATGGTCATGTTGTCAAGAAATTGATATTGATACTGGGACAAAGCCTAAAAAACGAGCAGAAACATTCATAGCCTACGTACTCCGCAAATTTTATTCAAACTTTCTGATCCGTAATCAGTAGAATATTAAAAAAATCTGATGTGGCCGGCACATTACCTTCCGTCAGTTCTATGTATTTTGTATATATGTCATACAGAAAGTTCCTTGCAAAAGATTCTATATCTTGTACATTACCTTAAGGCAGTTGTATGTATTTTATATAAATTCCACACCGTAAGTTTCTAACAAAAGATCCTATATATCCAGTAAAATTATAACACATACATACTGTCAACTGCACTTGACACTGACACCTTTCAATCAGAATTTTCTTAATATAGCAGCTGTTTCCAGGGTTACAGCATAGCTGGCTAATAAATGATATTTAATTTCTTTATAATTTTTTAACTGTATATCCATTTAATATGAAGTATAAAATGCATTCAAATCGTATAGAGAATAAAATATTATTTAATATTTATAATAACATTAAATTTGAAAAAATGATATTTAACATCGTTTTTTCATATATAATATCATAAGTGGTAAATTTTTGCCGGAAAAAATTTCAGATTGTTACGAGAGCCGGTTGTCTAGCAATTTATTGAGTGACATTGACAAAAAAATCACGAGTTGTCCAACGAGTGATTTTTGATCAATGTCACGAGATAAATTGGCAACAAGCTCGAGTAAAGCAATAGGAAAATTTTTCCAGGATAAAATTTAACCACGTATGGTATTCGGATGACTAGTTCCAAAATAAAAATCAGGTAATCATTTATATAATATTATCTAGACAAAAATTTTGTAAGTTTTATTGTGTTTAGTGGTATTATGTTTAAGTTTGCTTTTTCAACGTTTTAAATAGATTCCTGTCCGAATCGACTGGTTTTTAATAAAAACTGATAGCACTGAAAATATACAGACTTTGACACGTGTAAACAATATGTTTCTAAAACGCTAAAAAAAATCGCTTATCAAAACTCACTTACTTGTAAAAATACATCTTCTTTGTTTAAAGACTGAGAATTTTTTTTTGTGACGGTGTTTTGTCGAAATGAATCTTGGTAACTATGTAGAATCTTGAATTTGGATTGGTTTATATATTTATGAGTGAAATAGTCAACAAAAATTGTTAAAATCTTCAAATGAGGGTACTTCCGGTTGACCAATTATAACCAAAATCTAATCACACACACACACACACACACACACACACACACACACACACACACACACATACACACACACATACACACACATACACACACATACACACACACACATACACACACACATACACACACACACACACACACACACACACACACACACACACACACACACACACACACAGAGAGAGAGAGAGAGAGAGAGAGAGAGAGAGAGAGAGAGAGAAAGAGAGAGAGATAGACAGACATCGAAAAAATAGTAAAATCGTATTCTAGGGACCCTAAAACGTGCTTATTCATCAAAAACTCACTATAAATTTTTTTGACCAAAGACAATACCTTCCTTACCTAAAGGTGACAGAAGGTAAAAATATAGTCGAACGTTAAACGCTGAACACACTACGGAAGTTAAACGGATAATAATCGTTATTGTCCTTATAACACCCCTCGGGTAGGATTCTATAACTCGTCCGTTATCAAACGGTACCGTTATCACTATGACATTTTATTTGACAAGTATGACGTAAATATGCCAATCACCTTATAACAAATACGTTGCTCTAGTGATAACGGACGTGTTACAAAATCCTACCCCTGATACGTTACACTGTAACGACCCCGTACAAGTCGTCGAACAGAGCTTTTGTGTCATTCTCAATTCCCGGCTCCATGGAAAAATCATCAAAATTTTATGGTAAAATATGATTGCAAATCTGTCCCATTTATAGGTCAATCATCTTTTCATGGATAAATTTTGGTCCATTTCTTTCATTTGATAAGAACTTTACGAGTGTAATGTTACTTCACTTCACTCATTTTTTTGTACTCAGCCTATGCAGAAACCGAAAATTATTTTAATTTTAACCAAACTTAAGAAAACAAACAAAATCTGCAGTAACTAAAGTTTACAATAATACTGTCATCGCTATATAAAGCAGATTGGTACAACCTAAAATAGATAAAAGCAGGGGTTGACATATTTGTAAATTTAGTTTTGTAAGTCTCTCTCAGCGAAACTGTTAACTACTTCTGCTCTATTTGAAAATAACATAGCACCTTTGTAGCTCGGACAGATGCCGGGTTGAAAATAGCCGTAAATAAATTTGTGATCGGTTGAGACTTCAGCGCGAGTGCTAGGAACATGTCTCTTAGAAGTCGCTGCCATTAGAATCGGAATTGGAGAAATTGGCCTTCATAATTTCAGCCGACAAGTCGCCAACAGATGGTCTCAAGTTATAAATTGTTATTTAATGTACGGAAAATACTTCACACAACAAGATGCTGATGCTGAATCGTAACCAACCAGACGAAATAGATTGTGAGATGGATGGAGTATTCAGCCGTTTCCGAAAGACCTAATGGGAATATAATAACAAACATATTTTCGGCATTACAATACAGACATTCTAAAATGGGATCCTGTACTAAAAAAGTTACATATTTCTGCTCACATTACTAATTTTATATTATTTTGTACCAAAATTTGATTAAAATATAAAACTTTTATTAACCGAAAAAAATCATACTGCTTACACGTGGTTTTGTCGGGTAACGATGGGTCACGCCGTGACCCGCGTGATCGTGAATATACAATTTTTCTTGTATTTTTATTTTAAAAAATTGTCTTCATTTCCATATTTCACTTTACATTCTTGTTATTATTAACGTATGGTCCAAAAGTTTTGACAAAAAACGCTTACTTTTTAAACTAATTATTACAACAATTAACAATAAGTATAACAATTAATGGAATAAATAAAGTTTCGGACTAGCAGTCAATATTACAATTTTATAGTCGTTTCGAAACGTTGGCGAGAATAAAATTTTAATATTGACTGCTAGTCCGAAACTTTATTTATTCCATCCCTAACACAGTCGAACATCGTTTTTACCTTCCGTCACCTTTAGGTAAGGAAGGTATTGTCTTTGGTCAAAAAATTCGGTGGTGAGTTTTTAATGAATAAGCACGTTTTAAGGTCCCTAGAATACGATTTTACTATTTTTACGATGATGTCTGTATGTGTGTGTATGTGTGGATGTGTGTGTGTGTGTAACAAAATTTTCGTCTACGATAACTCTAATACTACACTTCAAAAAATTATAATTCTTTCGTATTCCTCTTCTTTGCATCCATATGAAGAGCTGATTAGATTGTGGTTATAATTGGTCAACCGAAAGTACCCTCATTTGAAGATTTTAACAGTTTTTCTTGAAAAAACGATGTTAAATATCATTTTTTCACATTTAATGTTATTATAAATATTAAAGAACATTGTATTCTCTATACGATTTGACTGCATTTTATACTTCATATTAAATGGATATAGAGTTATAAAATTATAAAGAAATTAAATTTCAGAAATTAGCCAGCTATGCTAGAAACAGCTACTATATTAAGAAAATTCTGATTGAAAGATGTCAGTGTCAAGTGCAATTGACATATTCGATGTATATTTGTAATATAATTTTACACGTAATATAGGACCTTTTTGCTCGAAACTTTCTGTATGGAATTTGTATAAAATACATGTCGAAAGGTAATGTACATATGTGAAATTTAGAATCTTTTGCAAGGAACGTTCTGTATGGATTTTATAGAAAATATGTACGCATTTACGAAAATTCTACCGGTAGATACCGCATCTACAGACTGTGTTCAAAAACACGAGTGGTAAAAAGTTACCGTGTTCGAAAATTGTTCAGTATCTACCAGATTCATGAAGAGTCTAATCTCAAAAAAAGGTAGTGATACAAAGCGAAGCGCGCGCTTAAAAGTGGAAATGTGTTCAAAGTAGGACTCTGCTCAGTTTGTTAACTACGTGAAATTTCTACCCTGTTTTAAATTTTCAAATTTTTTCATAGGTTATAGATCTACCCTATTTACCACTTGCGTTCTTAAAATATCGATTCCGGTAGCTATAACCTGATAAAAAGCTGTTTACCGGTAACAGTTCACCGGTAGAATTTTCGTAAATACCTCATATAACTGACGGAAGGTAATGTGCTGGTCACATCAGATTTTTTGGATAACAATTAATATTTAATATTTAAATTATTGATAATGGACCATTATTTTCAGTGGCCCTAAATTTTCTTCTGACTTGCCCCATCATCCTCTGGACAACATCTGGATCGATTTCTCGAATCTTTTGGTAAATGCGACATTGTAATTGTTCTTCATTTGCAGGTTCCTATCCCTTGTCGTACACTTATCTGGTCAATATTGACCAAAATTCTTCTATTGAATCAAGTTTGAGGTACATTGGGAGGATTGTCCAATTTCGGAACAAGGTCTACGTTGTTTTCGTTGTCCCAGTCTCTAGTTGTTCTGGCGTAATGTCATGAAACTAGATCAGTAGTGACAGCACGCACTCTCGAATTCTATCAAATGAAGCGAAAATTTGGTAGCATGCGTGTTCCAAAATATTCGCCTGCAAGCGTACGACTCGATGTAAAAACGTTATTATTTTGTCATAATTCAATTCAAAGCCAATTTATACATTTATTATATACACCTGTCATAATATTTTCTATTTTAATAGTATAAAACCTGAAAATTCCCAAAATAAAAAGCGAATATAGAATTCTAAAGTGCATGCTACCAAGATTCGTTAAAGTAGAATCGCATTCGCCTGTTTTCTATGATAGAATTCTAAAGTGCGTGCTGTCACTACAGGGCGAAACATTATATCATCATTGGAGTGATGTGTATTTAAAAAATGAAGCAATTTAGAGAGACATCTCTGAATATAAAGCTGTGCGGTTAAGTCTACTCCTCGAACACGACCAATATACGGCTGCGAGATATATCTGGCTTCAGCAATGGCACACCAAACTAAAATTTTATCCTCAAATTTAGATTTATCTTTGAACTTGACATCATCTGGTGTGTTTTCCATGTTATTGGTATAAAAACCATCGTTTCCTTTCATCTCTGAATGGAACAGAATAAAATATTTCTCGTCATCCATTACAATAAGTTTATTGAAAAAATGAATGCGCCTTAACGCACGACAACATGTAGGGATTCTTTCTAATTGGGCCACGGTATATTTTGGTGCCTTTCTTCTTTTTCGAAACACCACGTCATTTCGATAAAATGTTCTAAAAACAGTGGTCTTCGAAACATCGAATCTTCTGGCTACAATTCGTTGTGACACTCCAACTTTGTCTTAAACGACTGCATTTAATCTTTGTTCTCTCATGTGGCTCAAAATTTTTGGTGGACCACTTTTGGGCAAATAAACACAGGGTATACCTTCTTCACAATCTTTTATTGTCCCATAAATTGTTGCCACAGAGATATTTATTAGATCAATGGTGCACCCACGTAGTTTACGCCCCTGTATTCGTCTATGGATTGTACACCACTGGCCATCGGGTGGCGTGCAGGTGACAACTAATTTGAGGTTAAATATATATTAAATATTAAACTTTACCGGTTTTTGTGGTCGTGAGAAAAATAGTGTACAAAACTCGCTAGAAATAGGTTTTCATATTCGACTATTCACACTCATTATGAAATGACCCTCTTTCTTTGCTCGTGTAAATAACTATAACAATTTTTGTTATTTTAAGAATGCATTGGAAAGTAAAACAAAATTCGATTTTCGATTTTTTTAAGTCTGACAATTGTAAAATTAGATTATTATTTCAATTAATTTAAGCTCACTAGGCGCAATTTTTATTGTTGAACCTTTGTCCTTATACTTATTGCTAATTGATAAAAAAAAATTGCTACTTGAGAATTTTAATATTGTATGTTCAGAAGAAGGTAGACACCCGGTATACATCTAAATTGTATTCAACAATATAACCGTAAAATTCTTGGAACAGATGGAACATAAAAAATAAATGACCTTCGACAATGCCTATTAAGCGGCTTTAACTATGTAATTTTATAGTATAAATATTATTTTAACAATAAAAATAATAGCCGGTATTTAACGCATTGCCAAAAATTTGTTTTGTTTTGGCTGCCAAATTACAACTATTTCCTTATGAGCATGACGAATTTTGACAGGTGACACTTATTTAAATGAAGTTCTTTATTATATGATTACTAGGTTGACTTGGAGAATACTATGTGTGCTACTAACACATTTACTATTTCCAGTTTTCAAATTGAAATACATATTCAAATACTTTAAGTATTTTCTAATAACTAAAAATAGAAACGTAGGAATATTTCTGTTCAGATTTTAAAGTTAAATATAAAATTCGTTTCAGATCATAAATTTACGAACTAGCGAACCTAAAAAAATATGGCGGATTTAAATTTACTTTCTTACTGTAAATCATTTAACCAAGACGTAAGTAGTGTAGGCTTTGGAAATACGTAATGTCTCAGAGTGTATAAATACAAAATGTTGTCACCTAAGGATTTAAAAGTCTTATGAGTTCTACTTTTTTAATTTCATATTGGGCTTCCAAAATAAGAATACGCTACTAGCAACAGAATTCTAAACTAAACTTAAGGCACATAATTGTTTACACATGTAACATTTACATTTGTAGATTGAACATTGAAATAAGCTTTTCACAACGCTATAATTGTTTTATTTTAATAAAATATACAGAATAGTATTAAAATTAAAAGAAATTCCATTTATTATAGGTGTATGTAATCGAATGTTCACTGTAAAAACTACTAAAAGTGAAAATAATTGTTTTATTTTAAATATAATATACAAATAACCGCTAATATTAAAAGTAAGTTTCTGTTTTAATTAAAATTAATAAGCAATTTAAGAGAAATACAATTTATTAGGGGTTAATGTGATAGAGTTTTCACCCAAAAAAAAAATTACTAAAAGTTGGAAAACATGTGCCGTTTACCGCTATAAATCCACGGCATACCAAAATAGAAAACTAAGATTTCATACTTTTCCTGCAGTTATTATAAAAAAAAAAACAATATGAAGTAAACTTACAAATACTTACTAATAGACCTTTTCAATTTAAGTAAGAACAACTGAGATCTATGGCGCTTGTTTATAAAAAATTTGACGTAAAATGTGAGAATATCTCAGATAACTTTAAAAAATCTTATCGAAATAAGTTACAAAAGCTTTTAATGAAGTTAAAATGTCTAACGATGTAATTTTTCACTGAGAATACAGGTATTTTAATGACTGCAATATTTTTGACGTTTCGTTTGGCAGCCCAACTGGCAGTTGTTCGCGCCATTTTCTTACTATTTGCAGCGATAGAAAAGGTCTATTATCCTTATTAAATGATAATATTAATAAAACTACCACTAAAACTACGGGAAACTGTAAACTAAACTCTACCGAAATTAATAAAATACACTCAACTAAAACACAAAATAACTCAAGTAACCAAGAAAATTACTTTGACAGCAAAAGTGTACGTTTGGTCATGAGTTTGACATTTGTTGTCAGCGCCATCTCTTGATGATTTAGAAGCCCAATAGACAACGATAATTCAAATATGTACTGACTGGAATAGCTATTTATGATGTAAGTGATAAAAGTGTTATTTTATTTTGTAAGAAGGGAGTTTAGGCACGACACGCAAAGCAGTGATCCAGCACTTCGATAAAAATAAAAATTTTCACATTCCGTCACCTTCAGGTAAGGAAGGTAATGTCTTTGATCAAAATATTCAGTGGTGAGTTTTTGATGAATTACCACGTTTGCGTGTGCGCCATGGGCGCCCAATGGGGGTGGGGGCAAGAGGGGGCGCTTGCCCCCCCCTTGCTTTTCTCTAATTTTAAGAATTTTAAAAGCAAAGTTACCATTTTTAATTGTTTTGCCACGGCTACTTATGTCGCATCCTAATGTCCTTACATCGTCCTGTTGTTTTCTTCTTTCGTTCTGTTTCCTAACGTTCAAATCTCCATCATGAAGTTAGCGCAAGCTTCGCGCGCACATAATTTAAAAGATACATCCGCAGTACAAATTATAAATAAAAATTTACCAATACCATAGCTGAAGTTAATCGTGCTACTAGATTAGGAGCACAACAACTATCAAGTGCTACTGTTGAGAGCTATTTTATTGTTTCCCTTAAAATAATTTCTAAATATTCGGCACTTCTGGAACCCGTAACAAATATTTTGCAGAGTATTTCTGTTGATATACTAGCTGTACAGAAACATATTAATCACTTATTGGATATATTTAATAAACATAGGAACTCTGATTTAGAAATAATTTTGATCTTGAATTAAAAATGCCGAGAGTCGCTAGTGGTGGAAGACAAATTCACCGTGCAAACTACGAAGCTAATTTTGTGCGAGAATATTTTAAAAAAGCAATTTTTATAAATTACTTAGATTTTTTAATTAGTTCTTTAAATTCTCGGTTTTCGAAAGATAATAATGTTGCCTTTTTGCTCTATAATTTGCATCCGATTAATTTAAAACAAATAAACTATAATAATTTTTCTAAACTAGCTCAAGATTCATTCATATTATAAAATTAACAATTTTTTTGAAGAAGCTTTAGCATGGCACGAATATTGGGTTTCATATAAAGAAATGATTATTACTAAAGAAATTCCTGTAACAGAACTTTTACAACATTGTACATTTTACCCAGCAATCTCCAAAGCTTTAGAAATTTTAATTTGTCTTCCTCCAACTACATGCACTGTGGAAAGATCTTTTAGCACTCTAAGAAGAGTGAAAACATGGATTAGATCTACTATTAGCGAAGATCGGCTAGACGGTTTATGTATGATGAGCCTCCATCGCGATTACATAAGCGAAAATAAACAAAAATATATAGACGAAGTTCTAAATGAATTTGCCAAAGATGCAAGGAATTTTGAATTAGCATTTTCGAAAAAAGAATAAGTAGGTAATGTTGTTTATTCACAATCAGTTGGTAATATAACGATTTCTGACTTTAAAAAAGTTGGGAAGTTAGTTATTGTTAACCTTCGCGCCTTGGTTAGCTATCTTCGCCCTCGACAGTAATGAAACACTTTCCACCTCGGTTAGTAATGTACTATTACTGTATTGTAATTTTTTCCATAAATATTTATGTTGTTTTATATTTTTAAGAACATACTTATTTTTAGTATATTATATTTTTGTATTCTTGACTTTGACCCCCCCCCTGAACAACATTGTATGGGCGCCCATGGTGTGTGCGTGTGTGTGTGACGATTATTTCGGATCTTATACCTCAAATACTACAGTTGAAAAAAATATAATTCTTTCATATTCCTTTTCTTTACATCCATGTGAAGACATGATTAGATTTTGGTTATAATTGCTCAACCGGAAGTACCCTAGTTTTAGGATTTTAGCAGTTTCTCTTGAAAAAACACTGTTAAATATCATTTTTCCGTATTTATTGTTATTATAAATATTAAAGAATATTTTATTCTCTATACGATTTGATTACATTTTATACTTCATATTCAATGGATATAGAGTTAAAAAATTATAAAGCAATTAAATTTCATGAAGCAGCTAGCTATGCTACTCGTATAACCATGGAAACCGCTACTATATTAAGAAACTGCTGATCGACAGATGTCAGTGTCAAGTGCAATTGACATGTTTGTGTTGTAATTTTACTGGAAATATAGAATCTCGAATCTGTTAGGTACATGAAACTTCCTGTATGGAATTTGTACAAATTACATAGAACTGACAGAAGGTAATGCACTTGAAATGTGGAATCTTGTGCAAAAATCTTTATGTATGGAATTTATACAAAATATACGGAACTGGCGGAATTTAATATGCTGGCCACATTAGATTTTTTCATTTAAATTTATGTTTCTAATTATTTCAAGTCAATGCAAATGTTCATTTTAAAAATTCCAATATACCTTTTCAATTTAAAGAGATAAAAGATATGCGCAATGGTAATCTGCGCATAGTAAGAACAATTGGCGGGATCCATAATTACTTGCTTCGTTGCTGAGATCCATGGCTTTTGTTTTTCTAAATTTGGACGTAAAATGTAAGAAAAATCATTGACAACTTTAAAAAACTTCTCGAAAGAAGTTACAAAAGCTTTTATTGAAGCTAAAATATCAAACGATGCAATTTTTTACCGAGAATATAGATATTTTAGTGACTGCAATATTTTTGACGTTTTGTTTGACAGCCCAACTGGCAGTCGTCGGCGCCATTTTACTTACTATTTTCAGCGATAGAAAGAGATAGCTGTTAAATTGAAAAGGTCTATTAAGTCACAAATTAGAGGATGAAAGTGAAACTTTGCAGAGGCACTAATGACAGCTCACATAACTTCACAACAGCATGTAATTTCAATTTGATCAGATTCCGCCGTGTGTATATTGTTTTTCTTGTCATATATATGTACATATTTCTTTACATCGAGACTTTTGACAGAAGATAATTGAAGTTGAAGAGCTTTTACAATTCATTTCTAATTTCACAATAACCTCCAAATAATAACAGCTGAGCTTGACATTTGTCGTTCAGCAATGCGCATGTGTTACTTCAAACTGGAATTGAAAAGTTTGAACCTTGCAAGGTTGGGATTGGATATTGAAATTTGAAAGTGAAATTGTGGTGTTGTGAACGCGTATATTAAGGTACATGTTTCAAGCTTTGGCGCAATAGATATTCAAATTCGAAATTGAAATTACTTGGTTGTAATTTTTGTTGACAGAGATGAAATGATAAAAATGAACCTGAGGCTATCGGTAAACGAATTAACAACAACCATTATGTGCTACTTCAGTCGATTTTCCACAATTTTAGTAGGTAACTTTTTAAATTTTTAACCATCTGAACGAACGAACTAGATACTACTCGTTTTTAGCTCCCGTCATACCGTAGGTAAGGGAGGTAACGCAATCGTGCCAAAAATTCGATAGTGAGGTTTCAGTAAATAAGCACGTTTTTACTATTTTTACGATGATGTCTTTCTCTCTCTCTCTCTCTCTCTCTCTCTCTCTCTCTCTCTTTATCTGTGTGTGTGTGACGATTTTTTCTTCCACGATAACTCTTATAACAAACTTCCAAATATATCTATTTTCCGTATTTAAGCTTCCTTCATTCATATAACGAGTTGATTAGATTTTGGGTAAAATTGGATAAATGGAACTGATACTTTACTTGAAGCTCATAAAAAAATTTAATGAAAAACTATATTAAAATATAATTCAAAACTTTTCAATTTTAGTATTTAAGACGTTTTGCTTGAAGGTCTGAACAGATTCTTGTAAAAAATATATTAGGATATACTCCAAAACTTGTGAAATGAGTATTTACGACTTTTATATGAAGGAGAACAACATATTAGATTTTGAATACAATTGATAAACCGGAAGTGATACTTTATTTGAAGCTCTGAACAGATTTTCGTGAAAAATATATTGATACAATCGAAAGCTTTTATATTAATAAAAATGACATGTTAGATTTTTTCTAAAATTGATAAATGGGAAGTGATAGTTTACTTGAAGCTCTGAACAGATTTTTGTGAAAAATATATTATGATATATTCCAAAACTTGTCAAATTTAGTATTTAAGACTTTTGTATATCGGGAAGAAACATATTAGATTTTGGCTAAAATTGACAAACCGGAAGTCATACTTTATTTAAAGCTCTGAACAGATTTTCGTGAAAAATAAATTGATACAATCCAAAACTTTTGAAATTTGGTATTTAAGACTTTTATATTAATGAGCATGACATATTATATGTTTTCTAAAATTGATAAACTGGAAGTACTACTTTACAGGAAGCTGTAAACAGATTTTCTTGAAAAAATATATTAAAACATGATCCAAAACTTTTCAAATTTGGTATCTAAAACACGTGTTTAATATGAAACAACATTAGATTTTGACTATACCTATATGATAAACCGGAAGTGGTACTTAATTTGGAGCTCTTAACAGATTTTCGAAGGAAAACATAATAAAATATAATCAAAAATTTGGTATTACAGACTTCTCTATGTATTGGAACAACAAATTAGATTTTGTTTACGAACGATCAACCGGAAGTGCTACTTAACTTAAAGTTCATTGCTATTTCAAACATGGAATTGACGGGAGGTCATGTGTTGGCCACATCAGATTTTTTAAAATTATAACAAAAAATAATTTGTATATCTGACTTTAATTAAATATTGACAAAAAAATACACACTTTAATGCAGTTTTCATAATGACAATATCTACACTTATTTCTGGAAAAATATGCTGTCCGCTCCTGGTATCTATAAATACTTTAAGTGAGTATAGAGTCTAGCATCTCGACATTACAATTCAAGATGAATTTAAATTTACTCCTGTGTCGTTGTCGTTTTACAAACGCGGAAGTTCGACCGTTGTGCGGTTGCGATGTAGCGAAGCAAAGAGCGAGAAGCGAGGAAGGTTTGGCTTCCAACGCTCTAATTTCTACTATTTTCACAAGTAGCGTATAACGTCTACCAAACCGACGTATTATATTATAGCTACATATTGTTTTGTTCTGCACTTAATACAAATTCCTTTGTTATCAGATTAGACACGGAAATCATATTTCATCTTACCTAGCTAGAAATAGGTCAGGTTTCAGGAGCTAATAGATAACGAAATTTATTTCTGAAATACACTGTAGAGGTATATTAATAATATGGTATAATATCATTGCATGGAACTTTTACTGTTATACAAAGTAAAATGAATAATCACAAAAGAATCCAAATTGGTTATTTTTTCATCTAGGCGATTTAAAAGAGTCTCCTCACACAAAAACAAAAGCAATCCCAATTTTTAAGGCAAAAGAACATAAAGATTGTGTCCCGGGACTTAAAATCGGACTTGCTTTTGTTTTTATGTGGGAAGAGACTTTTATATCGTCTAGATGAAAAAATTACCAGTTTGGATTGTTTTGTGATGATTAATTTTACCTTGTGAAACCTATATCTCAGTTTTTTCTTACTTTTCAGGTACGTGACTTTAAAGATCGATCCACCAATCACATTTGTCCATTTGACAGGCAAATCTGGGACAGAAACCCGGCGACCTTCTATAGTAAGTGCTCGTAGAACACGATCATCCCTTTTTGTAATCGCAGTTTAATTTTTGTCTTAATATTTCCGGTATTTTTAAACTGCAAAATTATGTTCTTCGTCCTCCCTTGAGGAATACTTAAGATTTGTTTGCAATTTTTTGCTCAGAAAACCCAGTTTTATGCGTAAAAATATAAGAATTTCGCATATTAATAGTTATTTGTATATCAAGGCCGCGAAATCACTCTTTAGCGTACCGAGAAAATTGTCGCCGAGGCCGCTTGCGGCCGAGGCAAGACAATCTCGAGGGCGCTAAAGGATTTCGCGGACAAGGTGTACACAATATTTTTTGTGCAACCGTAAAAAATATGTAATTACATATTTTATTAATTTTAAACAGTTTCAATGTAAAGAGAAAGTTAGCTTTCAAGGTGACTATGGGATTAACATTTGATAAACAAAACCATGCAATTCTCAAGTGTCAAAGTGGTGTTTATCTAATTTCGCGACCGCTACCATGACAACGGCAGCGAAATTCATTTCGTATTGTAAAAAACGACCGTTGTTATGGTAACGGCCGCGAAATTGAATTTCGCGGCCTGTATTTCGGCTGCGAAATGCTTATTTCGCGTCTGGTTGCACATAAAGATTTTCCGCGTATTTTGTTAACAAACGTATATCATTGACATGTCAACAATAAGTTTTAATTGAATTTCTAAATGCAAACTTGATAATATTCGGAATCGAAATTAACGTTGGTTGCGCTGATTTTCAAAACAAGATCCCCGCCATACGATTGTTTGACATATGACAGTTTATTTATTTACCGTATTTTGTAGACTGTATATACAAACCGAGTTTTAAAAAGCTATTTAGATAAAGGTGACAAATTTAGATATTTAATTATTACACTACTCACTCAGCTGTCACTTATTCAATATGGCGCTTGAACGATAGTACGACTGCTTTCCATAGTACTGATTTGCTCCGTTAGAGTGAAAATTTTATCTACGATTGCGAATATTTAAACAAAAATTACGTTTTTTCACTGTTTTGATCGAGATATAAACACTTAACTCCGCGGTCGACTTATGGTCCAATTGATATGCGTTAGACATAATGTTGTCTTTATTTTGTTTTTTACAATTATTTTAATTGGAATACATCATGTTAAATATCTTTAATTAATTACTAAAACTATGATGTATTTAATATATTTGTTTTTCTATAAATAATTTGTATTTAATAAATTATTGTAATTTTGAGAAATTAATATTCTGCACAAAATTCTTTTGTCCAATAAGATGTAACAAAAACATGATATAATTGTTATATTGTTTTCTTAGTTACGGAAAAATAAGAATGTTTATATTGATCTGTCAATAAATATAACGTCAAGTTACATAGTTACATCTACATATGTGTATTTTCTACATCGTCAGCCGTATTCATAGTAACTGAGATAGACCTGGTTTAAACGTGGTCTAAGTAGGCTAGGTTTAAACTAGGTCTAACTTAGACCACCCTGGACTTATTCATAGTAAATTTTAGACTCAGTTTAAACCTAGTCCACGTAAGCCGAGTTTGTATCCATCTGGACAAGGTCTGCGATGAATTAAGTTTCAGACATAAATATTCGAATATTTTCAAATATCATTTAGTTATCAGTGTAAAGTTAATACTTAATATTATCTAAAATAAGTTTAGTACGAGGCACAACAATAGGTTTATAGAAGCGTGTATTCATATGTACGAGTATACATGAGAAAAAATGGGAAGAAAAAATTTATAAATTAAAATATGAATATAATAGGCTAATGGCGGTGCTGGTTTTGACAAAATATCAGAACTCTTATTGGGGTATGAAACTGATAACAATTTATAGGAAACGTGTGAAATGAACTAACATTCATTTATTTATAGGGCGCGAGCAGACACGTGACTCGAGCCACATTGACGTGCTTGGAATCAGCTGATTTGTGTGCGCATGTCATTTTGACAAGGACAATGTTACGTTGACAAGACCAATGTTTTGATTTATTTTGATTTTTAACTGCTAAAATGTTATTATTTTTAATTTAATATGTTTTACTGCTTAAAAATTTGTAAAATAATAACATTAAAGCAGTTCAAAATCAAAATAAATCAAAGCATTGATATTGTCAACGTAACATTGTTCTTGTCAAAATGACATGCGCACACAAATCAGCTGATTCCAAGCACGTCAAGGTCGCTCGAGTCACGTGTCTGCTCGCGCCTTATACTCCAAATTTGTCTAACACATTAATTTTTATATAAAAATATTTGACAGCTACATGTGAGGTTTGAAGTGTTTTCGTTTCCGAGCCTATTGTGATTTTGCTTAAATATGCTTTGTTATATAAATATAGAATTATTAATTCAGTATTATCTCCATCTGAATCTCCGCCTCTCATTATAATTTCAAAAATAAAATACATAAATTTCAATTATATCAAATTTGCAGATATGATAAAAGTATCTTCAACTTTGACATCTGATCTTTTCTTCATTTTCTACATCATTTATGATGCACAAATATCTTGAATGTTCTCAATTTTATTGATTTAATATCAAAATGAGGTGTTGCAAAAAAAATTAACATATCTTTTTTCTTCTGAAATTCGAATAAGTTCGTTCTACAGTGTGATTAAATATGATTTTCTGTTCAAATTTCTGTATATATTAAGCACAGTAGCAGTTTAAAAATATACTTTTTGAATTGGCGCCAAATTTCACTGTCTGTGGCATCAGACATACATTAGCCAATGACAAAACTGGAAAGATGATGAAAAAAAAAAAACAAATGTATCATACATCAACGTCAATGATTGCTTTAATAACAACTGTGTGACATAAGGTCTGACTTATAGTACAGCGTGATTTTTGGTTCTTTAACGTAGTTCTTAGTTATTTATTATTATATTATAGCGTTATATTTCATAGTTTCATTCTCAGTATTATAAAAGATGGATAAGTAAAGCACTAGCAAAGTAAAATTTACTCCTGAAGTAAAATAGTTTATTCCAGAGATTTTCGTCAAAACAAGAATAAAATAATAGCTAAGTAAATCTACAGAATAAATTACTCCACCGATGTTCGAGGAAGTAAATTTTATTGTGTAAAATAAATTTGACACATGTCAACATTAATTAAATTAAATTCATTATAAATTTAATCCCATATATTATTTTTACATTTATTTATCTCCAACATGTTTTCTTTGTCTATTTCTGAGTAATTTTCCCCCGTTCTCTCTTTTTTCCATTTTAGTTGACACCTGACAATTTATGACACACACACTTTATTTTCTATTTTGACTTTTGGACTTATTTCGTGTCAGGAACATACAGAATACAATATTATTAAAACATATATAAAACATATTCCAGCGACACATGGAATAGATCCTCTGCAGTTGGAGATTGACATTATCGTCAGTAGTGGTCTTAAGCAATACCGTCTAATAATATTTTATCCTGGATTTGTCAATCTCTCTTATGGTCCAATAGTGTAAAGATTAGCCGGTATAAGAAACCGTAGCCTGAGTGCATCATTTTCAGCTAAAAAAATAAATGTATTCAATAGTTCTTATTTAATTATAAAAATATTTATATTTACATCAAAATAATATTTACAACAAAGAAGTTTTGATTTTATGTTTTTATATTTACTTGCGACAACCATTTCATTCTTCTTTCTTCGTTTTGAGGCACTATGTTTTATGTTTCCTTATGATCAGTTCTATTTGGGCACACTGCACAAGTCACTTTTTTACAACCATGTTTGATTATTTCCAAATACAAAAATGAGTAGGTGGCAAATGTAAGCCACACCCTCATTGGTAAGGTTTATTCTGACGTCATCAGGCGTAAGGGGAAGCGGAAATTCAAACATTATAATTTGAAAGACAATTTTCTCATGAATAAAGAATAATACGAAAAAAATAAAAAATAGGGGCTAAATATTTTTTCTTATTCTTTTGATTAAAGCAAAGAAAAAAAAAACGTGCAATACCTCATTGTCAATTTGACAATTAATAATTTTTTTTGTCTTATGAATGCAATTTTTTTAAAGCACACTATTATTAGTTATAATGACAATTTAAACTAGGGGTACGCTTGGTCTTAATTTTACACTAGGTTTAAACTAAGTCTAAGTCAACCATTACTATGCATAAGAAAAAACCTTAGACCTATGATAGACCTGGTTTAAACCACGTCAGAATTACTATGAATATGGCTGCAATGATTTTCGAGGATATACTGTAACATAATGCGACAGAGCTCGTTCAGTAAAATTTTTGAAAGATGTCCGATCAAGGTCATCTGTATCATGAACGAATTATCAAATTGGCATATATTTATCTCTCTGACAAGAAGCGTGTGCGATAAGGATGGGTATAACACGCTTGTCTTTCAAAAATTCATATTGTTTCGACTAAGTTAGGACATTCCATTTTAATACGATGCTCGTTGTTGACAATACTATCGCTATAACGTAAGTTTATTTATTAATTCAGATATGTTACCTTGATTCATAGCCGTACGAATAACGTTATTTTCTGTCAGTGTCACTGATACTGACAATTGGTAAGTATTTTTAGGGTACCTTTATAACCAGGGTATGGCCATGGGCCAAGATCGCCGCCATTGACGGCCTCATGTCAAACATAATGAGAATTCATTTCCCGATTTATTTGTAACGCTCCAAGGATCCTGGGTTCGAATCCCAGATAAGGCATGGCTGTTGTGTGTGTCTTTCATCATTTCATCTTCATCAACGACCAATTCTACGTAGAAAAGTTATAAAGGAAAACTCATCCTCATAATATATATCACCGCTTATGTACGAATGTATTACAAAGTGTGTAACAATAAATAAAAAAAATAAAAATTATAAAAGAATATTAAATAATCACACTATGAATTTATAAAGGTAATAAAAATGAATTTATTTAAGAGATACACAATTATTATTACGTGAGCCACGCCATGGCCATACCCTGATTATAAAGGTACCCTAGTATTTTTTAGGGTACCTTTATAACCAGGGTATGGCCATGGCGTGGCTCACGTTTCGTCCGCCATTACCGGCTAATCTGTTATATGTGTTGTTCTTGCGCAATTTATTATGTATTTTCATGGCTATTTGTTTTATTTTGATGAAAAACGCATTTACATATCATTTTAATATGTATTTAAAGTGTAAGTAATATTTTTATTTTATTTACTTGTGCAGTTTGTTAAGATCTCATCACGATTACTGACATATTGAAAAAAACTAAAAATTACCAATATTAAGCGCAATCATTTAAATATTTAAAAGGTAAGTATATTCAATTAGATGTGATAATAACAACACATATCATATATTCTACATAACCTATAAATGTATGTCTTAATAATAATTGTATATATCTTAAATAAATTAATTTTTATTACCTTTATAAATTCACAGTGTGATTATTTAATATTATTTTATAATATATCACATTTATTACAAATAAATAGGAAAATCAATTACCGACAATGGCGGCGGTCTTGACCCATGGCCATACCCTGGTTATAAAGGTACCCTAGTATTTTTAAGATCGCAGCGCTGTGGTGGCAACTTTTGAACTATAGGTTGAATGAGTATGAAGTTAGTTTGCTGTCAGATGGGAAAACACATAAACTATTATTCACGAAAGATGACTATTCAAGGTTATTTGTGAGCCGTCTGATATAATATTACTTGCAAATAACTTCATTGCATTTCGTTTGCATATGCGTGCAACATGAAATATTTATAGACACATTTTAACTGAAAAATAAGAATAATTCATTTTAAAATTATGTTTCTTTCTAAATAATGCCTTTCTGAAAGATTTATGTTCTTCAATTATGTGTTTGCAAAATACAAAAACATAGACTTAACTTATAAACCAAGGAATAATAATTTGATTTAAACGTCAACGCCACTGGGTAAATATGAGCACAGAGGGCAGTGCAGTAGATAATTAGGTATCTGTAATTCTACGACATATGTCATTATTATTTATAGTCTGTTAGAAAGTAATGCCACTATTTACGTATATCTGTCACACCACATCAATTAAATAGACACAGGTGAAATAATCTTTCTCTTTCTAATACAAAATGTTGCTAAGCTACTGCTATAAAGTGATGTGTATTCTTTCTTCGAACAAATGGCCTTGAATAGTCATCTTTCGTGAATAATAGTGTATTTGTAGAATTGTGTATTTTTCATTGTATATTGTATTATATTTAATTTTCTTTTTATATTATTTTATAGTAGCTTTTATGTTATCCATTAAAGGTAAATTAACGTAAATTCCTAGTGCACATTTGTAAAATTTAAATTGTATAACCACTTCATTTTCAGATGATATCTTCAAAAAGAATAATTAAAATAACATATATAACCTCGTTTTTAAACAAAGTTTTCTTTGATATATAACGAATAAATCTTCAAAGTATTCATGACAGGTATATTCATTTATAATTTTCTGATCTTCGCACTAGAATTATTATCTCTTTTCATCTTGTCAAGCATATTTTTAATGTAAATACATTTTCGTTTACGCGGAAATTAGTGACAACATGATTTATTGTCTTTCTCACATGACACTGTGCACCCAAGTAATTAGCAATATTTGTTACTCATATTACAAGTTGTATGTCGATTGAAATACACAAATGCTTACTGTACGCAATTTTTTTTTAATATTACACTTACACATTTTAATAAGATTGTCAACGTGAAGTTCATTATTTTGCCACCAGATGTCATATCGCTTATACATGCCACAAAGCCAGTAGATATACTAAAGTACCGACATGGCGGCCATGTTGGCCTTAAAAAGCAACAGTAATGATTTTTCGTGTCGCTAGAGGCGCTGCTATTGCAGGTGTCAAATGTCACATTGGTATTCACCAGTTTTAATTTTGGTGTGTTAAAGAAAATAAAATAAAATGAGAATTTACCACAGATAATGCTTTGTTGCTGTGCAATTAATTGTCATCATAATAAAAATAGAATACATTTTTTTTGCATATCAAATGTTGAAGTGAGGTGTCATCAGTGGTTTATAAACATTGGAAGATCCGATATTTAATCGAAATATGTAATGCATTGTGAAGTAAGAACTTTTAATTTGAATAATGTTGTTGAAATTAACATTTTCTATTATTACAGAAACATTTTGAACATAACCAATGACATTGTCAACATTACAGAACCCTGCAATAACACAAATACATGCATTCGTATAATAATCTCAGAATAAGGTACGTACAGTTTGCGGATACTTGTTTTGCAAATTCTCAGTTTCTCTAATATAGTAAAAATTGTTTAATACCACACCACGAATAATCTGACGTTTGAAAATGACAATTTACACCTGCGACAAAAGCGCCTCTAGCGACACAAATATCATTACTGTTGCTTTTTAAGGCCAAGATGGCCGCCATGTCGGTACTTTAGTATATCTATTGGCTTTGACATGCCAATATGCCAATAGAGAATAGATGATGTCTGGGTCTGGGAAGTAGATTTAAACATCGTTAATTGAAGATAATGATCCCGTATCAGTTTTGTAATAGTATCTTACTAACCAAGGTGGAAAGAGTGTGCCTTGGTTAGCTATAGCCCGACACAAAGAAATTTCTCATTGAGATTTGTATACTATTTTACTCACAATCAGTTCGATTTCTAAACTTAAATTTTGATTATTCGTTTCTTCAAATTTAAAGGTAAACATATTTGTATAGGGCGCGAGCAGACACGTGACTCGAGCGACCTTGACATGCTTGAAATCAGCTGATTTGTGTGCGCATGTCATTTTGACAAGAACAATGTCACGTTGACAAGACCAATGTTTTGATTTATTTTGATTTTTAACTGTTAAAATGTTATTTTTAATTTCACGTGTTTTACTGCTTAAAAATTGTAAAATAACGTTAAAGCAGATTAAAATCAAAATAAGTCAAAACATTGGTATTGTCAACGTGACATTGTTCTTGTTAAAATGACGTCGCTCGAGTCACGTGTCTGATCGCGCCCTATTATATAATTTAAGCACCTAAGCTACCAATGACGGGGATATAAATACAAGTACTAGTTTTAATAAACACATAAACTGTCAGTTCGATTTCTAACCTTAAATATTAATATCATTCCATTGATTACTTGTATTATTTACAATTTTATTCCATTTTTTATCATATTGTACAGAAGTTTTGTTTATATTTAAATATCCATCACTGATACGCAGTGATCTCCCAAAGCGGAAGCAGCTATAAGCATAAGTATAGTTGGGGTTGGAATTTTGACACTTTCTAACTTCATCTATACTCACGCTATACTTTAGGCGATTTCGGGCGACAACCGTTCACTTGCGGTATGTTGCGTTCAGGTACGTTCATAAATTCGGGCGCTACGAACAACATACCCGGTATGCTTGGATCAGTGCTCACAGGTGAACGGGTTTGCGAGTCGGGTCAGCTCTCTGTTCACTATTTCTATCTCTTCTTAACATGTCTTTCTTTGAAATGTCAAAAGTCAAAACAGTCGGAGTCGTGGTCTTATGTCAAACAGGGTGACATTATTTTCGTTGACTCTTTTTTGGACAAATATGGAAAAAACTATTTTTCTCCGTTAATGCATTTTAATTGCCAAACACTATTTTTGACAGTTTTAAATGTCGCAGAATATACATAACCACCAAGCACGGTGTCAACAAGTGAACCAATGATTTTTGGCGCCACCATTAACCATATCATACCGTAACTAACCGTAAGTAATCCGAAGAAGTGAGCGGGTATGTCGCCCGAAACCGCCTTTTCCAATCTCTTGAAAAATGAGGTTAACAATAACTAACTTCTCAACTTTTTTAAAAGTCAGAAATCGTCATATTACTTACCGAGTGTAAATAAAATTAAATTTCCTTATTCCTTGGTCCTTAGTTTATAAGAACAACCGCTATTGTCAACATTTCAATAAAAAAAATCTATTTGATTAATAGGTCTAACCTTTTTCTTAAAACTTTTGTTACATACGTTAATAACTCTGAAAGTAGTTGCACTAAAATTTTGAACTTTGGTATGAGAATACTGTTTATTTAGATTCATGTTATATGTAGTTTTGTTTCTGTATCTCAACAAGAAGCGTCTCATTAAGAAAAATATTTGTCTGATGAAGTGTACCTTCAAACGGCTGTAATTTTATAATGAAACAAATTTATCTCCACCTAACATTTTTTTATTCAAAATGACACCCCAATATATGGTTTAACTTTGCCTCCCTAGTTTTGAATCACTCTGTTTAAATAAACCTATACACATATACGAAATCCATAGGTCCTCTTCATTTCCGTAATAAATTCCTAATGCTTTCGGAGTATAACAAATCACCCACTAACTCTTCTCTGTGTTCCCTTATTGAATAGCACATAACATCCCCGTTGTGTGATATACGTTGCAATGATAATCATCGTTAGGGCTCGGTGCGACAGCTGACGTCGTGGGGTTGATATACGCCTGACACCGCGCCGCGACGCACATAAGACAAGACGCTATGCTAGGTTACAAGACGTGTGACAGACGGTCTCGTTACTCACCGGCTCATAGTAGGCTGGTTTCTCTAATGGAAATTACTAAGGAGGTTGAAGAAAATTTTGGAGGTATCTTAAAAATTAACTCTATACCTGATTGAGAAAATAGGGACAAATGGGTATTTTCTTGATTATTAATTTTGGACCTTTAGTTTAAATTACAGAGTTGGAGACGAACTTTTTGCTGTGAAAAGCTACTCTGCTATTGGTTTTAATTCCGATTGAAATAATATATATATATATATATATATATATATATATATATATATATATATATATATATATATATATATATATATATATATACCGGGTGTCTTAGGCCGACCGACACATGGGCGATTAACATGTAAAATTAGTTAATTGTGAATAGTATCTCCCCAGTGCAAGATATTAAGATGAAATTTTGCATGCTTATTCGGGGATACTATTTCTATGGATTTCAATTCAAATCAGTCAATTTACAAGTGTAATATTAGAATAAATTAAGAAAAATTGTAGAAGTACCATGAATGTTATTCATATCTTGAAAATAATAGTATCTAAGCAACAGCTCTGATAGAGTAGGGGTAACGTGCGCGCTTCACAATTTAGAGAGTCGGGTTCGAAACCATCCGACAGCAATATTATTTTTTAATTTTTTCTTTTCAAAATAATTTTTATTATTAATATGTTTTTAATCTTTTATTAATATTTAATTTAATAAAGTGGATACATTGTACGTAACAAGATTTATTTGTAAATTGACTGATTTGAATTGAAATCCATAGAAATAGTATCCCCGGATAAGCATGCAAAATTTCATCTTAATATCTTGCACTGGGGAGATACTATTCACAATTAACTAATTTTACATGTTAATCGCCCATGTGTCGGTCGGCCTAAGACACCCGGTATATATATATATATATATATATATATATATATATATATATATATATATATACAGGGTGTCCCATAACTTCAGGTACATATTAGAAGGGCATATAGTTCTTAATGTCCTGATTACGGAACAAAAAGAATTCTTTCAAAATTTCTTTAATTAAGGGTAGTTCACTTAAGAAGAACATTTTTTGTACCCCTGGATAATATATTTGGAATAGTATATATATATATATATATATATATATATATATATATATATATATATATATATATATATATATATATATATATATATACGGTAAAGATTTGACGTAGCCGGAGCTACCTCTTTGGGTTGATACTATATGCAACCCCAAGGTAGAACAATTCTTCCTTATTAAATGGTTGATGCACCAATCTCTGTTTAGGGCAGGAAAACTCACTCCCAGGTAGACACGAAATGACCCTTCATATGGTGGGATGCAAATACTTTAAAGTGATTTGGAATTTCCGTAACACAAGTTACCTGGAAATGCCTACATGGTTGTTAAAAATGCTCTATAGTTATTTATATGAAACCCTACATGGAGACATTGCAAATTCCTTGAAAAGTATATCATATTAGGATTCAGGAAAAATAATAAATTATATATAATAATAAATTTATTCGCTTATAAAGAAAAATACATAAATATAATGAGGTATATTGTAAGTTACATATGTTTTGTTTTTGAGGTGATACCTGGTTAACGGTCACACGGTATGAATATGTCACCATTCTTTACAATATCTGTAAACAAAACAAATTGACACACCCAGCAATGGGTAATATGCCGTGATTATATATTTATTATATTTATTTATAAAATAAAGTATATATTCAAAAAAAGTTCGCGTTCACTGTTCACTGGCTATTGCTTCAATTTCCTTGGACCTTCATGTAGCAGACAAAGCAAAATTAGTATTTCCGCGTCTAATAAATATCTGCGAACAAAAGAGTTATTTATTATTGTTTCATTCAATTTATATGTATGTTATTTTGCATCTCACTAAATCAAGATGGAGTTAAAAATATAAGAAATGAGTTTTTATACAATTAGAAATACAAACCTGAGTTTCAAGTGTTGTTATGGCGACTGTCGGCAACATAATAACAAAAATATCGCATCTCTCTGTTGTTCCGTCTAGAGGTGGGCGCGGGCCGTGATTTTGTCGGGTCACGATGGGTCACGACGTGACCCGCGTGATCGTGAATATAATTTAAATTTTGCGTCATGATTGGACGTAAGCGTGAAGCACTAAAAAATTATCTTGCGTGATCAGGCGTGATTGAAATTTAATCGGACGTGAGTACAAGTTTTCTTCTATTTTCTATTTAAAAAATTGTCAATTTCCTTTTTTTACTTTACATTCTTGTTATTATTATGTCTAAATATGTCATCAACAGTATTTTTTTGCATAAAAATAGTGTTATTGTTGTACCCAAAATTGTATACACATTTGCTCCGATTTCATTAAGATATACAAATCTTTAAGCCCGTTTGACACGATCATAATTTTATTACCAAATTTATAATGATATTTGTGATGGAATAAAAGAACCTATTTGACCATAAACATAGGTTTCCAATGAAACCAATGTTACGTAACTTATTACCATTATGTTAACAAATTTGATGACAACTTATAACTGTGTTAAACTGGCTTAATTGTACATAGAAACAATTACGTGACACTAATTACCTTTACATGCTTTGTAACGACAAAAATTAACTATGAAAATGTCGAAAATTACGTTGAAAATATTGACAGCCATGGAATTGAACAAAAAATAAATAAATGCTTGACGTTTTATCTGTCACAACGAAAGTTAACTTATTTGACGTTTCTGACAATTTGATAAAACGTCAAGCATTTATTAATTTTTGTTCAATTCCATGGCTGTCGATATTTTCAACGTAATTTTTGACATTTTTATAATTAATTTTTGTCGTTACGAAGCATGTAAAGGTAATTCTGTTTATTGATTTAGATGCAGAATTTTACCCCCTAAAACTTTTATTTGACGCGTTTTTGCTTAAAATAATTAGGCGAGCAGGAAATTGCAAAAAACTGATTTCCCATGTTAATCTCCTATGTACACCTTTAAGACAGACACACGGTATATATATATATATATATATATATATATATATATATATATATATATATATATATATATATATATATATACCTATAAGTCTATGCATAGTCAGATATATTTCATGGAAAATTCTAGTTTTTCATATAATTTTGTGAGCACGGGTAAATATTACTTTAAATCATTTGTAATGTGTTATGTTTTGCATTTCACATATTTATTTATCTATCTTGTAACATGCTAGTTTGTTACTAATCACTTTCTAATAATTAACGGAGAAAACGATGTATGTGTTCTACGGAATTATAATAAAATATAATACCTAATATTAATTAACACATTTGATTTGTATTAACAATGTAAGTACAATAAATTACAAAATTTAGTAGCTCGAAAACGGTGCATTTCCGGATATGAGTTTTTTAGTATAAGTTAGTCTATTTTGCATCCCCTATGTACCCTAAAAATTTGTAACACGTATTCATTAACACCCTGTATCTTGTGTTCATAATGAAATCATTACGAAACCCAAATGCAAATCGAAAGAGCCTTCATTTCGATACGCAATTTAGAAGTATTGGTATTAGATGACGTATACTTATGTTGATAAATCAGAATTGACATGAACTTTCATATAATTGAAATCCAATATTATCAACTGCAATACATTTACATACAAATTTCCCTAAATCTACTCGATATAATGTAACAGTTTTTTTAAAATATTTTAGTAGGTATATGAAAGACGCAAAATATAAAATAATAGTAAAGGACTCATTTTATGACTTTTTTCGAACTTGTCATTCCGAAAACTCGTTCTTTAATATACTATTTTATGAGCTTTTAGTCTCGACACGGCCATGGATTATGACAAAAAAGTAAACATTCGTGTTGTTTCTAACTATTAGTAAGCTAAAACAGTTAAACTTTTTATGTTTTATTTTAGCTTAGAACTTTATTTTATTTTTACTTCCTTGTGCAAAGTAAAGGAAGTATTGTATTCGCGAAAAATTTCGGTTTTCATATTTCAACGTAAATATCCATTCTGACTAATTTCGTCGTGACGTCTGTACGTACGTACGTACGTATCTCGCATAAGCCAAAAACGGTAAGCCGTAGAAAGTTGAAATTTTGTATTTAGGACTTCTATAAGATCTAGTTGTGCACCTCCCTTTTTGGTCATTTCATAATTTCCAGAAATGGTACTTTATCTGAAGCCTATAATAGATTTTAATGAAAAACTATATTAAAATATAATCCAAAACTTTTCAAATTTGATATATAAGACTTTTATATCAATTGGAACAACATAGCAGATTTTGGTTAAAACAGGCTAACCGGAAGTGATATATTACCTGAAGTTGTTAACAGTTTTTCTTGCATAAAATGGTTTAATTTTGATTTAAGAAATAAATGCTTCAAATAAGAGTTTTAGAGAATTAAATTCTGCGTCTAGCACATCAAGTATTATTAAATTAGCCCTTTGTATAAGCGATATATGTAAATTTAAAACATATTTTTTGGTTTTTGTAATGGAGCTTGCTATGGACTAGGACAAAAAATAACAAAAAAATAAAAAATAGATGTTAATGTCAAGTTGCGTGAAATACGTGCAATTTTATAATTGAGTCTATACTTCATATTAGTCGTGTGGTGTCCACATCAGATTTTTTAAATATGAATTGACAGTTAACAACATAATTGTTTAATTTTTTTGTCATAATCCATGGCTTTCTAAACTAAGAGCTCATAAAAATAATAACAATTTCATAATTTTTTTCGCTTATAAAGAGCTAGAATAATCGTTTCACATGATTTAGAATTTAAATCTGTATAACTTTTATTTTAAATATTTTTGCATAAAATAATTTGGTAACGTTTTTCAAAGAAAAACTGATTTTCCATGTTAAAGCCTATGACCCGCTTTTCGATTTACACCCTGTACTTGCATTTCGTCAAAAATGAACCCAGTTACAATTTTTTCATACTTATTACCTCTTTAGTGAATAAGCACGTTTTAGGGTCCCTAGAAACCGATTATAACATTTTTACGATGATGTCCGTATGTGTGTGTGGATGTTGGATTCACGATTTCTCAAATACTATAAGACTTAAGACATTTTTAACTACGGATTCCTCAATCTAACAATAATGGGAAGAGTTGATTAAGTTTTGGTAACAATTGAAAAAAAAGTCAACAACGCAAAAGAATATACGTAAAAAAGAATATAAAAGGAATTTGCGAAAAGATGACGAATATAAAGAAAAAGAAAAGGAAAGTAGAAAAGAAAATTTCAGGATATTGAATATAACGAAAATGTATGTATTGTATTGTACATAGTTTATATTAAAATATCCCATAGGTTTTGCAAATATATGTGAGAATTATTTTGTAGTGAGACATGAATATATGTATTTGTATTTAAAAATATTTTTCGTTTTATGCGTACAACCAGGTAAAATATCTGGCGAGAGGTTATGTGCTGGCCACATCAGATTTTATATTATGAAACATAGGTATGTATTATCCAGTTTGCAATGACATTAATTTTGAGGAAATATTTTGACGTTTACCGGTTGTATCATTTATTTTTGATTTGTATAATTTATTTTTGATTATTTCGAACAATTCGAACTGTCCAAAATTTAATTAAGAGTACAAATAAATTAAATATAAATGCAAATATTTTTTTCTTAATTGTTTGGTAGTAATTTGAAATGTGTTTTTCTGATGAATAATTGTGTATACAAAATGTAAAATTCATTTACATTTAATTCCTAACTCAAATTGTGTCATTGCAAACCAAATAAAAGTTATTTATTATAATTAGTTTATTTTTGATACTCTTGCTTAAACTTCAGTTAAAAGTTTAAATACCCTGGAAATTAAATTATATGTTTGGAAACAAAGTTTATCAAAAATATTCAGTAATAATATTTTGTACTAATTTTATTACAAATTGTTTCAATTTGAAACTTGCATTTACTTGAAACTATGGACGGTTAATGTTTTAGACTATATACGAGTACTTTACTAAACATTGTGGAACATAATCACTTATATGACAATATAATTTTTGATTTTGTAAACCCAAAAATTCACTGATTTCCACAGTAACGATAGTCATATTATTAAATTAAATAAAAAGTGGAAAAGGACAGCGTTAATTATTATCTTAATATTCTAAAATGTTCCACCAAGTGCCGACTACAAACCCCCTTACAGTTATTAATAGTGCTAGTGAATCAAAACTAGTAGTCTTATATAGAAAATCTGATAATGTCCGAAAGGACGAAACGATCGTTATATTATTAAATTAAATAAAAAGTGGAAAACCAAACGTTAATTATTATCTTAATATTCTAAAATGTTCCACCAAGTGCCGACTACAAACTCCCTTACAGTTATTTACGAGTATTAGTTTAATGCCGTTTCACTTCACTAATGCCCGATGGCAGCGCTGATGTTTAAATTTTAAGTGTTCCTTAAATTGGCAATATCGCATCGAAACGAAATGTCGAATGAAAAATTGAATAGTGCTGTCAAAATTTCAATTTGAATTTTTAGCTTAAAATTAAGTGTCAGTGGTGTAAATAGGCATAAAGCAAAAACTGAAAAACTTTTTTAACTCTCGCTAAGAGAGGTATTGGATTCATGCTAAAAATCGCATATCCAGATTTTAGTGAATAAGCACGTTTTTAGGTCCCTAGAATCCGATTATAACATTTTTACAATGATGTCCGTATGTGTGTGTGTGTGTGCGCGTGTGTGTGTGTGTGTGTGTGTGTGTGTGTGGATGTGTGTGTGTGAGGATGTGTGTGTGTGTGTGTGTGTGTATGTGGATGTGTGTGTGTGGATGTTGGATTCACGATATCTCAAATACTATAAGACTTAAGACATTTTTAACTGCGAATTCCTCAATCTAACAATAATAGGAAGAGTTGATTAACTTTGGTAACAATTGAACAACCGGAAGTAGTAGTTACAAGAAAAAAATCATCTAAATATTATTTATCGAAAATTTATGTAAATACTTAATTAAAGAATGTTAAATTCTTTATTCGATAAATATAAATTCATTATTATATCTTCTATAGATTTAGAGATAAAGAAATGCATATAAAATAATTTGATGTAAAAATTCTTAGATCAAACTACTTCAAGGCAAGATATTCAAATGTTTGTAATTCACACATAAATGTCACTGTCAAAAATATTTGTATGCCACTGTCAAAAATATTTGTACATCATTATGAAGATTATGAAAATAAATAAAAAGTCAACAACGCAAAAGAATATACCTAAAAAAGAATATAAAAGGAATTTACGAAAAAATTACGAATAAAAGAAAAGGAAAGTAGAAAAAAATTCAGGATATTGAATATAAAGAAAATGTATGTATTGTACATAATTTATATTAAATAATTATTTTGTAGTGAGACATGATTATATGTATTTGTATTTAAAAATAATTTTCGTTTTATGCGTACAATATCTGGCGAGAGGTTATGTGCTGGCCACAACAGATTTTTAATTAAAACTAAACGTTATAAGAAAGCAGACAAATATTACAGTGTAACTTGTCAGTAAAAAAAATACAATTTTGTTTTATGGCTAGCTAGATAACATTGTAAATCACCGTCGTATGCTGGTTATTGCACCAGTAAAGATGCTAATATAAGGACCGCCGGTATTTTAGAAGCACCACTAATTTACTTAATTAACAATACTAATTGGTATTGCGGTTTGTAGTACTTTGCATGAAATTAATTTTAATGATAGCGGTATTACGTTCATATTACACTCACCCATTCTTCGTTGTCATAAAGTTTAATTTCATTTTGTATTTATGAAGTGATCTAATAAATGAACTACACTATCCAGGTATGCTGTAGCTATCCTATTTCTTATCTGTTGCAAAGAACGTTGGACAAATTTCAAGGGAGGGCTGATTGATGAGTGTGGTGTGTGGTCTAACAAATGCTCCGCAAAGAAATAAAATTGAAAACCTGATGGCAGCAGAAATTTCCTGAGGTCAATCCTTTTACTTTTTTGTTGTAAAGACTTTTTACAAATATCCTAAAAGCTTTTCTTTAATGATAAATTGAGCACTGAAAGCATAAATCCTTCCGAGATCTTTCAGTAGATAAATTTAACTGAAAATTTGTTACATAAACATTTCAGGAAGAGATTATAAATTAATTATGGCGAACAGAACACGCTGAAATAGATATTTTAGTCATTATTTTTGCAGTATTCTTTTGATGTATGAAAGCATACGCTTGCTTGTCAGTGCAGTTTGAATATACTTACTAAAAATAGACTACAAATAAATAACCTCAGTAAAACTAACAAATTGTTAAATGGAGCATATAGGTATCTAGTAATTTGTATCATATTGAGCTCTTCAAGGTGCAAACGAAACTGGGAAACGCTATTTTTCTCTGTAGTTATTAGAGATACAAAGCAATACTATAGAATAAAGTTAGGAGTCAAAGGGGGACATAGCATTATACAGAAGAAAATTTATTTTCTAACCACTGGTTCTCAAGTTTCAATATAAATTTATATTTTTACCTTCCGTCACCTTAAGGTAAGGAAGGTATTGTCTTTGGTCAAAAAATTCGATGATGATTTTTTAATGAATACGCACGTTGTAAGGTCCCTAGAATACGATTTTACTTCTTTTACGATAATGTATGTATGTATGTATGTATGTATGTATGTATGTATGTATGTATGTGTGTGTGTGACGAATTTTTCGGATCGCATAACTCCAATACCACCTTTCCAAAAATTATAATTTTTACGTATTCCTTTTCTGTAGATCCATATGAAGAGCTGATTAGATTTTGGTTATAATTGGTTGACCGGAAGTACCCTAATTTGAAGATTTTAACAGTTTTTCTTGAAAAAATGCTGTTAAATATCACTTTTTCACATTTAATGTTATTATAAATATTTAATAATATTTTATTCTCTATACGATTTGATTACATTTTATACTTCATATTCAATGGATATAGAGTTAAAAAATTATAAAGAAATTAAACTTCACAAAGCAGCCAGCTGTGCTATAAACATGGAAACATCTACTACATTAAGAAAATTCTGATTGACAAATGTCAGTGTCAAAGTGCAATTTACAAAATATGTTTGAGTTATAATTTTACTGGAAATATGTAGAATCTTACATGAAACTTTCTGTATGGAATTTGTATAAAATACATAGAACTGACTGAAGGTAATGTATTGGAAATATGGAATCATTTGCAAAAAAAAAACTTTCTGTGTGGTATTTGTACAAAATACATACATAGACCTGACGGCAGGTAATGTGCTGGCCACATCAGATTTTTTTAAATAGGAAAGCATATTTTTTAGGTCCATTCGATAGAGTATTTTTTTCTGAATTCAACCATGAAATCATTTTGTATCCTTACATTAAAAAAATCTGATGTGGACATGACTTCCTTGTAAGCAAGACTGATATGAAGTAGTGATGCACACGAGGCGAGACGAGACGAGAAATATAAAATATCGATCTCGTCTCGTTTTCGGATCTGCAATCTCGCTCTCGTTCTCGCAGATTTTTTTGGGTCTCGTCTCGTTCTCGCGCGAGATTCTCACGAGAGTCTCGCTGTAAAAATAAGCTTTTGCGCACTACGTATTTACCTCGGTATTTACGGATCAGTTAAACTACAAAAGACAAGTTCGCACCAATTGTTCCGTCTTCCGTGTATTTAAAGTCGTATTACTATAATAAAGAGACGAAACACTAAATTCTAGTCACCAAATTATTTCAATACGAACATCTGTCAATACATTCTGTCATCAGTAAAACTAAATAAACATTAAAAAAAATATTTTTTTGTAACTAAAAGTTTCTACACTTTATCATTAACTATATGCCACTATTTAAGTAATATTTACTCATAAAAAAGCGCTACACTGGGAACCCGTTGGCTCCTATCGACGCTTAATATAAGATCCTTTAATTTTCAAGGACGACAAGAATTTTATTAACCGTAGTTTTAACTGGGATGAATTAGGGACTGAAATGTTGGGGAAAAACTAGTTCTATTAGATGCAAAACCGATTTAGTCTTCATTTTGCATTTTCTCGCTCTGCGACCGATATCATTCGACTCTAGGCAGACTCAAAAAAATATAGTCAATTCATAAAATTTTCACATTCACCTGTTCTATGCACGAATTGCCGTTGACTCCACTCCCTGTACGGTGCATTTTTCATTGAATTTATGAATGAAAGCTATAAAGTTACAAATACTTTTTATTGCGAGACTCTCGCGAGAATCTCGCGAGATTTCTCGCTTCTCGCAGTTGTTATATCGATATCGCCTCGAATTTTAAATTGAAATCTCGCTCTCGTTCTCGTCTCGCATAATGCAACGAGACGAGACGAGATGCGAGAGTACTCTCGCCTCGTCGTGCATCACTAATATGAAGTATAGACCCAATTGTAAAATTACACGTATTTGTCGTAATTTGACATTAATATATTTTTTATTTTTTGTTATTTTTTGTTCTAATCCATAGCAAGCTTTATTACAAAAACCAAAAAGTATATAATTTTTAAATTTACATATTTCTCTTATATAAATAAGGGCTAATTTAACAATACTTGAAGTGTAGAAAGAGGGAAAAATAAAATTTCCGTCTTGTTCACACTGTTCTATATTTTAGTGTAAATTAAATGCGACCTGTTTCAGTCATTAAATGACCATCTTCAGGCAAGCGGCGATACTACAAAAAGTGTACATAATATAAGTAACATAATAAAATTATAAAAAATTATAAAACCAAACACAAAAAACAAATACTTGCACAAATAACTACAGGAGAACTCAGAAGTCGAGCAAATGTGCATACTAGTCATAAAAAATTACAAAAAAAATTAAACAAAATTTTTAAAAATTAAATTAATAGCAAATTTACAAAAACGTCCGTTAACAAGTCGCCAAATAGCTATTTCTTCTATAATGTCCTTTGTTTTCTTTGTTCCATTGTATTTTTTTTTCTAATAACTTCCGAGAAAAAACGCGTTTGCTAGATTCGATTATACCGTGATTATTATAATAACAAAATCTAAATTTCTTGTCAACTATAAATAAATAAATAAAAACTGATTTATAATTAGGTATCTTATTAATTAATATTTATCTACTCCTGTTAATACTTTTATTACTTAATATGTTATGACATTCTATAAAAATAAATAATTAAATATATCATCATGGCTTATTACCTATTTTGCTGGGTGTGCCAATCTGCTTTGTATACAGATATCGGTAATGATGAAATATTTCTACCGTGCGGGCGTTTACTAGGCGTCACTTCACGGGCACTCATTGCTGGCGTGGAGAGTGCACTACAGGGGTCGATTTTGTGCCATTTAAAATTCGAAATATTTGGCGTCGGCCGGGATCGAACCCGGTTCCCCAGATTCCCGACCTGACTCTCAGGCACGCGGCCACGAGACCCCATAAATGTAGTTAATATCATTATTACATTATTTCTTAGCCAATAAGTTACATATTGTGCAGTTGGCCGAAGTATATATTGTATATTTAATATTATTAAAATATATTATAATAATTTGTTACTGGCTAATCTGATTTCATTATAGTCCGGATGTTAAGGACTAAAATTTGCCTCCACCCTGCATTTTATGATGCAAGCAAGCCGCTTGGTTCATATGTTGCTGGGACCATACTCCACCGATTAAGAGATGTAGCCACCCGGAAATGCCCCGGAGGCACGAGTTATTGCGGGTTGTATACCTCAATGGCGCAGTTTTCTTAAAGTCGCAGTGGTGCGCAAACCTTTGGGTCTACAGAGTTGAATTTAAAAAAATATTAATTGTAATGGAAAGATCTTTGACGATGTAGTGTAAAAAAGAAGTTGGGTTACTTATAACGTATTCATTTTCCTCATGAATTTAGCACATTGTGTGAGAAAATTTTGGCTTCCTTGGCCGATTGCGTAAGAACTCTACGTTATAACGGAAAATATCTCTAATAAAAGTTGTAGCGCGTTCAAAAAGCTATCGATATAGGGCTCAGTGGCGTGGCTGTGGCTAACAGAGACGCACCACTGCGACTTTAACCAAACGGCTTGCTTGCATCAAAAAATGCAGAGTGAACTCTCTTAACATCCGGACTATTAATCGTACGAATTATAAATTTGAAATAGTAATTGTAGTTACTAATTTGGCAATATTCTAAATTTTTATTTTTCAGTGATATTTGTAATTTATCTATGAATTCATTTATTGTGGACTTATTTGTGGATTTAGTATCCCAAACATATGAAAAATCATATTTATTTAGAAATTAAAATTAATAAATAAATTAGTTGTAGTACATGGCAGTATACATAAATGTAATAGCAGTTATTACTCAGTATTATAGACAGAGTCTTAAAACGGTATTGATTTATATATAAAAGCAAAGCCCTCTTCATACCTTCGTTCTACACTAATTAGTTGTCTGCCTCGTTGCATTATTTAGTTAATGATGTACCTGCATCAGAGATTCTCAACGTTTCCTCCTCTAAAACCGCATATGTATAATTTCATATTTCATTACAGTAAGAACATTACGAAATACAGACATGATTTAATGTTAAATCCAATAATTCCTCCAGAGAGAAATGTTAGAAATTCTATTTATTTTATATTACGAAGTACTACAAGTAGTGTCAATTCTAAATATAATTTTCTTTAAATAAAGTAATAATAAATGGACTGTGGAATAGGAATATAATTTGTCTCATCATATTTAACTTGCCTTTGTTGGTACAGGTTGTGAAACTCCTACTTACTTTGATGCGTGTACACGGTATCTCATTTCCGACTTTTTCAAGGATATCCCGGGTAATATTAATTATAGAACAAAACCGTTTTGCAAATTCCAGTATTAATTTTCTGTAGAAAATTTAATATCTAGTCACCGCAGGAATTTTCTAACGTGTTAGTTTTGAAGCTACAGACTAAAAGTTTTTTTTCGCTTATTTTATTTAAATATCTTACATTTCGCTTATTACAATATAAAAAAATCTGATATGGCCAGACCATTACCTTCCGTCAATTCTATGTAATTTTTACAAATTTCATAATAGAAGACACTACAGCAGGCAGGAAGCGAAAACAGCCAACAAGGTCAAGATTGGATATGCTCGTTAGAGTTCGTAAGAAAATTATTAATCATCGTATCGTTACGTTTTTATAAAAGTGTTAAAGACCCAAAAATCACTAGGAAAATCATTAAGAAATATAAGAAATAATCACAAATCACCAAACAACTTGTGAAATCACCAGATCTGGTGATAAATCACTAGAGCTGGCAACACTGTTAGAAAGTTCCTTGCAAAAGATTCTATTTCTTGTACATTACCTCCCGGCAGTTGTACGTATTTTATACAAATTCCATACAGAAAGTGTGTAGTAAAAGATCTTATATTTCCAGTAAAATTATAAGACAAACATACATGTCAATTGCACGTGACAGTGACATCCACTGACATCTTTCAATCAGAATTTTCGTAATACAGTAGCTGTTTTCATAGCCGACTGTTTTATGAAATATAATTTCTTTTTAATTTTTTAACTCTATATCCATTTAATATGAAGTATAAAATGCAGTCAAATCGTATGGAGAATAAAATTTTCTTTAATATTTATAATAACATTAAATGTGAAAAAATGATATTTAACAGGGGTTATGATTTTGACGTCATGTGCAAAAAAGAGTGCGACGATGTAGAAGTTGAGATGGAAGATCAGATTACAAACAAACCATAGCCATTTTTAAAGTTCTGTCTTCTGTCACTTGTGTTTTGATATTTGAGTTTTATATAATTCAATGTCTTCGGATGGCTGTGAAGACTTAAAGATTTTCACATTTGTCATGTATTCATTATAATTATAGCGGAAGTAACTTTTGCAAAGACCATACACTCACTTCATATTTGGCACCATCGTGCAACTTTCACTATGACAGCGATTTGTTTGTGAAACAGCTACGGAGTGAACTGACTTACAATTGTAGTTCAAGGAAAATATCAATAGATGGCAGCCTGCAAATATACCTCTGTATGACCCTCCATTGTAACCAAAATCTAATCAGCTCTTCATATGGATGTAGTTAAGAAGAATACGAAAGAATTATAATTTTTGAAAATGTAGTATTAGAGTTATCGCAGACGAAAGTTTTGTTACACACACACACACTCACACACACACACACACACACACACACACACACACACACACACACACACACACACACACACACACACACACACACACACACACACACATACACACACACAAACATATAGACATATCGTGAAAATAGTAAAATCGTATTCTAGGGACCCTAAACGTGCTTATTGTTTAAAAACTCAACATCGATTTTTTAAATCAAAGACAATACCTTTTTTACCTAAAGGTGACCGAAGGTAGAAATGTTTAGATAATTTTTATACGGATGTAGTCAGATATTTTTTAAATATGTATTATACTCGTTATTCTCGAGACATATCACAAATATAATTCAGCACTTTTCACTAGTGTATTTGTGATGTAACTTTTCTCTAGAAGCTGTACTGAGTCACGAATGCTCCACATGGATATTCTTTTGGGAGGCCGCTAGCTTTTAAACAGTGGAGACGGGCAGGGTTGAAAACCACAAGGATGGTGATAAAAAAGGATAAAGGCGCCATGTAATTTTTCTCCGGAAAATTACAAAAAGACGGTACCAAACAAAATACTAAAGATATCTATCTACCGTAACGTTGTAGTTGGCTTTGACACAATAGTAAATCAAACAACTTCACACCTACATCAGGAATTCCTCAAGGAACTCTTTTAGGCCCTCTTATGTTCATTATGTTCATCAACGACCTACCATTATGCTTAAACTCTTCCAGTTGTTTAATGTATGCAGATGATTTGAAAATGTATCAAGAAATTAACTGTATTGAAGATTGTTATAATTTTCAGAAAGAAAATGATTCTGTCCATACATGGTGTATTAAAAATAAATTAAATTTTAATGTTACTAAATGTAAAATTGTAAGCTATACCAGAAAAAAAATTAATATTACATTTAACTATTGTATAGGCTCAGAATTCTTAGAGAGAGTTCAGGTAATAAAAGACTTAGGAGTAATTTTCCAAGCTGACTTCAGATTTGTAAATCACATAGAAGTCATTGTAGGTGATAGTCAGAGAAAATTAAGCTTTATTTTGAGAGTGGGAAATAAATTTAAATGTTAAACTATCATTATTTTGTTTAATTCTATAGTTAGAAGTAAGTTAGAGTATGCATGTATTATTTGGTCTCCCAATACAGCATTTCATTGTGATATGATAGAAAAAGTGCAAAAAAATTACTTAGGTATTTGCACTATAAGAAATTTCAGGAATTTCCTAGGTTCATTTCGTACAATTATCACACACAAATATTTAATGTAAGTTTGTTACAAACTAGAAGGGAATTTCTATCAATGTTATTTATTGTAAATTTGATAAATGGAAAATTGTATCTCAGCGAAATACTTCAAGAAATAAATTTCACCGTTCCTTCCATGGCATTAAGGCCACGTTTCTTTACGTTTACTGTGAAAAATACATGTTTCCAATTGAATGAAGTATTAAAATTAAGTAATAAGCTAACTATTATAAGTAGAGATTTTGATTTGTTCACTGTCAATAAAAAACAATTATGGAATATATTTTGTAATATGTAAGTCATTGGGATTTTTATATATGTATGTATTTAATTTGTACATTATCACTGTTGGTATGTAATTGGAGTACGCTCTGTTTATTAGCAGTATAAATAAAGTATTATTATAATATGCTATCTGAAATAAAATGATATCTATCTTTAGCGGATGCTTTCGGACTGTCTTCCTGAGAGGAGAGAAGAAACAAATTTGCATTTTTATGTAGTAGGTATATTTTATTCATACTTAAGAAAATATAAACACATTAAATTTATAATGGATTTTGCCCATTATTCTAATACATCAATTTTTCACCACTGGGAGTAGATATCAATGTCTATGAAGTCGAAATCATGCCGGAAGTATAACATTTTGTCTTTAGAAAGAAAATATGTCAACAATAACACCATAGGGAGTTTTTTATTTTGAAAGTTCACTTTAGTTATTTACTAAGTACGCAGCATCGTACAACTCTCTAGTTTTTGTTGAAGAACATGGTGCACAAACTGCATAACCTATGTCTTCAGTATACTTAATCTTGTTACTCCATTTTAGAAGAGAACGGCATACAACTAAACATTTTTGAAAAAGTCTGTATTCTTAAGTCTATTTCAGGCAACAATCGTTCATTTGCAGTATGTTGCGTTCAGGTGCGTTCACACATTCGGGCACTGCCCGAATTTTGAACGCACCGGGCCTTGTGAACAGCTTACCCAGTATTCTTGAATCAGTGATCACAGCTGAACGGATTTGCGAACCGGGTCAGCTCTCTGTTCACTATTTCTATCTCTCTTTTTATATTGTTATCCTGTTCTTTTGAAATGTCAAAATTAGATCATTTATAAAATATTGTAAATAATTCATTATAACTTAATACTGGAATATTTAATTCATCCTCCAGTACTAAATATAAACATAATTTGATTTTCTTAGGTACATGCATTTTGACTGTGAAAGAAACTGCTTGTGACAGTTGTAACTGTTTCAAATTATGTAGAATCTGTATAACCAACAAGTAAACTAGACGATTTTTAGCGACACCACTGACCACACCATACCGTACCTAATCCTACCAGTGGTCGAACTCGAAATTGGATTTTGTGACGTTTCTACTCCCGATGGTGAAAAAAATTACAGGAGAAAATGCTATTTTTTTCTCGAGCTTCGATTTTGTGCTTCAAATTGCACCTCAAGAAAAATTATACATCTCTTTCCCTTGATGTTATAATAGGTTTATTCGCACAACAGTCAGAAAGGGTCACAAAGCATTCTGAATATGCGCATCTGTTTAAATATGTTCGCACAAGAGAAATTTTAAATTTATGATTAAAACTCATCTGTTCGTTGAGCAAAATATTTCATACCCTGATCAGTTTCCAACGGTCAGGACAGTCCGCGGATTTTAAAGAAATTTTTAGCTTGTGACATGCGCAATGGAACTTATGACTATTAGTGAGCATTATTGCACTAGTACGGTGACTAGTACTAGCCAAAACGAGAGATGAAATATTATCATTTATTATAAATTCTTCCAAACCACAAAATATTTTCTTTATTGTCATGTATTATCGCGTATAAATTTAAAAAATCTGATGTGGCCAGCACATTACCTTCCGTCAGTTCTACGTATTTTGTATAAATTTCATACGGAAAGTTCCTTGCTAAATTAAATATTCTATTTCTTGTACATTACCTTCCGGCAGTTGCATGTATTTTATGCAAATTTCATACAGAAAATTATTATTTTGTGACGTTTTCTATACAGTGTAATGTATCTGCAGAAATAAAAGATTTATTATTATTTCTTGTACATTACCTTAAAGCAGTTGTATGTATTTTATACAAATTCCATACAGAAAGCAAAAGATCCTATATTTCCAGTAAAATTATAAGACAAACACACTATGTCAATTTCACTTGACACTGACATCTTTCAATCAGAATTTTCTTATACTATGTTCCGTAACGCAACCGGTTCGATCAGATTTACGGTTTTGTGTTCCATGTGTCCTGAAATTATTTACCGGTTTCAATTTGGAACGCGGTTCCTGAAAAAAGTTGGTTAAAAGTCGGACCACGGCAACCACGAAATAATCCTGGTTTCTCTGGTATTTTTACCCCCACTACCGCTACTTTCAGACATCATCATAACAAATCAAACGATATCCGTCAATATCAAATTTCTAAACCGCATTTTTAGTGGTATTACTAATAATTATTATAGATGTAAGTATGAAAACATTATTTATATTTGATATATGTACAGAGAATTTATTTTAAAATGCAACATACGGTTTATCACTTCCATGGTTACACACTACTGTCAAAAAATGACAGCAATGTAATATTTGTCCATTTTAAAATGCAACATTATAAATAGTATTGCAGCACAGGAGATACCTCCAAAACACATCACAAATGGTGTCAATTCTTTCTACGAGCGACTAGGATATTGCCTCAGTGTGAATAGAGGTATTTTAGAAAATTTATTACATTAAAATTATGAATTTTTGTAAGCCAAAGTTTGTTAAGATGTGGTACATTAAAGTTTTGATTTTTTGTTAATAGTGTGTAGACTAATTTATTGGATATTAGTATTGAAAATATGTAGCTACAAATTTTTGTATGTTGCATTTTAAAATGGACAAATATTACATTGCTGTCATTTTTTGACAGTAGTGTGTAGTAACCATGGAAGTGATTGACCATATGTTGCACATTAAAATAAATTCCCTGTATTGTTGATTGTGTTATTTTTATTGGCATTATTCAACATTATCGTTCTTTTAGTTAATTTTTATTTTTGTTAGGTTGTGTCAATTTTAAATGTCATATGATTCAATGTCAATCTGTCCCGAAATAGATGGAAATATTCCGGAACCATGGTGTACCCGGAATCAAGATACTGGTTTATTTGGTTGACTTACTGAACGTAGTATTAATATAGTAGCTGTTTCCATAGCTATGGCTACTTTATGAAATTTAATTTATAATTTTTTAACTCTATATCCATTTAATATTAAGTATAAAATGTAGTCAAATCGTATAGAGAGTAAAATATTCTTCCACATTTATAACATCAAATGTAAAAAAATTATATTTAACATAGTTTTTTCAAGAAAAACTGTTAAAATCTTCAAATGATGGTACTTCCGGCTGACCAATTGTAACCAAAATCTAATCAGCTCTTCATATGGATGTAACGAAGAAGTATACGAAAAAATTATAATTTTTGTAACTGTAGTATTAGAGTTATATCCCAGACGAATATTTTGTTACACACACACACGCATCCACACATCATCGTAAAAATAGTAAATTCGTATTCTAGGGATCCTAAAACGTGCATATTGATTAAAAACTCATCATCGAATTTTTTACCAAAGACAATACCTTCCTTACCTAAAGGTGACGGAAGGTAAAAACAATGACAAATAACGGCAACAACAATCAACATAAGATAAAATCCTTTCCAGATAGTAGTAAGAACAATAACCTTTAGTTCTGTTTGCAGAACACAAAAATTTCCAATCAGTGTGCAACTAATTTCAAACTACGCACGCGTACTGAAAAATTACCAATTAGATGCTAATTATTTTTGTTGTATTTTACATTAGTTATAGTATGAGTCTCATTTTTCAAGAAAATAAACGATTTGACAAGTTTTTAAATATTTATAAATCCTTCAGTAACTAATGAATAATAGTATATTATTCAATGAGCATGTAATGTATGGTATATATTAAAATATTACTCATGAGAATGAAGTTTGCATCACGAGCGAATGCGAGTAATGTAAATCATTCGAATGAGTAATAGCCATTACATGCGAATAGAATATTGTACTTTATCCACAACTGTCAAATAATAACATATTAGTGACATATTTGTATTGAAATATAAATAGTATTTTTTTCAGTGACAAATGCAAAAAATGTTTTTGTTTACATTGACAAATCTAGTTATCGTTGTCGTTGTAACAAATTTATGAAGTGATTTGACATTTAACAGAAAATCTTAAAATCCACTATTCAGCGACAATTCAATATTAAAAACAAAATAAAAGTATGAAAAATGACAAAACTAGTGTAATTTTGGCTTTTTATGTGGAAAGAATTACCTATTAAAAATAATTTTGTTTGTACTCTTTGAAAGGTAGGATTTGAAATTGATATAACAATTGAATAATATTATACCATTGAACTGTCAATATTATTCAATTAGCAACAGTAACGAAGGTCATTAATTGATAAAAATCGGTTGAATTATGAGTATATTATTTGACAGTTGTGGATAAATATAATTTATTGATTCAATAGTTAGTGATATTCATCATTGATTTTATTCGTTTATTTTCTAATGAAAAACTTATTGAATAATCATTTTTGAATTTTTTTTAGTATGTATGTAACATAATTGTTATCTATCAGTGTCAAACAACAATACAAATAAATATTTTACAATTATTAATAAAGCTGATAAATGCATTTAAATTTATTTCTTATACCTAAATTTGCATCACGTACAGCGTAGACATTAGTACTAAAGTATCCGTTTCTATTTCTGAACATTTCTGCTTGTTCACCACCTAAAGATTCCTCCCGAACATGAGTGCAATCCAAAGTACCAATCACTCCGTGAAATCCAGATATTTTATAAAAGTTTTCCACATTATTTTGTTGTGATCGATGGTCTGTCGGTATTTTCATAACATCACGGCTCCGCGCAGAAATTAAACCAGCGGGTAATACGATGTACTGTTGATTGGGATAGGTAAATTAAAATAGTCCCCGATTCCCAACTGTATGTTACCTCATCATCATCATCATAAACTTTACGGTTTAGGCTATTTAGCCTGTTCCGTATCTTAGAGCAATGCATTATTGGTCGTTCCATCTTTTCCTTGGTCGGCCGGTTCTTCTTCTTCCTTTTGGTTTGTAGTGTAATAGCTGGTATGGTATTCTGCTATGGTCCATTCTTTCGACGTGGTTTTTCCATTCTTCTCTGTATGTGTCTAATGTCTGTATTATATTTTTTGTATTTAATTTTTCTCTAATTGATTCGTTTGCTTGTCGATCTAGCAATGAGTATCCGGCTAATGGTCTGAGAAGCTTCATTTCCGCTGCTTCAATTCGTTTTCTTTGCTGGTTAGTTAAGGCCCATGTCTCAGAACCATAGAGTAGAGTGGGTACAGCCATTACCTTATAAAATTTAAGAACAGTTTCTGTGTTTACTTTTCTGATTAGTGTTCTTTTGATTGTCCCTGTTAATTGTAGATATTTATTAATTTTTATGTCGACATCTCTTCCTTTGCCGTAACCAACATTACAGCGTAAGTAGTTAAAATTATTTATTTGCTCTATTGTTTTATTTTCTAATATTATTTTTGTTCTTAAGGGTTCTTCTCCTTTAAATCCCATTACTTTAGTTTTTTGTATTGATATTTTCATATTATATTTTGGTAGTATTTCATTGAGAGTGTGCAAGGCTCGTTGTAAATTATCTTCTGAATCAGCGAAGATTACTTGATCGTTAGCAAATAATATAGTATTTACTCTTATGCTGTTTATTAAATAGTGGTTTTTAATTTTTTCCTGCCATTCATTTATGACTTGGTCAATGTATAAATTAAATAGGGTGGGTGATAGTGGACACCCTTGTCTAACTCCTTGTGAAGTTTCTCTACAATCTTCGCTAATTGCTCCATTAATCTTTATTTTAATATTTGTATTTCTGTATATGCTTTGAACGCAATTAATTAGATGTTTTGGAATTCTTTTTTTTTTGCTAATACTTCCCAAAGAACATTTCTTTTTATTGTATCAAATGCTTTTTCGTAGTCAATAAAACCTAAGAAGGTTGGTTTGTTGAATTCCCTGTGTTTTTCTATCAGTTGTGATACTGTGAAGATACCATCTAAACATAATCTACCTGGGTGAAAGCCGTTTTGTTGTTCCGTGATTATGCTTTCCGCAATAGTGTTTATTCGTTTGGAAATAATTTTTGCATAGATTTTATAACCTGAACATAATAGGCTCACTCCACGGTAATTATTGCATTCATTTCTCTTCCCTTTTTTAAATATTGGTATTACATGTTACCTATAGAATATAATATCTCAATAACTGAATAATCGGTGAAACTGGCTTGATTTTTTGAGTTGCTGGTTGCAAGCTGTTGACAATTTTTAATAATAATGACGATAGGTACTAAAGTTTTTGATAAACGAAATGTATTGTAAAATCAGTTTCGTCAAAATCTTTAAAGGGTTTGTTCGTCACCGAAAACTGCGTATACTAGGAACTCAATTTTGTTCTAAATCATTACCTTCATTTGAAGATTCTGATGAATTCAGAAGTTTGGAGTCAAAAAATTCATACTATAAAATAAAAAATCTGATGTGGCCAGCAGATAACCTCCCGGCAATTCCATGTTTAAAACAGCAATGAGCTCCAAATTAAGTACCACTTCCGGTTTATCATATAAGTATAATCAAAATCTAATATGTTGTTTCAAATTATACACTAGTTTTAAATACCAAATTTGATAAGTTTTGGATGATATTTTAATATATTATTTCAAGAAAATCTGTTTATAGCTTTCTGTAAAGTACTACGTCCGGTTTATCAATCTGAGAGAAAAATCTAATATGTCGTTCTTATTAATATAAAAGTCTTAAATACCATATTTGAAAAGTTTTGGATTGTATCAATATATTTTTCACAAAAATACGTTCAGAGCTTCAAATAAAGTATCACTTCCGGTTTATCAATTTTAGCCAAAATCTAATATGTTACTCCCCTTCATATAAAAGTCTTAAATACCAAATGTGGCACGTTTTGGAACATATAAATAATTACCTCCCGTCATACCGTAGGTAAGGGAGGTAATGTTATCGGTCCAAAAATTCGATGGTGAGTTTTCAGTGAATAAGCACGAATTAGGGTCCCCACAACACGTTTGTGTACAATACCTTTTACACAAAATATTTTTAATATTTCGTTTGACAGGTAACAGTGCTGTATTGATACAATAACATCGTTATTGAATGTAATTTAAATCCGTAACTTATTTACATATTTATTGAATCAATAAAGCTAAGTAATGTTGGTAAATTGCATTTTGTTTATTACGTTACGGCTTACGTCTGTATAAATTATCACATATGTATGCATTGATTTATTCTTTACGTTACATTACGGCACGGTACGTTACGTTACGGCTTACGCTGTATAAATTCAGCATAAGCTTGCTTCAGAGTTTACATAACATAACATAACATATCATAGCACAACAAAGAAAATACGGATGTATGTAAACCGGTATAGTATTTCATAGTTTTCGTAAGAAACATAAATATAACATAACGTAACTTAAAGGCTCATTCACAGCTACGAAAATAAAAATAAAATTATACATAAAAATAACGATATAAACAATAGGTTCTCATGAAAATGTTCACAGCTCTCGAAAATAGAAATAAACATAAGACATAAGCACAAGCATTTGCAAATATTAAATATTTTACACAAACATAAGCATATGCATAACAACTGTCATTTGAGATGTCAATTTACATTCTGGAAAAAGAATTTAAAATTAATTATAAATAAAAAAAACCGTATTAAGAAAAATGGTCACATATATGATTCCGTACAGTGCGTTAAAAGGTATAAAATTGATATTATTGCTTGCGAATTATGTATTTACTAAAAAATGACAGCTGACATTAATTTATTTTCAGAGCTGTGAACAGAAACCATAATGTCTTCATAATTTTATTTATATTTCTTAATTTCGTAGCTGTGAATGAGCCTTAAGAAAACATAGAACATGGCCAAATTTTATTTCCTTACGGGTACGTTATGTTAATCGGTTATGTTCGGACGCGTACGTGAGTCGTCGTGTACCACATTTCAAAACAAGAATAGCTGTCAACTGAATTGTCAATTTCAGTTTGTGTTTGACATGACATTTAAGTTCCTGTCAAGATGAAAGAAGCATTACTAATTCCTTTTGTTGACATTGAGAAATATGCTTTAATATATGATAAATCTCGACCAGATTTTAAGAATATTAAGAAAAAAAAATGCATGGATTCTAATATCCGAAATTATAAATCAGCCCGGTAAGATTGCACTAGATTATTAATAGCAACAATATCGTCCGTATCCATAATAGTATTCTTGATTTTTAGACTAACAGATAATGTCAACATCAAACTGAATATATGAGCAAGATATTTAACATGAAGTTAGCAGATATTTATAATACTTGGAACTATGAAACCTTCATTGATTCCTAATGTTACGTTATGTAATGTTATGCTATGATATGTTATGTTACGGTATGTAAGCTATGAAGCAGGCTTTAAGCTTTATTGAGTGTATGTTTGGCCATATGACCAGCAACAACATCATATGCTAATTTTATATGGCCATATTACCAACATAGTATTAAATATATAGCTAACCGCAACATTTTTCATATTTACGTTAACACTTGAACCACATTTTTATTACGTAAAATGCTTCCACATACAGGGTGTAAATGAAATAAGTGCATTAAATTTAACCAGTAATATAACTCGGCGAGAGCAACAATATTTCTTAATAACTTTTTCTCGAAATCGCATATTTTTTAGCATTTTTACCACCCCGTAAATTGACGAGTCGTTCCAAATATTTTTGTGATAATTGAATGCAGTAGCAATAGCTATGAAAAATTTTGTTTTAGCAATTGACAGTCCTGTCAATTGTTGCAATTAAATTTTGACATTAGTAATAAACTTGTTTATAAGGTAAAATTCTGTCAAAATGCGAGTACACAGACATTGTAATTACTTACCTATGGTTTATTTATTTATTTATTTTTTTACTCGTATCTGTACTACATTTTACTTGACATCACGGTTGACATAAAGACAGTGTCATGGAGTTGCCAACGCATTTACACGGAGCGTTTCCAAATCATCACCAAATCATTCTGTTCTTAATATTCGCACATTTGTTAATCTTGTACATCTTTATCACATCACAATACGGAGTGTCACATATGACAATTTTAGAAAAAGCAACAGTTATATCCATAACATGTGCAAATAGTTCTGTTTTCAGCACATAACAGACTTCAATTTTGGGAATGGCTCATAATGTTCATTAATGAGACTAAATTTACTTGGGAAGGTGTATTTATTATGCACAATACACATCTCGACAGAAGAAAATGCTGTAAAAATTTTCATTAAAACATATTTGAGCGGGAACAATAAATGGACGACTAATTATTGGTACTCATGTACCTCGTTTAAATGGACAAAAGTTTGTACTTACATTTTTTGAATAACGTATTTAAACTATTATGATTTATCGACGATATATAATCATCTCATAACCTAATAACTATGCTTTTGCTCTTCCTCTCGTTACCTCGCCCCTCCTTGTCTTCTACTATTCACAGGTGATTAAAACCCTGGTTTAATACACAACTTTATAATTTTGTTATCCAAAATTATATTTCTTTATTTTAAAAATTGTACTATTACGAATTAATAAATAATAAATGTTATTTCCGTTGATTCGTTTATTAATTACTGCAAGTGTAACCGATAACCGACAATTTTTGAGCTGTTTGTATCCCACTTGATTACGGCAGCAGCCATTTGTTCTCCATGGGCGCGCGCCGAAATGTGCAGTAAATCTTTAAAGAATTTTAACTCAAAATCTAAAAGACTTAGAAATAAAAGTTATTAAGAAATATTGTTGCTCTCGTCGAGTTACATTACTGGTTAAATTTAATACACTTATTTCATTTACTCCCTGTATATAGGTCATCAACATGAACTAAACAAAACCAAAAATTGATTATCTCACAAAAAATGTATAGAATCTTTCGGTGGCTATGTTACATGCAATTATCTTACTATTAGTTTCTGAATACCTTAATACGAGTATTATATTTGTTCCCTAAGCTAACGTGTTAGCTACAAAATCGCCAGTCAGTATCCATTCGCTAACCAGATATTAATGAGCGTGTTCCATTTTCTTGTTTTTACTTAGTGAATGTTTTGGGTACCGAGAAGCAATTTATCTTGTTAAAGTTTGGGCGTCGCTCAGTCGAGTCAGCCTCAACCGACGTTTACGTTTAACATCAAATTATCAGATTACAGCGCGGATAGTCAACTCCAGGCTCCAGGCGTCAAACTTTCTTGACTTTGATGGGAAAAATTAATTTCTACGAAATATAACAAATTACTCTTAATTATTAATATTCACCTGACTGTGAAATGCCGATGAAACTGTTTATTTTAATTAATTTTTTTATACTTTATACATTACATCTTTGTTATTCATTATCCTCAAAGGAAGTAATTACTTATTACTTTATGTAAAACGAAAAAGAAATTTCATGACATGAACAGTTTTAAAAGGACTAAAGATAATATTATGGAGTACAACAAATAATTATTTTTAACGTAGAACTGAAAAAAATAACAATTATTTTTATCTTATCTTTCCGAAGTTCATTATTTTATAGTTACTATAATATTACACCGGAAGTTGTGCATAAGGCTTGTTTAATGCATTATAAAAATTTAGAAGGATGTAGGTGCATCGGTCCAGGTGACCAGGTGCACTCACGGGCAAAAAAATGGGGGTGCAATGGACCCACGGTGAACAATAACTTTTTTTTGTTTGATTTATTTCATTAAAATATAATTTAATTTTGCAGTACCAATCTTAAGATTTTGTATTCCTGTAACTGTAGAAGAGTAAAACTACTAAGAATTATAAGTTGTTTAAAGTTAAATTTTACATTAAAAATGTTTTACTTTGAGGTAACAGTACATCTGCAACACGAGATTATGTCATATATAAACTGTTATAATTTCCTCAAGAATTAGACAGCCATGGATAATAAACACAATATCAATGTGATATTTTAATAACTATTTACACTATAGTACAATTTTTACAAACAATTTTTTTCTCTTTTATTGTATACATCCATTGATCCATTATATAACATTTAAACTAGTTTATAAACTATAATTATATGAAAATTATGACTGCAACAATTATAAACAGTGATATTTTATTAAACTGTCACATTGATGTTTTATTTCCATGACCATATGATTCTTGACGAAAATCAGAATTTAAACATTTTTATGGTAAAATTTAATTTTAAACAGCTTTTTATTTTTGTAGTTTTGTTCTAAAAATTACAGGGGAGCCAATTTCTGTATATTTAAAATCCAATGTTGACCTCACATATTCCAGTTTTCGGTGCACACCTGTATATTTTTTTTATTGTGCACCCACGGGAAAAATAGAAACCCGCCGCCCCTGATGTCGTATACATAATTTTCTGTATCTACATATATCCGAAGCATTCCATACGTCTAAAAGTCATAGCGTCTAATTTCACAGCGCCGAAACATTGCAACGTCTAAATGTTGCCCCACCGCCCGTTGTCACAGCGTCTAAATTTGTCCTGGATTCTTTCGGCCACTACTAGTGGTGCTGGTAATACAGCAAACTGTAAATATGTCAATATTTGTTTTGAATTATTCAACAGATGGCGAGTTTGTTGTGTAGTTAATACAGCGCCACAGTTTCTGTAGGTAGGTACTATAGTAGTTAACAGCAGTTAACCAAATAAATACTGTACAATATTTTATGAACACATTACGGGTATGTAATGTAAATGAAGAATGTGAGACAACAGTATTTTATGTACCAAGGGCGTTACGATTATGATATGATAATGCCAGAAGGGCGACGAGTATCTAACTCGAGGGCCTACGGCCCGAGGGATAGATGTCATCTGATGGGTATTATCATATAGTAATAATCGTGGAGCATACAAGATTTTATGTATCACTAGAGTATGTGAAATTATTTTTCATTTACAATAATTTTGATATGAACCGAAGTGATGGATAATACTTGACAAGTCAGTGATATTATTTCTAGTGTGATAAGGCCTTAATATGTATTAGAATAAATAAAACAATTTTATTATAACAGGTTTTCTGTAAAAAAAAATTGAAAACAGTATTTTTGTAGTTCGTTTAAACGGCCAATTTTTACCGCCACGGCAGCGACAATGCGCAATAGATGGTGCAGAATGGCGGTCTCTAGTACCGTCATCTATCAATTGATGGTGTACTTATATTCTTCTATTACAGTTTTCTTGAACTAACACACAAAAGACTTACAAATTATTTGGAAAGCTAAAACGTATTTTCATAAATTGTGTTATTATATCAGAATATTAATAATTATTATTATATCATGCAAAAGAATATTTTATACTTTGAACTTTGAACCTTAAAAGAACAAAAATAAAGAAATTTCGAATTAATCTGATTAAAAAATTGACAATACCGAATACCACCACAAAAAATAAACAGATCTGTCTGTATTAAATAGGACCATTCTAGTAAAAATTATGTCACTTGACATGTGTTCTTTGAGGCTAAAACATATGACTGGTAGAATTTACTAAAAATTTTAGTCACCCTAACTAACTAATTACCATAACTTCCATTTAAAAATACATTGGTATGAGTATAGCTATTTCTTAAAAATACATATATTGGGTATGACCAAAAAACACATGAAGTTTATAATAAGTACTAACTTTCGATATATTTTTTTTAATATAATGTAATTTGAATGTGCTGCCAACTATTATCACATAGTAAGTTATTGAATTTATTTGGTGTGTGTAGGTAAAAGCGAATACTGTAAACTACTCACATCACACATACATGTTGACAGATAACATAGACACTGTAATATCGAGCCGGCTTATGACGTCATCAACCAGCAGCGTTTCAAACGCAGTATAATGTTTTCATGCATTTAAAAGAAATTGGAAACATATTTAATCATTTATTTAGTATTTTTATAAATGTTTTATAATATATTTTAGTGTAATAGTGTTGTTATTCACTATTTTAATTACGGTGGAAAGTCCCATTGCATTATTTTTTTCATCGTTTTGATTCATCTTACTACAAATAATATATTGTCAAACAAATTTTAAATATGTGGCCAGAAAAAACTGTTGTTCCAACTTGCAGTGTGATAGATCGAGTTGGTCATACAAAATAAGTCAGCGAAAAAGAGTCAGATATTATTGTGGTATGATAAGGACTTAAAAATAAATGTTGTATTTAGAGTACTTAGTTGACAGAACCTATAATCTACAATACAATTTACTTGAAAAATTTATCCATATCTACATACGGTATTTTGTAAAAACCATATAAAAAAGCCAATCTGCTTTTTATCCAGCAATGGGTAATATGCCGTGATGATATATTTATTTATTTATTTAAAAAAGCATCCTCTTTCTTTCTTCTTGGTTTTACTTTTTCTGTATGTTGCAGCTTATTAATATCTGCGATACAGTATCTGTACATTTTGTCCTGTGAGTGCGTACTTTTTCAAGAAGTAAAACCAGCTATAAGTGTAGGTTTCACATCCAGTGACGGGATCTGTCGAGCGATGCATGAAAAGCCCCCGTCTTGCTATAGGAAAGTCCTCTAAAGACGATGTCTAAGCTTTTTACTTCAGCAAATCCCTCAACAAGGAGGAAAAATGAAAAAAATTCTCTAGCTTTTATATCATTACATTAACAAGGAATACGTCAGTTGCGGTAGAAAATGTTGCAAAGAAGCGATATTTGTATAGAGAATTTTTTTGATCTCTTTACGTTTATTAACTATGAGCATCTTTTTGTGTAACAAAGATTGTTTGTTTATCTGATACTCGTTAATATAATGAGACGCGTCTTTTGAAGGATAAAAAAATAATAACTATTTACTTCGCGATTATTTTGCAGCTTGTTGTCAGCAGTTAAAGTTTGCTAACAAAGGAAAAGTTTTTATTTAATTTATTTTGTTTCCATGTAAAGTATGTAAGAAGTACCCGCATCTGAAAGACTTAAGACCGGCGTGATTTTTATTATTTGGCTGCAGTCCAGTACATAAAATATTATAATAAAACTTGGACTGTTTCAGTTGTTTCACAAACAACCTTTTTACTACCTATTGATTCATTTTATGGCCCCAGAGCTTCTTATTTTTACAATAAAATTCTGCTAATCTTGAAAGAATTACGAGTATGAGTACTACGAACTTTCAAAATAGTTGATATTTCGCAAATAATACAAAGTCGTATTTTACTCAGTTTTACTATAGTTTTTAATTCAGATAATTTTATTGTAAATAATAATAATAATAAAATTTTCATAATCACTTACAGTTCATCAGAAAAGATAAATTCTTGGTCCACGAATTATATTCAGGATTTCTGCAAATAAAAGAAATAGTTATTTCTGATATAAATATTAAAAGTGACATTTTATGTTGTGAGAAAGACCTTCGAAATTTTACAGACACAGCAATTTGTTATAAGAGTGCTGAGAAACTTCTTTGTAATTTCGCGGTTCAAGAGCGATTCGTCGCTTTATGCCGATCCCCGAGTTTTAAAAAATAGTTTATTTGTTTCATAACTAGATTATTATTTTAATTTCTTTTGTAAATTACGATAATGATATACATTAACAGTTGCGTGCAATTCATAGGCGTGTCTGTCAAATATCTGTTCAAATATTCGTTACGCTCTCTGTTTATCTTTACCGTCTTTATTACATGCATTTCATAATTACATTATCGACAACAGTCTTTTTCAAGACTCTTATTAGTGTATTTCGTTATTTGCTTGGTAAGTTACAAAAATAATTTTAATAGCTTATTCAATGAGTTTTTAGGTTTGTTACCACCCGAAATTGTTTTAACGGACGAACATGGCGAAGCGTATTCTTTATAATAAAAATTGTCCATGAACTTACATACCAAACTTTTCTTCCCAGAAAATTCTGTTGTCATTGTGGAAAGTTGCGGGTCACGTGACTATCAGATGGTTTTGATCACTCTGTACAGATTTTGCTTAATTGGGTCACATCGGGCCAAGGGCATTTTGGCCAATTAAGCGGCTGCCCCTATAACACATTTTTACCTTCCGTCACCTTTAAGTAAGGAAGGTATTGTCTTTGGTCAAAAAATTCGGTGGTGAGTTTTTAATGAATAAGCACGTTTTAAGGTCCCTAGAATACGATTTTACAATTTTTACTATTATATCTGTATGTGTTTGTGTGTGTGTGTGTGTGTGTGTGTGTGTGTGTGTGTGTGTGTGTGTGTGTGTGTGTGTGTATGTGTGTGTGTGTATGTGTGTGTGTGTGTGTATGTGTGTGTGTGACTACAATTCCAAAAATTATAATTCTTTCGTATTACTCTTCGTTGCATCCATATGAAGAGCTGATTAGATTTTGGTTATAATTGGTCAACCGGAAGTACCCTCATTTGAAGATTTTAACAGTTTTTCTTGAAAAAACGATGTTAAATATCATTTTTTCACATTTAATGTTATTATAAATATTAAAGAACATTGTATTCTCTATACGATTTGACTGCATTTTATACTTCATATTAAATAGATATAGAGATAAAATTGTAAAGAAATTAAATTTCATAAATTAGCTACCTATGCTAAAAACAGCTACTATATTAAGAAAATTCTGACTAAAAGATGTCAGTGTCAATTGACATATTCGTAGTATATTTGTGTTATAATTTTACTCGAAATATAAGATCTTTTTGCTCGAAACTTTCTGTATGGAATTTGTATAAAATACATACAACTGTCGAAAGGTAATGTACATACAAGATATTTAGAATCTTTTGCAAGAAACTTTCTGTAGGAATTTTATAGAAAATACATAGGCATTTACGAAAGTTCTACCGGTAGATACCGCATCTACCGACTGTGTTCGAAAACACGAGTGGTAAAAAGTTACCGTGTTCGAAAATTGTACAATATCTACCAGATTCATCTACCGGATTCAGGAAGAATATAATCTATAAAAAAAGGTAGTGATGCAAAGCGAAGCGCGCGTTAAAAGTTTGTTGTATCAAATTTCTAACCTGTTTCAAATTTTTTATAGGTTCTTGACCTACCCCTGTTTACCACTTGCGTTCTTAAAATATCAATTCCGGTAGCTATAACCTGATAAACAGCTGTTTACCGGTAACAGTTCACCGGTAGAATTTTCGTAATATAACTGACGGAAGGTAATGTGCTGGCCACATCAGATTTTTCCTAATAATTTGTAATAGTATTATTGAATTATGAAAGTATTTATATAAATAAATAAATAAATAAATATATCATCACGGCTTATTACACATGCTGGGTATACCAATCTGCTTTGTACGCAGATATTTTGTTTCATTATAATAATCGTGTATAATTTTTAATTATAATATATATTATATACATATATTTGAACACGGTATCTTTTCTCAAATGTCCGCTATGCATAGAGTCCATTTAAATGGACATGATTTTATCTCTAACAAAAATAGCTTTCTGTTATCAAAACATGAATAATAAACAAAAAACAACTTCATGCACTAATGGGTTAATATCACAACCGTTCACTTAGATATCATGTCAATATATAATTTATGTATTATAATCTTTCTTTAGCGTTGATGGAGAGAAGATAATAAACACCCACAAACAACCATACCTTACCAGGACTTCAAAGCCGAGACCCTAGAGTGTTCAGGATACCACCGGTATCGGTCATTTATCCATGTATCCTTTTGAAATAAAAATTATTTCTTTTACTAACGTAACTAATCTCCAAACATTACGCGTATTGATTATAGTACTTCTTAATGAAAATATCTTCTTGTCTTGGTAACATATAACTCGATACTTCTTCTCTGTGGTTCCTATTTGTATTCCAAGTTCATTCGGCAAATGTGTTCCCGCGTCATTTTTCACGTGGTGTGAATGTTGGTCCCGTCGATCACAAATGAATCTAATCAATTATCGACCATTCCCGTTTTATCCCCGGTTCTCGTTCCGGGCGCAATCCCCGCAGATCCACGCGAGACTAAGGGATGCAATCTATTTTGCACTCTTTGTAATGGATTAAGTTTAATGAAAGCAATTGTGGGCTAATGTATCATAGATCGTTCTAACCAAAATGAGGACAATGAAATATTCAATTTAAATTTCATATTTGATTTTAAAAAATATACTTGCTTTAATAAACAATTCCTATGGCCGTATTATGGTCAATACTGTACGTCTAAATCAGTAGAAAAACTGACAAAATCATATATATTTTTGTTGATTAATATAAAATTGTTCATAAGAGTTGCAGAATCATAGCGACTTTGTTCACTATATACAGACTTAAAACTTAGAATTTTGCCCATAATACGGCCATTATTGTAGATCATTTGGAGTGTAAAATAAAATCTATAAGAAATACAGAGTGGGATTAATGTATGGCATATTAAAAAAAAAAACCAGCAAACTCAACCAGTTTTTTTTAAACGCTTAATCACTTCGATTTTAGTTTTTCAAAATACACATTAATATGTGCGATTCATCTTCCAACTTTCATTGGTTTTTTAGTTAAAAAAAATTAAATGGGAAAATAGATTTTTGGTAGTGGAATCCGATAGTGATTTTTCTTCCCTTTATAATCATGCAAATAAATCCTAAAGTTGCATAACAAAAATTCTGTGAAAAATCATATAATAATGAATAATCAAGATAATGATTAAGGATTTATAAAAATGAGGTGTTGCAAAAAATAACATATCTTTTTTCTTGTGAAATTCGAATAAATACATTCCATAGTATTATTAAATATGATTTTCTGTTCAAATTTCTGTATATATTAAACACAGTAGCAGTTGAAAATATACTTTTTATATTTTGCGTTCATAATGAAGTCATTACGATACGCAATTGCGTATCGTAATGACCTTCATTTCGATACGCAAATTTTTGTTTTGGACGGTTGGTACTAGATGACGTTTCTTTAACCCATTTTTACCTAATTTATTTTTAGTTAATTGCCAATTCATTTTAATAATATAATGTCGATATTATTATTATTTCTTTATTTAGGGAAGATTATTTACATGAAAATGTACAAATATAATCACAAATTGAGTAAGTAAATGTTAATATAATGTTCGAATTAGTCCACATAGATGGACCTAGTAGTACTAAAAATTTGTAGATTGAACCTTTGAACGATAGAAAATTATTTTTAATTAATTTTAAAGCAAGTTTTAATTCAAATATAAGAAAAAATAAAAATTTCCTGTACACTGAGGCTGAAAGGGTTAAATTGTCAAACGTCAAAGCTGGAAGATAAGAAATTTCAATATAACCTCAAAATTTCTTTTAATTAATCACTTTATTTAATGAATATAATAATAATACATATTTTCGTCTTACTTTGCATTTCAAAATAAGCAATCAAAACATTCTCTGTTACGCCTTTGACATTATTTTCTTTACACCATGTGTCAAAATTTGCAAATTCTTTCTCATAAATCTCGCGCGATTTTTTAGGAAGTAGATTATTTACTGTAGTCTGAGCTATATTACGTAGCTCAGGCGGAGTGCAACTGATTTCATCTTCCATGATTACACTAAATTCACTTAAATTTGTTCGTAAATATTGAAATGACATGAACTTTCAAATAATAATTGAATGTGGTCAATTCAATGTTACCAACTACAACATTTCACTTACAAATTTCCCTAAATCAACTCGGTTTAATATTAACAGTTTTTTAAAAATATTTTAGTTTGTAGAAGGTGCAAAATATAAAAAATAGTATAAAGAACTCATTTTATAAGACATTCTTTCGCACTTGTCAATTAGAAAACTCGCTAACGCTCGTTTTCTAAATTTTGACGCGTGCGAAAAAAACATGTCTTATAAAACACGTTCTTTAATATACTATTTTGAATTGGCGCCAAATTACACTGCCTGTGATGTCAGAAAGACATTAGCCAATGACAAAACTGGAAAAATTATAAAAAAAAAACAAATGTATACATCAACGTCAGTGATTGCTTCAATGACAACTTTGTGACATAAGGTCTGACTTATAGTGCAGCGTAATTTTTGGTTCTTTAGCGTGAATTCTATTTTATCCCGGTATTTAAAACTTAATCTTCATTTTATTATCAAAAAACGTAGTTACTTAAATTAGATTAGACTAAATTTTGAGATATAAACTGCCAAAATTAGAGTAAAATTCGCTAATCCAAAAATAAGGATTAGCTTAATATTTTTTGTCACTCGGGCGGTACATGGCGGGAAGTATTGTTTTGGCCACACGAGATTTTTTATTTAGAGATAAAGAAATGCATATAAAATAATTTGATGTAAAAAAATCTCAGATCAAACTACTTCGAGACAAGAAATTCAAATGTTTGTAATTGACACATAAATGTCACTGTCAAAAATATTTGTATGCCATTGTCAAAAATATTTGTACAACATTATGAAGATTATGAAAATAAAAAAAGTCAACAACGCAAAAGAATATACGTAAAAAAGAATGCAAAAGGAATTTGCGAAAAAATGACGAATATAAAGAAAAAGAAAAGGAAAGTAGAAAAAGAAAATTCCAGTATATTGAATATAAAGAAAATGTATCTATTGTACATAATTTATATTAAAATATCCCATAGATTTTGCAAATATATGTGAGAATTATTTTGTAGTGAGACATGAATATATGTATTTGTATTTAAAAATATTTTTCGTTTTATGCGTACAACCAAGTAAAATATCTGGCGAGAGGTTATGTGCTGGCCACATCAGATTTTTTTTTAGTATTCCATACTTTAATCTCACACTGTATATTGAATTTTACGCATTGCTATTAAAAGACTTCATGTACTATGATTCAATTTGTGAAGCTACTACTTTAAGCCCATCTCGGGCATTTGTTTTTCCATCTCATTGTTGCTGTTTTGAATGTCAAACCGTTTGGCATGCCGTCACATTAATGAATTGCATGAAATTTTCTAAAAAGGGCAGTTCCTAAATCTATCATTTGAAACTGAAATGATATTGCATTGCATTTCATTTCGGGATTTGAACCTCCATGGGTTATATCCCAAGGGTGGATTACATACACCTATTAATTTTACTTTTACATTGCCACGACATTTCTTACTTAAATGTCATGTATGTTGCCCACCCGTGCAGACCCTTGTTACAATCACAAGCCAGATAGCTTTGTGATTGACAAGTTAATTGTATCACAATTTGGAAAGGTAACGGGAGAAGGTACGGGTCAAGGCCAGCCGAGAAAATTTCTTGAAAAATTTCGGTAATGACATATTCCTATCGTTGAGTGCACTGACCAAGCGTCACTTTGTCTGGGATCAGTTTTGTGTTATTTTAATATTGAAAATAATTTCAATGCAAGTTTCAAGTTTGACGACGGTCGTAATCGAACCCGGAATTTTCGAATCCTAACCGGTCACCTAACCTAACGCACATATCCACGCGACCTCATGGTCTTTGCTCATGGGAATAGATAAAAGTATTTTGCAATAATTATTTTGCTATGAATATGGAATAATAAGCAGGATTTCAAAATTTTATTATTTAGCTACATCGGGGCAAAAGTCTAAGGCGTTAAAAAAGCTACATACATGTATATACTTCTTTTCAACGCCTTAGTATTTTGCCCTGATGAAGCTGTAAATGGCAGCGAAACGTTGGCCTTAGATTAAATAATAAAATTTCAATCCTACTTATTATTTCATCCTATTCTACCTTCTTACCTTGGAACAATGAGGATTTTCATTTTCAAAACACGCTAATTTCCTAAAGTGTTATTATATATGAATTTTAGCATAAAATATGTTATAATAATACTAAAATATTGTTTAATTATACAATATTTATAAATAAGTTCTTAAATTAAAACTTTGACAATTGTGACATCATAGTATTTATGAATACTCAGCAGCATATTCATGTGCGTGTTTGTTCTAGACTAATTCAATTTGCCCCTATTTTAATTGCCACTTGCAAAAGATTTACCTGATGTTTATATAACGCTCTTTGATTTAATTACATGCAAAATATACAAAAACATGTGGTCACTGGTCAGTGATTAAATGTTCTGTACAAAGGTTATGGTTATGGTCATGTTTAACTTTGCTTTTCACGCATTATAGTTCTGTCTCCCAGCAGACAAATATTGTACTAGTATTTTACTTTTGTTGTCTAGTATTCATAGCCTTCACAGGGTGTTATTTAAGTAAGTGTACAACGTTTAACCGATAGTAGGACTAACCGCATAGATAATAAATCTAGCAATAATTTTTGTTTTACATACTTTCTATAACAACTGGAGCCCCTTGAAACTCACCACTTACGTCATGGTTAAAAGTTTTGTAAGAAAATAAAAATCCGTGTTCTCTTAAAAAATGTTAAATGTCAAAATCGACGTGAAACCTTTTTCTTTTGCGTTGGCATACAATTTATATTCGGTATTTTTTATATAAAAATGCCAATTACGTTAATGATAAACATGCACTTTTTTAATGTAAAAGTGCCAAATACTTATTACATACAATACAATATTTTTCAAAGTGATAAAAATAATAATAATTTATTGTAATTTTCGTAAATAATTGAATACAAAAACAACCCCCCATTCCTGTGACGTCAGAGTACATACAGCATGTCATTCATAGCCAATAGGAAAACACTTTAACCAAAATCTACTAAGTTATTCCCATTGACATAAAAGTCATATAACAAATTTGAAAAGTTTTGGATTATATTTTAATAGTTATGTGTTAAAAGTGACATTTTATTTTGTAAGAAAAAAGTTTTGAACACGACGCGAAGCGGAGTGCTCGAAACCTTCGAACAACATAAAATCACTTTTAACACGTATATCATACACTATTTTTTCTACAAACACTATTTTTTCATTTAAATTTGTATTTCTAATAATTTTTTTGACTTATTTAAAAAATGTTGATTTATTGTTTCACTCGTCATTACCAAGGTAACTAATTCGCTTTTAATATTAGTGTTAAAAGTAACAATGGTTTGTTACTTTTTAACACTAGTGTCATAGTAGATTTGTAGCAAAAATAGTTTTTCATTAAAACCTATAATAGGCTTCAAGTAAAGTATCGCTTCTGGAAATTATGTAATGACCAAATGGGTAAATAGGGAGGTGCACAAATAGATGTTATAGCAGTCCTAAATACAAAATTTCAACTTTCTACGGCTTACCGTTTTTGAGTTATGCGAGATACGTATGTACGTACAGCCATAGCGACGAAATTAGACAAAATGGATTCAGAGATGGTCAAAATGGATATTTCCGTTGAAATCTGAAAACCGAAATTTTTTGCGATTACAATAGTTCCTTTACTATTACAAGGAAGTAAAATAGGTGATAGTTTGTCACCTGTTCAACTGTATATACTCTGACGTCACATTCTGTTTCACATCACGTGACTTTTCAAAATATTACACAAAATCAATAACTAATTATAAAATATCTAATTGATATTTCGTGATATATTCAAATTTGAGGCTCTTTAAAGAAGACTATTTTTTAAAAAGTTTAGCACTCAGAAGTCATATAAATTCTTGCAACAGTCCTATTGTGACAGTCTCGTGTTTTTAATCAGACAACTTCGATTTCAATCAATTTTAATGAAATCGAAATGATTTCTCATTGGTCCAACTCAAACTTCTTCTGCTACTATAGCTAAACATCGAATTACTACAGACGATATTTCAGGCAGTCATCTCAACATTCTATTAATGTACAGAGTGTAAATTGAAAAGTGGAATATGGACAATTATAACATGGGAAATCAGTTTTTCTTTGTGCAATCGTTACCTAATTATTTTATGCAAAAGTACTTCAAATAAAAGTTATAGAGTTTTAAATTCTGCATCTTCATAGAAAAAAAAAATAATTATAAACTTATAATTTTCATGAGCTTTTTACTCTAGGCAGCCATAGATTTATATCAAAAAATACATAAATGCGTTGTTTTTAACTGTCAATTAGGACTAAAACAGTGTTTTGTGTTAATATAATATTGTATTCTCTATTCTCAAAAATTCATGGCTGTCTAGACAAAAAACTCATAAAAACTGAAACTTTATAATTAATTTTTACGTTTATATGAAAAGCTAAAATAATAGTTTTACATGATTTAGATGCAGAATTTAAATTTCTATATCTTTTATTTGAAGTATTATTTGTTACAGGTATTCGGGTGAAATAATAATGTGTCGATTTCTTATTAATTACTTGTATATTTTAGTAAAAACCTTACAGCGTGACAGCGTGTCTACAACTTCCTGTCGGTAACACAGTACCCTGACTCGTTCGTTGGTTGGCGCTATATTTAAATTAACTTACATTTTTATATAATATAACATCTTCTCTTTTTCTTTAAACAAAAGAATAACTACTAAGTATTACATAAAAGAAAATATGGCAACATAATGATTCATTTAAACATTACAAAATCCTTGTACTTGTTAGGAACCTTGATTTGTCTGTGTGGCCTTAATTTCGGAGGATCATCCTTTTGAGCTAAATCCGAAAGGCCTGGCGAGGTTTGTGAAGTTGATACAGCTGTTGTGTTGTTTTCCGGCTTTCTAAGTTGTTGAGCTTCATCCTTCTTTTCTTCCGAAAGTTGTATTGGTACAGTTGTATTTTCATCCCTCTTGTTTTCTGCAGTTGTTGTTTTTCCATGGATATTTGTTCCGTTTCGAGCGTTTTCCCTGGTACCTATTTGACCATAAAATGGTTGAATGTTTACCAAGTTTCTTCTATATTTAGCACCTTCAACGTTTACTATGTAGTCTCGTTCGTTATGCTTATGCTCTATAAATCCTTTTTCCCAGAAATTTTGATTTGGTTGTAACTGGACGACAACTGGTTGTCCGATTTCAAGTTCCGGTAATGATCTTGACTTGCTGTCGTAATAATATTTGCTTCGTCGACGATTAAGTTCTATTTTTTCTGGTACTTCAGTGATTACCTTTGGAACAAGTTTGCTAGTTACTGTCGGTATTCCTGTGCGTGTGCGTCTAGAGAAAATTCTTTGGGTAGGACTGGAACAGATTTTATTTGGAGTGTTTCTCCAATGTAAGAGCATGAACCAAAGGTCTTCTCCACTATCCTCCGCTTTCTTGACTAATTTCTTCGCAACTTTAACAGTAGATTCGGCTTTTCCGTTCCCACGTTGGTGATGTGGAGCAGATGTTGTAAAATCGAATCCCCAACTTTGACTGAGCTTTTTCATAAGACTATTTTCAAAGTTTGTGCCGTTGTCACTGCAAACTCTCAAAGGAATTCCATGCCGACTAAAGTTTCGTTTGCATGTTTCTATTAGGGTTTCTGCTGTCATGTCAGCAAGTATATCTAGTTCAAAATAGTCTGAATAGTGATCGACTGTGACTAAAAATTTGCATTTTTTTCCTCGAAAGGTTGTAAAAAATACATCCATTGATATGAACTGAAAAGGATAGGATGGAATTTCATGTGTTTGCATGGGAGGTTGCTGCTGTGATTGTCTAAATTTTATACATGTTTCACATGACTGGATTTTTTGTTTAATTTGAGCGGACATTCCTGGCCAAAAAATGGTTTCTCTTGCAAGATTCATGGTAGCTTCTATGCCTGCATGTGCTACGTGAACTCGTTCAATCATGATTTTTCTAAGTTTACTAGGAATTACTATCTTATCATTTCTAAAAATTAATCCTCCTTGTGTAGATAACTCGTCTTTGTATTTGAAATAGATTTGGCATTCTTCTTCTACATCATGTATATATTTCGGCCATCCTTTTATAATATATAAAATAAGTTTTTGTAGCGTAGTATCTGATTCTGTTTCCTGTCTTATCTGTTTAATTCGCTCAGCTGTAATCTGTAATGATTTTTCAATTCTGATCTGTTCAACTAAATGACTCACTATTTCCTCTTTCCCTAACTCGAATATATTTTTGTCTCCTAATTTTGATTCTTCAGTGTTGTCTGTTCCGCTTGTTGCTCTTGAAAGCGCATCTGCAACTATATTGTCCTTACCTTGTACGAAAATAACGTCAAGATTATATCTCTGGAGTGTCATCAGCATTAGTTGAAGTCTCTTTGGTGCCTTGAGTAGAGGTTTCTTAAAAATTGGAATAAGTGGCCTATGGTCAGTTTTTATTGTAGTTTTCTTATTTCCCGCGATGATCTGATCAAATCTAAGGCATCCAAAAACAATTGCGAGTAGCTCTTTCTCAATTTGTGCATAGTTCCTTTCGGTTTTTGTTAGAGTTCGTGATGCGTAACCGATTACCCGATTTTCCTGATAAGCAGCTACACCCAAACCTGTGGAACTAGCATCGCATTCTAAAACAACTGGCTTATTAGGGTCTAAATATTGTTGTTTTTGTATACTGACGACGAGGTCCTTTATTCTGTTGTAATCATTTTCTTCTTTTTCTGTCCATTGCCAAGCAACATTTTCTCTTGTTAGTCTTCTTAAGTTTTCTGCTTCTGTAGATAAATTTTTTATATATCTTCCGAGATATGTCACCATGCCCAAAAATCGTTGTAGTTCTTTTTTGTCTTGCGGCTTTGGCATATTAGTGATTGCATTAGTTTTAGATTCGTCTGGTCTAAGTCCGTTATTTGTCAAAATATGACCAAAAAATTTTACAGACTTTTGACACAGATGTATTTTATCCTTGTTGAGTTTACAGTTTCTGTCTTCTAATCTTGTTAATAGATTTTCCAAATTTTTATTATGGTCTTTGACCGCTTCATTTAGTGTATCTCCGCAGCCATAGATAAGAATATCGTCAATGAGTACCTCAATACCTTTTAAATCGTGTGTAATTTCTTGTATCTTTTGTGAAAAAATTTCTGGTGCGGATGAAATTCCGAAGGGTAGCCTAAGCCATCTAAATCTTCCAAAAGGAGTCCAGAAAGTTGTTAATTTGCTGCTCTCTTCGTCCAATTTTAATTGCCAGAATCCTTTCTTCGCATCCATTGTCGAAAACACTTGTGCCTTTCCTAAATCTGGCAAAATCTCATCAAGCGTGGTAAATTGAAAATGAGGCCTTTTTAAAGCAGCATTCAAGGGTATTGGGTCAATGCAGATTCTTAGACAGTTATTATTCTTCTTAACAAGAAGAAGATTATGGACCCATGGAGTATATTTCTTCTCTTTAACTATTATACCCTCTTTTTCCAGTTTAATTAATTCTTTTTTTAGATCATTTTTCAGACTTACTGGAATACGACGGGCTGGCTGTATGGTGGGTTTAACTGTTTTATCAATCTCTAGTGTGACTTCACCAGGAAGTAATCCGTATCCTTCAAATATGGTTGAATGACGTTTAAGTATGTCCCCAGCCTCTTTTCTTCCTTCGTGTAGAACTGGTTCATCACTTGTTTCTTCGGTTTTTTCCACTTTAAAACAATATTTAACAAGCCCCAAAGTTAGACATGCTTTCTCGGAAAGTAGAGCTCCGTGCTCCACATTTACCACTTGAAATACAAGGCAGTATTTTTTATCCTTATATTTACAAGGAATGTCTATCTCACCTAAAATTTCAATACATTGTCCTCCAAAGCTTTTTAGTCGACCTTGAGGAGGCTTCAGTTTTGGGCTTGCATTTCCAAGCAATTTACGAAGATTATTTATACCAATAACGTTGGCATCTGAACAGGTGTCTAAATCGCATGGTACAAATTTCCACTTATCTCCTATTTTTAGTTCTAATTCAGTACAACCCTTTCTTCTCTCTTTGTCTGTATTGTTTATCTTATAAATCTGGAGTAAACTATTATCACTCTCTTCTTCAGATTCGGAATTATCTTTAATTTCTTTAACAACTTTGGTTTTCCTCTGATTTTCTTCAAATTTCTGCTTGTTTTTCTTCTTGCATGCTTTGGCGAAATGGTTTCGACCTTGACAGATGGAACAGGTTTTACCCCATGCTGGACAAAGTTCCTTTTTAAATTCATGATTACCATTACAGAATCGACATCTTTTATTATTATCAATTTTTTTCTTAACAATCTTGTTCACTGTTTTCTCTTCCGTGTTAATAACTTTGAATCTTTTCTCGGTTAACTCATTTATTTTGCATTCTTGTCTCAACTTATCCAGTGTTAAAGATTCAGGGTCCTCGCGCAAAAATTTCTTTTTTAAGACTCTATCTTTTATTCCAAACGCTAACCTGTCACGCAGCATATCATCAGCTGTTACATTCTCGTTGTATTTACAGACTTCAAGAATCTTCTTTAATCTTATATAATACTCATCGAAACTCTCCTCTTCAAGCTGATTACAAGTGTGAAAAGTATATCTATCATACAGTAAATTTCTGTCAGAAACGAGGCTTTTCTTAATGATTTCCAAAACATTTGCTACTGATGTTTTGTCAGCTTCAGTTAAATGGAAATTTGAATATTTTTTCCTAGCCTTATCCCCAATTACGGATAACAGAATATTAATTTTCTGTATTTCTTGCGCATTATCCCATTTATCAATACCTGTCGCGGCGCAATAAGTATTCCAATTCTGTTTAAAATATTCGAAATTTTCATTAATATCACCCATATCAACTTCTAATGGTTGCGGCCAAGGAATACTTTGTATAATTTGGGAATTACTAGAATGTTGTGCTGTGCTGTCATCCAAGTTTGAGCTTTGCTGTTGTTTTATCTGTTTATTCAATTCCTGCAAATTGTTACCAATTGCATCAAAGATTATAGCATTATTAGCAGCTGCTTTTAGATAATCTTGTTGCATTTGAGCTATTTGCTGATTTTGCATCTCTAAAAGCTTTGCTAGAGTGACTTCCATTGTTTATCACCTACAAAATTTTGCTGTTAATGAGTTCTTGTTTTAGATCACTTTTTCTTATCTCTGTTTTCTTAGACGCAGAGTACCACTTCTGACACCATGTTACAGGTATTCGGGTGAAATAATAATGTGTCGATTTCTTATTAATTACTTGTATATTTTAGTAAAAACCTTACAGCGTGACAGCGTGTCTACAACTTCCTGTCGGTAACACAGTACCCTGACTCGTTCGTTGGTTGGCGCTATATTTAAATTAACTTACATTTTTATATAATATAACATATTGCATAAAATAATTAGGTAACGTTCGCGCAAAGAAAAATTGATTTCCCATGTTAAACGCCTATGTTCCACTTTTCGATTTACATCCTGTACATAACATCCAGTATGTAATAATTAAAATTTATTCAAATGGGGTATTCTCATACCACCGTTATCAAATACACGACCTATTTCTTTTAATAGGGTCTCGTGGCCGCGTGCCTGAGTGTCTAGTCGCGAATCTAGGGAACCGGGTTTGATCCCGACCGACGCCAAATATTTCGAATTTTGAATAGCACTTAATTGGCCCCTGTGGTGCACTCTCCACGCCAGCAATGAGTGCCCGTGAGGTGACGCCTGGTAAACGCCCGCGCGGTACAAATATGTCATCATCATTACCGATATCTGCGTACAAAGCAGATTGCTACAACCAACAATGGGTAATATGCCGCGATTTATTTATTTATTTATTTATTTTAATTATACATAACATTTCCTTAATCCCTAATTTCCTCTTAAATAATGAAATTACCCTTCAATTGAAGTTTTCCACTGTATCCATTTACCTTCCACTATCCTTTTCCTGTTTGCTATGCCTATGTATATCCTGTGACCTTCCGGTTATTAGGGCTACAAATCCTTCCTGGTGTGGCAGCTTAGCGTTTGTGTGGCATGATTCATTTAATTACCCGCACCGAGCCCAAGCGCTTTGCACATGGTGAGTACCAGAGTGCCTAACATAGCATAGCTTACACACGACGATACACCAGAACACATGTGTACCGGGATCATATGGAGATGCATACATTGGTTTGAGGTTGCTAAATGCACATGCTCTGCGAATGGGCTAGTGACGACACTGGTAGTGTAGTTGAAGGTAGTGAACAAAGGTGTTTTGTCATCCTTCTTTGTTCTTTTAGTAATCCATGATATTTTTTTAACAGGGCAACATTTTGTTTTGTCGCCATTTTACTTTATTGGAACGCTTATATATTTATTCTCACTCTCTTGTTATATTAGTACTGAAAATTTTGTTTCTTTTTAATAATGCTTTCCCAAAGTTTTATCTTGTTCACCCATGCTTTTGCATATAAAAAAAATCTGATGTGGCCAGCACATTACCTTCCATCAGTTGAGACATTTACGAAAATTCTACTGGTGAACTGTTACCGGTAAACATCTGTTTATCAGGTTATAGCTACCGGAATAGATATTTTAAGAACGCAAGTGCTAAACAGGGACAGATCCATAACCTATAAAAAAATTTGAAAATTTGAAACAAGTTAGAAATTTAATGTAGTTAACAAACTGAGCAGTCCTACTTTGAACACATTTCCAATTTTAACGCGTGCGCTTCGCTTTTCATCACTACCTTTTTTTGAGATTAGATTCTTCATGAATCCAGTAGAGGAATCTGGTAGATATTGTACAATTTTCGAACTCGGTAACTTTTTACCACTCGTGTTTTCGAACACAGTCGGTAGATGCGGTATCTACCGGTAGAATTTTCGTAAATGCCTATGTATTTTCCATAAAATCCATAAAGAAAGTTCCTTGCAAAAAATTCTAAATTTCTTGTATGTACATTACCTTTCGGCAGTTGTATGTATTTTATACAAATTCCATACAGAAAGTTTCGAGCAAAAAGATCCTATATTTCGAGTAAAATTATAACACAAGTATACTACGAATATGTCAATTGACACGGACATCTTTCAATCAGAATTTTCTTAATATAGTAGCTGTTTCTAGCATAGCTAGCTAATTTATGAAATTTAATTTCTTTATAATTTTATAACTCTATATCCGTTTAATATGAAAAATAAAATGCGCCCCCACGGTTCAAATATTTCATTACCGATGTCTGTGTACAAAGCAGAATGGCACACCCAGCAAGGGGTAATAAGCCGTGATGATATATTTATTTATTTATTTTAATGTCAATGTCACTGTATAAACATTTGTACAGAGGGCAGTATGGTAGGTAATTACAGGTATGTACGTCGCTACTGTTTTTAGTATGTTAGAAAGTAATGCCACTATTTACGTATATCTGTCACACCACGTAAATTAAATATACACACATTAAATCATCTTTCTCTTTCTAATATAAAATGTTGCTAAGCCACTGCTACTGCAATAAAGTGTTGTGTATTTTTTCTTTCGTGAATAATAGTTTACCATGTAACCGTAGCTAACCGCTCTAAGGATCAGTATTTCCATCTCCAGATAAAGTTCAGGATAACTATCCAGCAGATAAATGATAAAATATCGCATCGAAATTAAAGCACAAATGAAGTAAATTATATTGAATGTCATGTTTTGATGCGATATTGTTCATTTATCCGACAGATAAGTTATCCAGTACTTTATGCGAAGATGGAAATACCGGCCCTAAATGACAGTTTTGACATTTTAGCACTTAAACACTTAGTACTTTTCAGTAAATGTAAAAATGAAATTTGACAATTTTTATTACAAATTTATTAAAAATACAGTTATTGCAACGTTATAATAGACAGTTACTGCAGTTTCAACGCACCTAACAGTCCGAATGCGCATGCCCACTAATAAGGTTCACGTTAAATCTGCGTTTCTTAACCTTTTCAAGGCGCGACCCAAATTTAACTATTTGATAATGAATAGGTTTCGCGACCCATTATATAGAAAATTATTCAAAAAAATAAGAATGTCATACAATAATCTATTTATGAAAAAAAGGAAATGAATATGTACGAATATATCACATATCTATTTATAAATAAAATAATATAAATCAACAATTTCAAATAAAATAAATCTTATTACAATTTTTTGCAGGTACATAAATATTACAGCCTTAGTCTTTTGTCCTAATAAAGCTGTAAGTGGTAGCGAAACGTTGGCCGCAGACTAAACAATAAAAATTTAGACTGCAATGCTGCTATTATTTCGTCCCATAAATATTACCTTCCCATATTTGTCCAATTTTACTTTCGAACATGATTGAAAATGCATTTCTTTAACATTTAAAATCAAAAATACAAGTGCTTCAAATCGCGCCGGTTCCTAAAATTTAGTTTTAGTAATTACGAGAGGAGGAAAATCAGATTCGCACATATACATAGATAGTAGCAAAAGGTAATAATAATATTTTCAATTATATAATTCCCAAGAATGATTCTTCTTTTTTTAACCACAATGACCTGAAAGTTTCGGTAGGTATTACGGCTAGAAAATTATTTATTTGTTAAAAATATATATTAAAATCTAGTAGCCAAAATTATATTTTGTGAATCAAGTATTCGGCAAAAAAGAAAAGATATATGACAAGTTGTTTATAAAAAAATACTGATGGAAAAACATTCAGTCAAAAGAAAAATAATTACAGTCAAATACAAAGTAAGTCTTTATTATTCGAAACAAGGATTTTAATAATAAAATATATTTCTTATTTTAGGAAATTTGAAGCTAACAATACTAACTAACTAACAATACTAACAATACTAATTACACTAACTATACTAACTATTCTTCTACTACTAATCTGCCGAATACTATTATATCTGGAACTATAAATAAATAAAAATTGCTATCAAATTTTACGACTGTAATTATTCAATTCTCAACAGTAGGGTTATTAGAAGTAACAATTCTACATTGTATTGCTAATATTAGTAACATTTTAATTAAATTTTATATGCATTTTAGAAAAATGTGATTGGCATTTACTAATCAAAATTATAAAATTCTGAATAGTTTACGCGAAAATTTGGGTCGCGACCCATAGGTTAAGAAACGCTGCGTTACCTGCGTTAAATGAATAAGATGGCACGTTGTGTACGATGGAATAGAGACTTTTTAACGTCATACGGTCTGTATGTGTTGTGGTTATGTTTCGATGAAAAGTACGGCTTCGTTTGTGTTGCTTTTAGCATTAAGTTAACGTGACGTGAATACACTAATTAAATGCGATAAGCATTGAAATTTCAAGTACGAAATTTTTTCCATGGTTTTATGTTACACTGAAAACTGTTCAGCCTACTCTGCTGTGTTTATTTATTTTAAACAGCCAAAATGTCAAAAAATCTTATGAAACAGTACGTTTAAATCGCAGAAATGGGCTTTAGGATCCAGGAGAAATTTAATTAAACGAAGAAAGAATTGTGAAAAACTGTAGGTTTTATATTTATTTAACATTGTCACACTGGCACATAACACACACACATACATAACCTATAATTTAATGTAAAATTGAGGAGTTGCTTTTCAATTTGTATACAAGAAATCTAAATTCGTAATTCTGTCGATCTGCCCAATATCTAATTTAAATACTGTACCCTGGAATTTAATGTTTGTCTCGTCTATATTAACATAATTTAGTTTTTAATACTAAAGAAACTTTCCACCTCGTTCTCGTTGGTTTTAGAAAAAAAGTAGAAAAAGTGTTAACATAAAAGCTTCTTTGTAGTATTTTATTTTTGATATCAACAATCTTCTTACGTCCATCTCGGCGGGTATTATTTTAATACTGATTGTCCGCTTTATGTATAGAAACAGTGCTTTTAAAAGCTTATAAAGCTTTGGCAGACAAAGAATTAGAGATTAAAGGTCGAAACATAATGGAGAGCACAAACAAACTGAGAGCTTAATGCATTTCATATAGTTTATTAATACCGAATTGTGTAATCATAAAAGCCACTGTTTGTCGTATTACAAAAAAAAGTTGGATGAAATCAATAAAAACAATCAAAATATCATTAAGGCTTACGAATTATTTTTTCAAAAATATTTTGATGTATAACTCGAATGTTTAGAATCCATCCATTCTTAGGCCTAGCGCAGACAGGCAATTTAAAGATGAGAAACAGTTTGATTGTCCTGGGTTTATATGAATGCGAGCACTCATGTAACTGTAAATCTGGCCAATTTAAATGTTTGTGTTTTGTCACAAACTGACAAGTTGCGTAATCGTGTTCAACTTCTTTGTGTTCTATATATTCAAATATGACTGAGTTCACTTGCCACTAGAGATTCACGGGCTTGGCTTAAAGCGTGAAAGCTAGGCTTGGTTTGAAATAGCTTGAAAAATCAAGCCAAACCTGCAGTTCCAAAAAGCTTCACTTTTCAAGCCAAGCCAAGCCAAGCTTCTGTTCCATCAAGCCCACGCCAAACCTAGCCTAACATTATAAAAGGCTTGAAGTTTCAAGCCAAGCCAAGCTTTTTTATTTCAAGCCAAGTAGCTTAACTTGGTGAATCCCTAGTATATCCATAAATATTTCGTGTCGCACGCTTATGGGTACGAAATGCAGTAAAGTTATTTGCAAGTAATATTATATCAGATGGCCCATAAATGACCTTGAATTGTCATTTTTCGTGTATAATACTATAACTGCATTTTATTCAGCATTGCGGTTACTTGCGGTTACGTCAAACATGTAATCACAGTATGTAGAACGGTAATATGCTAGGTTACTATAGCTCTCCGTTTCTAGCTGTCAAAACGCTGATATTTTTCAGTTAAGCACTTTTAAGTAATTGTAGAAATAGAATTTGTGACCTTTTTGTCAATATGTTGTATTACAGCAGTACGCTTAAAATCAAATATATCTTATTACGAACAAGAACAAGAAAAATATTTAACAAATGTAAATAATTAATTTGGCAGATACGTCTGTAGTAACCGGGCACACCAGCTACCTGGTTATCTCTGACATGTAACCGTCCTACATACTGCGGTAACATGTTTGACGTAACCGCAAATAACCGGGATGCTCAATAAAATGAAGTTACCATGTAATCACAAGTAACCGCTCTGAATAAAAAAGCCTTTGGCGTCATTTCACAAGTACGCTTTAAAAAAGTTCTTGAATCTTCCATTGAGAAGTTCTTTTACCTCCCGTAAGGGAGGTATAGGGATCGTGCTAAAAATTGTATATCGAGATTTTGGTAAGTGAACACGTTTTAAGGTCCTTAGAATCCAATTTTAACATTTTCACAATGATTTCTGCGTGTATGTGCGGGTGCGTGCGTGCTTGAGTGCATGCGTGCGTGCGTGCGTGTGCGTGTGCGTGTACCTTATTCAATACAAGCTTTCAAAATTTTCTGAATGATAGTATTTGGGAAGAGACCATTAGATTTTGGTGTATATCAGATGACCGGAAATGGCACTTTACTTGAAGCTCAAAATAGATTTTCTTCGAAAAATACCTTCAAATGTTATTTTTTCAAGATTTATGTTATAAAAATTAAATATTAAATTTTCTACAGATTTGCAAAAATACTATTTCTATATATTTTAGGGATAAATGAAACAAGCAAACTCTTTGGTTACACAGTTCATATCTCAAATGTAAGTAACTTACAGATAAATGTCACTGTCAAAGATCTAATCATTTAAATTTAATAATAGTAACATTTTTAAAAGAAAATAGAATGGATCTTAATACAGTTTCCACAATAACTAAATATGTAAGCATGTATATTTAAATTAATAAAAATCGGATTTTTTTCCATATGACGGTTTAAATTTAAAAAAAAACAAATACCATCTCATTTGACAAGCACAAGTACCTTATCATAACTCCATCCATCATTTAATTGAAAATGTCTATTATAATACCTGCCAGAATAGTTTAGACGAGTAACGATATCAAAATGTTCAAAACTTTTCAAACAAATTTTGTAAATTAACTGAACTATAAAATAAGGTGATTTTCAATCACAAAGGAATGTGTCTTATTTTGAGTAGGGAATGCCGTTCATATTGAGTGTTTGGAATTAGCATTTCTGTATTTAATTTAATGTGAATTACCCGTTAGATATCTTTGTTCACGACGTGTTCTAGTACCAATACTTATGTTAATTTGGCATGAATAAAACAGCGTTTACAGGGTAGACAGCATTCAAGAAGCTGTCAGAAAGTCCCGTTTGTACAACAAATCAAAACAGCTAAGCCGTCGTAAGCGGTGCTTGTCAAACGAGAAGGGCTTGAACGTTTCAGCAACTCCGAGCCCGGGCCCTTGTTACTCACGAGATTTCATTAATTAATTAGCTAGTCGAGAAAACATCTTACTCCACCCTTCGTTTTTTCCTTTCTTCTCAAAGTTATTCAAGTAGCAATGTTCGCCAGTATTATCCAACTGTTTAAAAATTACTGTAATTAGTTTCAATTAACAAGGGAAACTTTCTTGTAAATGGATCCGATCACGATGGATTTCTTTTGTTCGTCTTGAGAATTTTTCATCAATAAATAAATACACGGAAGTTTTTATTGTCTGTTTTATACCAGGGATATAAAAGTGCTTCCTAATATACTATACCTACTTCACAAGATCAATTTCTCAGCGATTACGTCCCAAGGAAGGAAAATTTACTCTACTTTATTTACATCTTGCATGAGCATTGTCGAATCATTTATTATATATATATATATATATATATATATATATATATATATATATATATATATATATATATATATATATATATATATTAAGTACATGTAAATGGTTTAATTTAATCAAAAATAATAAATTATTTAAAGTATCATCTATACCCCTGCACTCTCCACGCCAGCAATTAATGCCCGTGAGGTGCCAGCTGGTAAGTGCCCGCACGGTACAAATATGTCATCATCATTACTGAAATCTGTGTACAAAATATACCTTTAAATGTTATTTTGTCGAGATTTATGTTATTATAAAAATTAAAGATTATTAAATTTTCTACAGGTTTGCATTATTACTTTTTCTATATATTTTATGGATATATTTATAAAATTATATATAATTTAAGTCACAGAGCCTACGTTTTAAACAAACACAATTCTTTGGTTTCACAGTTCAGATCTGTACTGTATTTCAGGTAAGAATAGACTTGGGGGCGCTGCAGAGCCAGACTGTTTTACACACATAAAACTTATGGATTAATTTTGATTCGTGTATGGCATATTTGACAGCTCGAAACGTCAAAATTTGATCATTTTTAATTCTTTAGTAAATATACAGTTCCTTAAAATTATTTTATAGATTGAAAGTCAAAATGGAATAAATAATATACCTGCTTACATATTGCTATTATAAACTTGGTTTGCATTTAGACCAATCAGAAAGCTGGAATCGTAAACCCTATCTTACTTCTATACCTTGTTCCATTTAAGCCATTCAGTATTGCGGAGCATAGGGCATAGTTTTGACCTGTCTGATTGGCTGAAATTAGAGACAAGAGACAAGTTTACCCAATGTAATTTCGGCTACTTCAGATTTGCGCTGCTGCCAGTGCCATCTACTGAATGGCTTAAATGGAACAGAGCATAAGTCTATTCTTATCTGAAATATGGAATAATTATTTCAAATTAATTATAGTGACTTTTTAAAAAGAAAATAGTAAATAGAACCATACTTATATGGAATTGGACTTAATACAGTTTTCAGCATAAGTAATAGTAGGTACATTAAGTATTAAGAACGGTAAGGACAGTTTACCGATCGAAGACAATGTTTGGGGACTTAGCAAAGCGAAGGCCCCAAATTCGTCTAAACCGGTAAGTTCTTAACGTTCGTGATGCTTATACTATTTTTTGCACGATCGACGCACAAAACTTAAAAGAAAAATAAGATTTGAAAAATATTTTGACATTAAAATTTTTATTTGTCATTTTTGTTTTTATTTATTTACCGTCTCGCCTCCTGAACGGTAAGTGATGTGCTTCACTTACCGTTCAGTAATTTTTAAATAAGACCTACTGTCTTGGAAACACTATCGGTAAATATAAAAAAAAACCTGATCGTGCAAAAATAATATGTAAGTAAAGTCCGTTTCCACGACTTGATCCCCACGTCATCAATAGTAAACATACGGTTCAAATTGCCAGGGGAGGGAGAGAATTGATGACGTCATATTATTACCATGGTTTTATTATAGGGATTTAATTTTCTAGTTTGATATAAAGCGGTGTTTAACAGGACTTTGTCATGTTTGACATTTTCAGTATTTTATATGCAATCATTTTGTTGTTCGCTAATGTAACATACCTACTGTGTGAATATTATTATTCATTAAAATATGTATATATATATATATATATATATATATATATATATATATATATATATATATACAGGGTGATTCATCGGTCTGTCCTCTCTTTATAACTCTTTTATTTTAAGTCAGATAGAAAAATTCTTCAAATATAATTTATATGATATAGTATTATCTATCTACGTACCATATCCATTTGTATACAGAGTGCTCCATTTAAGCGCAACAATATGTAACTTTATATTTCTAAATAGAACACCCTATAATTATTTATTTATTTTGATAGCAAATTAGATTCCCTTTGAAAAAGCATTAAGTAATAAGGGGACTAAATTATAAATTAAGAAGTTATTTACCTTTATTCGTTGAATGATATGTTTCTATCATGTTATTATTAACAAATTAAGCTATGGATAATTTGATCAATTGTTTCGAATTTAAATAAATAAGTTGTCCAAATACTCTTAGTTTATCATTGTTGATGTTGATGTGAAAATGAGTAATACAAATTTTAGTAAAGATGAGATGGTTAATATAATATTTATAATAGAAAAATCTATTGAAGTTGAAGGACAAGTTTTCGAGCATTTATTATAATTTTGCATTATGTAGTCTGTCACTAAATTTTAATAGCTTCTTTGGAATTAGTGTAAATTAAGTATTAATAAAAAAGGATCAAAATTTTGTATTATATTATGGTTTTTTCCACTCTGAACTACTATTTTTTATGAACGTAAATAACTTCTTAATTTATAACTTTAGACCCCTTATTACTTAATACTTTTCTAAAGCGAATCTAATTTACTATCAAAATAAATAAATAAATATAGGGTGTTCCATTAGGAAATATAAAGTTATATATTGTTGCGCTTAAACGGAGCACCCTGTATACAAATGCATTTGGTACATAGATAGACAAAAATATATCATATAAATTATATTTGAAGAGTTTTTCTATCTGACTTAAAATAAAAGAGTTATAAAGAGAGGACAGACCGACGAATCACCCTGTATATATATATATATATATATATATATATATATATATATATATATATATATATATATATATATATATATGAGTTAATAAATACTAATAGCGGGAGGTATTGTGTTGGCCACATCAGATTTTTACGATTTATTTACGATTTGAAAAGATTTTGTTTAAGTGCTTATGAGTGCAAAGAAAGTTTAAATTCAGTTTTTAATGAGCGGGCTTCTTCTTGGGCTACAGTTCAGCATCAAAATGAAAATATTAAAAAAAAATGTCGAAAAAGACAATAGCGCCACTTATGCGGTAACAGAGCATCAATTGAACATTAGAACCTCACAGGGGCGCACACAGGATTTATTTTTAGGGGCGGTCCAATTGACTTTTTTAAAAAATTGGATGAGGGGGAGGTGTATCCAATTTCGGTTTTTTACTTCACTACATGCGAGTTATATTATAAAATATAAAAGTTGGTATATCACATACAGGATGGTGACTTGGACGACAGAGCATACGGTTTTTAAATGGTAACATTTGCGGTTATTTGCTCCCCTAATTATTTTAGAGCAAAAATGTATTTAGGTTTTCGCTACAGATAAAAATATTGCATCCGAACATGCTATTGTTTATAATAATACAAAAATTTAAACAAAAACGCAAACATATGTCATAGATTCTTGTCGTTTAAACTTATTTTCAAAACGAGGAAAATGGAAACATTTTTATTGTAGTGGGTGACAACAATGTAATAGTTGATTGCAACAATGTAGTTCGACGAGAACGAAATTTAAGATTTCTTTAAGGTTTAAACGTGAAGAATCTCTGACAGATGTTTGCGCTTTTGTTTAAATTTTTGTTCCATGGCATCAATGATTTTTGCAAAAATGTTATTATTGTTTTCGACTATTTTTGCGGTTCCGGAAATTGAAAAATTATGAACAATAGCATATTCGGATGCAATATTTTTTTCTGCAACTAAAATCTCAATACAATTTTGCTCTAAAATAATTAGGGGAGCAAATAACTGCACATTAAAATTTTATTAAAATACCTATGCTGCGTCGTCCAAGTCACCAGCCTGTATATTTAAATTTGAAGAAATAAAAATTATAGTACAAAACAATAAGCAGGAAATTAAAAATTGTATACACTAAATACAATAATATCAATTTTTTTATTACATTTTTGTTTGTCTGAGATTCTTTTATTTTTCCTTATTTTTATTAAAATATTTCATTTATTGCAGTAGTGGATAACAATAATCTTATGCTTTATATTAAGGTGGCAAGTTTTCTAGTCCTATAAATATTTTATTTTTCTATAGTTAAATAACAACGACGGCGAATTTGCCTGTTTGTTTTGCAAATGAAATGCTTATTTTTCTTATACACATATTTGTCAAATTCTAGGGGCGGTCCGGACCTACTGGACCGCCCCCCTGTGTGCGCCCCTGGAACCTCAGCTAGATTGATACATGACGACCAGCATTTAGAAATGTTGTTCTGATTTTTGAAAATCGAAACATGACACAATTTACTAAGAAACATTAACATTATTAAATAATGGCGGACAACAATTTCTATTATTTGGAAGGATACCAAAAAATATTGTTTGGGAGCTTTTAAGAAATGAAAGGAAAGAATTGTGAAATGTTTTATTGTTAAAGGAAACTATTTTCAACATATTTGAAATAAAAATCTAAAAAAATAAGAACCATATGTCTTATTCTCAATTATTCTAGTGTGACTCTTATATTTTCATATACTAGGATAGGTTTTGACAAGTAGTTGGGTTATACCTATCGTGTTTCAGTAAAGAATGTAGCATTGGAGATAGAGATATCAATTCTGCAAAAAATTATAAACTGTCAGTATAATCTACAATAATAACCGATAACCATGTTATTGATTTTGTTTTTATTTTTAAATATTCAAACAGCGTATCTATTTAAACTCAGTGGCGGCTCGTCTGGGGAGGAAAGGGAGGCTAAACCTCCTCAAAACTCAAAACATTTTTTTTTCATGTTTACTCTTCTTTCTATTTTCATTAATTTTGTATTAGTTACGTAGATTTAAAATGATCTTAATGCATAATTTTTCTGTATTAATCATGTTACGGCTATTTATTATACTGTTGTGCATACAACGGAGGCTAAGCTCCACTACACCTTAAAAGTATAGTTCTTAAAGGCATACTCCACACTCGTGCTGCATACACGATGCCGACTCAAACCACATTATACCGTTGGTCTTCGTGAATGCTCGGTATGATTCGTGACTGCTGCTGCTAATCTAAAAGCCACCTATCTAAACTTAAATGATAGGCAACTGCGGCAGCGGTTACGGTGTGTGGCACAGAGTTATAGGTACTGCAGTGTAGTATACATGTTCAGTAGGTTATTTTTATTTTTTAAGAGTATTATCTCAACCCCCCCCCCCTTCCCTGAGGTGAGCCTCCCCTTCGACAAATGTCACAAGCCGCCACTGATTTAAACACAAAATAGCTATTTGTCTATTAATAGCGCAAAATGGGACATTGTCGATTGAGAGGTTGCTGCATTCTCTCGAAATCGACAATGTCCGTTTGCGTTCGAAACATACACAAGATGTTTTCTACAGTCGCCACAATGGGGTCCTCCACCATAAAAAATAAAATGTACACTTTGTACTTACAGTACTACCCAATAATTTTGCAGTGAAGATAGGAACGTATTCAAATATGAGATATTGTTTTGTCTTTCGTTTTTTCAAAATTTAATGCCAATTTTCTAATGAATATTATAAGTTTTTTGTATAATTTATTTGTTTCAAGCAGTGCAAAACTGGATGTCCATTGGGAGCGTTCACGCCAAACTTATGCAGGTGGCAGCACAACTGTTCACACAATTTATTTTATATTTAATTTTAATTTATCTTTATTTTTCTTTCTTCTTGAGCTATTGCTTCAATCTAATCTAATCATTTTATACTTTCGTTTTTCTAAATAAATGCCCTATTTTAATTTCACAGCAGTGCGGCATTTTGTTTGATTATGTAATATACCGACAAAGCAGTTATAAGTCAGATTGATTTGTGAAGGTGGTAAATGTGTAAGGACAGTGCCATTAGTTCCTGACATTTTGAGCAAACGTCTACTTTGTATATAGACTGTAGAAAAAATATATAGTAGCAAAAAAATAAATAAAAAAATCTGATGTGGCCAGCACATTACCTTCCGTCAGTTATATGAGGCATTTACGAAAATTCTACCTGTGAACTGTTACCAGTAAACAGCTGTTTATCAGGTTATAGCTACCGGAATCGATATTTTAAGAACGCAAGTGGTAAACAGGGTAGATCCATAACCTATAAAAAATTTGAAAATTTGAAACAGGTTAGAAATTTGATGTAGTTAACAAACTGAGCAGAGTCATACTTTGAACACATTTCCACTTTTAACGCGTGCACTTCGCTTTGCATCACTACCTTTTTTGAGATCAGATTCTTCATGAATCCGGTAGATGGATCTGGTAGATATTGTACAATTTTCGAACGCGGTAACTTTTTACCAGTCGTGTTTTCGAACACAGTCGGTAGATGCGGTATCTACCGGTAGAATTTTCGTAAATGCCTATGTATTTTCTATAAAATCCATACAGAAAGTTCCTTGTAAAAAATTCTAAATTTCTTATATGTACATTACCTTTCGACAGTTGTATGTACTTCATAAAAATTCTATACAGAAAGTTTCGAGCAAAAGATCATAAATTTCGAGTAAAATTATAATATAACACAAATATACTACGAATATGTCAATTGACACTGACATCTTTCAATCAGAATTTTCATAATATAGTAGCTGTTTTCATAGCTATGTCTACTTTATAAAATTTAATTTCTTTATAATTTTTTAACTCTATATCCATTTAATATTAAGTATAAAATGCAGTAAAATCGTATAGAGAATACAATGTTCTTTAATATTTATAATAACATTAAATGTAAAAAAATGATATTTAACATCGTTTTTTCAAGAAAAACTGTTAAAATCTTCAAATAAGGGTACTTCCGGTTGACCAATTATAACCAAAATCTAATCAGCTCTTCATATGGATGCAACGAAGAGGAATACGAAAGAATCATAATTTTTGGAATTGTAGTATTAGAGTTATCGCAGACGAAAATTTTGTTACATACACACACACACACACACACACACACACACACACACACACACACACACACACACACGGACACACATACATACATACACACACACACATACAGACATCATCGTAAAAATAGTAAAATCGTATTCTAGGGACCTTAAAACGTGCTTATTCATTAAAAACTCACCACCGAATTTTTTGACCAAAGACAATACCTTCCTTACCTAAAGGTGACGGAAGGTAAAAATATATCATCACAGCATATTACCCATTGCTGGGTGCGCCAATCTGCTTTGTAAACAGAATTCGGTAATGATGATGACAAATTTGTACCGTGCGGGCGTTTACCAGGCGTCACCTCACGAACACACATTGCTGGCGTGGAGAATGAACCAAAAGGGTCAATTTCGTGTCATTTAAAATTTGAAATATTTGGCGTCGGTGAGGATCAAACCCGGTTCCCCAGATTCGCGACCAAACACTCAGGCACGCTGCAAGTATTAACAAATTTGGTTTCAACAATTTAAAATCTTTATTTAATGTATTCGTATGTGAAAACAAAAGGCTCTTAAGTGTCATTTATTATTTTTTGTTACAAAACTAAATTGCGTCATCCAAAGGGAGGTATAAAATACTGAGTAAAGACCTAAAAGACCGATTTCTGTGTCAACAACAAAAACATTAATGCTGTCACCGATATAATTTTGTAAGATCGATGAATTGTTGGTCTAATAGATATAACATAAGCTTTGGATGTCTCAAATCACATGCTATGAGAAAACTTTCTAAAGATGGGTTGTTTTTGTAAGACAATAAATCTGCTGACAAGACTTTTTACCCTGCAAAAAATCAATGAAATCCGATTTTAATCCAGCACATTATCTTGACTAGGCCTTTCGGATTATTATCTAATTCCAAATCTCAAGAAAGATGTAATACGATGATAATATACGTCAAAGAGTTGATGATAGATGGTAGAATGTAGAAACCTGGTTTTTAGACTAATAAAGCGGTTTTTCCCAAAAGATAAGATTTGCTTTATGAACTTGTAATTCATAGAGGGGATCGTCTACTCCTCGGTCTACGCTTTTCCAAATGAACGAAAAGAGGATCTAAATTTTTCCTAATTATGCAAAATCTATTACGAATTTATAACTTATTTTTTTCATGTTATTAAAAAAAGTTGATATTATGTCTGTAACTTTTTATTTATACTTTAGCGTTGAAAATACACAAAATACGACTCAAGTTTTTACTAAATGACTATTTGTCATTCATTTGTTATAAAATTTAAACCCACGCTCTTAGAAAACTTGAAATTAGGTAGATACGTAAGTTTTTAAATTTTTTAAATATTTATTGTTTATTCAAAAAATTAATCAACAATTTTAGAGCTATGCCACAGATAAAAGAACAATGATGTTGCAAAAATAAATAGTTACAGACATAATATCAAGTTTTATTAATAAATATGTTAAAAATAAGTAACAAATTCTTGACGGACTTTGCATAATTAGTAAAAATGTATAGCCTCTTTTCGTTCATTAGGAAAGGCGTAGACGATACCCAAAGGGCTCGCAAAAATGAGTTTTTCGTACATCTTTAGAGATTTATCATAAAGACTGTTTGGCAAAAAATCAAATTCCCAGTATGTGTTATGGTCTGAGGTTGTACTTGTATATCTGAAAGTGGTGTGATTAAATTACATTTTATTTATGGCTTCGTAAACTCGCTGAAGTACGGAGACATTTTTGAAGAAGATTTCTTACCCTCGAACCCGAATTGCTTCACGGATAAAGGTGACTTTATTACCCAGCGGGAAGATATGGCAAAATATATTCAATCAAGCGCGTGAAATACTTGTAAAAGATATAGTTTTTATTAATTTTTTTCATTTATTATTTAACTCGAATATACGGGCGATAATACATGCATTAATCTAATATATACAATTCACATTTCTTTTTGACCTGTTATCGGCGTTCTTCCACACACGCAACATTGTCAGCGACGGACTTGTCCTCTAGGACGCGTTCCCCTAAGTGGGATAATATACGCATTGTCATTCCAATTTACTACAATTATCACAGGCGTGCATTATCATCTAATGAGATAAACAGGAGGGGGGGGAGCAGGAATAAGGTTGCTCCCAAGTCCCAGTCTTGGACAGGCGCCTCGCATGTTAAATGCGGCCTAACACCTCGTGGATTCCGGTACCCCTGTCCGCAAAGCTATGCACCCAGTGCAGGGACGAATTTCTGGAACACGGCTCTCGTGAATAGTCATTTCTGAGCCACTAGCGGTACCGTAGCCACACACGCATGTCCCGGAAATGTTGAGTTCGACCTCCCAGAGGTCAATGGGTCCAAGACCCATTATGAGAGTTTAGCTTATGATCACACGTGTGTAGATCCCAGGAGTACCTACGTTTCGCGCGGTCGAATTCCACGCGATCGAAATCCCATGCCATCGAAATCCCACGCGGTCGTAATCCCGGGCGGTCGAAATCCCACGCGGTCGAAATGTACCCCACCACTTTTCCGATCTACAGAAATTCTAATATTTCCACGTCGTCGAATCCCACCCGGTCGAAATGTTACGTGATACAAATCCCTCGCTCCCTTACCGCTCTCTTTATCGATCGTATTGCATTCTAACAATCTATGCTTCGTGGTAGTTCCGCGTCAAAGATAATATCTTAAAAAGAAATTTTAAAACATATATTATTACACAACGAACTATTTAATGAATGAAGCAGGAGAAGAATTAACCTATACATTTTAAGTAAACGTGATAGTTTACTAGTTATTTAATATTATAAAATAATTAAATTTATTTTCAAGTAGACAAGTATGTGTAGATACATCAAGTTACCGTTATTGTCAAAATATGCCGACTGGAAGAAAATATATTTGGAAATAAAAGCAGCATAAGTTTTATAATAGACACAGTAATACATAATTTTACAACTGAAATAAAGAATGAACTGCTAATTCACATAATATGACAGCTAATCTAAAATGGCGGACCAGAAATATCAATAATTTTACTTAAAATGTATAGGTAAATTATTTTCCCGCTTCATTCATAAATAGTTTGTTGTATAATAATATGTTTTACTTTTTTAAAAATATATTATCTTTGACGCGGAACTACCACGAAGCATAGATTGTTAGAATGCAATACGATCGATAAAGAGAACGGTACGGGATCGAGTGATTTGTATCGTGTAACATTTCGACCGGGTGGAATTCGACGGCGTGGAAATATTTGAATTTCTGTAGAACGGAAAAAGTGGTGAGGGTACATTTCGATCGGCTGGGATTTCGACCGCATGGAATTTCGACCGCGCGGGATTTCGACTCCTGGAATTTCGACCGCGTGGGATTTCGACCGCGTGGGAATTCGACCGCGCGGGATGCTTCGGATCCCAGACCTATCATGATATCAATCAGAATGATTGAAACAAATTCATTGATTTTCTTTCATTCCATCGTTTACATATGCAGTAATAAATACTCATCCTCGTGCTCGTATGTAAACTTTGTGTGTGATGTGTCGTGGACTGATCGGTAAAGCCGCTCACGCTCTTACTCCAGTTTTAATCTATCAAAGTGCGTGGCGCGTGGAGTCGCGGATCGGATACACGTCGTACGTCGTAGAGAGGCCTTGTCACCCATTACCGACTATGCCCGTTCTGACACAATGACTTGCTATACAAGTACAATGCAACGCAAATCTACCCGTCTCAATAGTAAATGTCAATGGTAATGCGATACAATGCAATGAGGGTGAAATATGAATGATGTAACACTTTCGAAATAGATGCGCATAGATCAACTGAAACTGACATTGAACATTGAAAGAAGAATATAAGATTCTATTGTAGTTTACAGAATGTTGAAAAAATAGGGACAAATCGCTATTTTCTTTATTGTTAATTCTAGGCCTATATTTTTATTTACAAAGTTGGTTGATTTTATACATGGAATAATAATCATTTAAATTAGTAAAGAATTACAAAAACACTCGCCATGTTTCACAGATTTTTAGAATCAGTTAGTAACCACAGACGCGTTTCGCTCTTATTGAAGCTCATCAGTGTGGCCTAACTATCGTCTCTTTGCAGAGAGAATGACTAATTGAGCTCAGCATGAGATATACTCTCTCGGCTCGGCTAGCATCTGAAAAATGACCGAAAGGTTGATTCAGATGCTGAAATCTTGTGAAATATGGCGAGTATTTTTCTAATTATTTATTAGACATTGTTTCACCGAGAGTTCGCTGTTGTACCTTTGTTTTTTCAATAGCTGCCATCTATAGTTTGTACAGTATTCTACCGTTATGGGTTTGCCTTACTAATCTGTTCTGTGGTAGACCGAGCACAGCTGGGTGTAGCACTACCTGTCGCTTATGGTCGGACTGCAAAATTTTTAAATTCGCAAAACTCTGTATGCAATACGTATTTCAAAATTGATATTTAATGGATTCTCAAAAAGATTAGTTGAAACATACCGTGACCATACTATGTATCAAAACAAGATTAGCAAAGACGTACAAACGTATATAAATTAGTTTTCAAAATTTTAAAATCTGTAGTACTTTCATTTTCGTACTGAGAGCAACAATACATATACTTAACATATGTGTATAGTTTACCCTTTGAAGAAGATTGTGCTTCGTGCAAAACTTATGACGCATTCGACTAGCAAGTATTTTCTCCGTGCTAGTTCACACTGAATTCGCTCCAAGTCCGTACAACAATTACACGGACTTCGGGCGATTCGAACTACGCCAGTGTATCGCACGGATCGAGTGCGCATTTGCTCTGAAATTGATGAAGAGAGAAACAGAACTACACGCACCGTTAAGAAGTATAGTGCAAGAATATTCGAACTCGGAGCATGCACACTTAGCCGAATGCAAATTTTGAGCTCCACTCGGATCGTCCGAACAAGCCGAATGCAAATACTAGGACGCACTAGAACAGTGCAGCCCAGTCGAATGCACCGCACGAAAAAAATTCGAAGTCAGTGCGCATTGGTGCTACCAGTCGACGTGTTTGCCGCAAGAAATAGTTAGATATTTTTTAAAAGATAATGAAGATGAAAATTTGACAGTAACCAAAATATTTAAAATGACGAAAGTGTCGTGATATAATAAGTGGTGAACTGAGACCAAGAAAGTAAAGAAGTAACGCGGGTAATTCGAGAGTAGTGAATTCTTTTAAGAAAATAAAATTTGACGTAAAATGCATATACACGATGTATACTGAAAAAATGTTGCCGTTTGTACGTATACGTACCAGAGACTAAAGGACGATAAATGCGGTATAAATTGCTTTTTGGCTTACTCTACATCCGATCCTGAGTAAAATTGGTTTTCGATTTCAAAAAAATTAACAAACGGCAAACTATAATGGAGAATATTTCATTATTACAAAATAAAGTAAAATGAAATAGGAAAACATTTAATGCG